>CM049806.1:21915151-22515151 GCA_027422405.1 Ptychobarbus kaznakovi | reverse complement strand
TCAATGTGATTTTAGATTCTAGTTCGTAATAAACTTTTTTCTTTTGGGATCTTCATGTTCAAGGCCCTAAATTCCCAGTGATATGGGGATCTCGATGCAGCTCCATATTCAGATTGTTGAATAATATTCATTTTCAGTGGTCAAAGACCTCTGGTTAATATGGTAAAATATATTTTATCATATGTTTTTATACATATATTTTTTTTCTCTTATTAGTCTGCTCATGGCATTTGAGATTTTAGACATCAATACAGGACACATTTTTCGTCAGTAAGTAGTTACATTATTTTTGCAGATGCTTTTAACTTTTCTTATAACTCATTGCATTAACGCTTGTCTGAGAGGTTAAGAGCCTTGCTTTGAGACACGGTGGACCTTATAGATCTGTAGATCATTCATTACATCATTCATTTCAGTAGTAGGGCTGTTAACTTTAACCTTTACATTTTTATATGCTTTCATTTTAGTGTCAGATTCATTTGAGGCATCTTCACCTGAATTGAAGGTTATTCATTTGTGCATTTCATCCACCACTGGTCAGCTCAACTTTATTCTGTTTTGTTATAGAAACTCAGTAACCCACAGCATCGTGAGGTGAAATACCAGCACCAGTAACACCAGGGAGTTATTATGCAGACCATTCAGAAGAAGATATTTTTCTGAGTAACTCTACAATCCATCTTTATCAGCAGCACTCTTCCTGTTTTGTGGCTCTCTCAGTTGAGCTGTGAAAAATATGCAAAAGAAGGACTCTGGTCACAATATGTAGCAGATATAGGGTGAGGATGAGCGGGTGGACTCTGTCTCCGAGCTGCATTGAGATTGTTATACACAGATTACACAGCGCTGCTGAGCGAGAGATGATGGGAATGGTAACACTTTTGAGCAGCTCATTGTGAATGCGACTGGCAGAAGCGAGCGAACAGCGCAGAGATAGGGCAGGCGGAAAGAGACCCTGCAGCCAATACAAATTCATGATTGTGGGTAATATGACAGAAAGACCTGCATGCAGAGATGCTTCGTTATGGAGAGGATATAGATCAGGGATGATTCCTCTGAGGAGACATGAGTGGCAGTGCATACTTAATAATAATCAGCAACAAAAATAAATCACTAAATATGAGATCGAATAATGTATAAAGCACAAGTTTTTATAAAGTAGCTCAGTCCAGCAGGGTTAGAATGTTTTTGTGCAAGTTTGAGAACTGTATCATTAATACAAATCCCTGCATTTGGTTGTGGATGATGATGTTTTATGACAATGCTAATGTAATAATTCCTCTTTTATGATCCTTTATGTCTTGCATTAGCATTTGCGAGTGGAAACCGATGGAAATGGATATAAGGACATTCCTTTTTCATTACTCAGGACTCAGCATGAGAATATTTGAGAAAATGCAAACATCATTGGTGAGGTTACATATGCAGCTATGGATTTTGTGATTCAATGAAGCAAGACTCTCATTTAGACATCACATAGTGAATGCTTTATCTATAGAGGACGCAAATTCACTTACACAGTTTTTCAAACCTCTAAAGACAATAAAGTCCTTTGAAAGTTGCTCTAATAATACATTTTTATGTGGGAATTGGGACATATAATATAATAGTAAATAAAAGTCAAACATTTTGCAAAGCTATGTGCTCTGAAGATGTCCAGGTCTGTCTCAAGAGCAGTAAAATAATAATACAAGGTAAATATAGCAGCGAAAGTATGTCTGAGTAAATATGTCTGAGATGGGAATACAGTCCATGTCTGGACACTTCAATCACAATAGATTGAATTGAGGTTATATATTAGTTCTGAATGCTTCTCTCAGGAACGTCTGTTGAGATGCTCCAATCCAGCTTTGCTCTTTAGCGTCAGTTGATTTGTTGAAGGCCAACCCTACCTGTAAGCACTTAGCTGGAACGCGCTCTCATGAGAACATCATTAGAGTCTGACTGTATATGCCACACAATGACGACTTCAGCGTAAGCTTCATTTTTCCTTTATTGATGCCAGCAGTCATTCGGTCATGTAATCTAACTGTAATACTCTATAGGTCACGCCCGAAGGATGTTGTTTCAGTATTGGACATATCCACAACATAGTAAAAATCACAGCTCTGACAGAAGACTATGTGGTCGGCAATGAAACAGGCCTAATGGGATTAGCAAATCATTCAGACATCCTTGAAGATCTCAGTTATTTGAGAACATCCATGTGGTTGGTTGTAGGTTTTGAGAAGCAGCCCCATAAGATTGCTTGGATGTTGAAAAGCTAAATGCTAAATTAGAAGCAAATAAAAAAGAGCATCTTCAGAACAAAAAAAAAGTTATTGCAGATTGTGCAATACCATGTTTACTATACGCTGTAAATATTTCCACCTATTTTCAACTTAAGTTCAGTTACTACCTTAATTTTTTAATGCAATTTATGTATAATACAAGTAATTTCAACTTATATTATATTAAACCGAATTCAAGTTGAATTTTAAATGACAAGGTTGAAATAGCTAAACTTATGATGAAACTTATAATGTAAAACAGAAGTTACAATGACTTACTGATCATATCCTACGTTTTACAGTGTATGAATGCATTACTGTTATTTCTGTTTTAAACTGTTCAAAAGTTTGGGGTCAGCTTTTTTAAATATATTAATACTTTTATTCAATTAGGTTGCATAAAAACTGATCAAAAGTGACAGTAAAGACATTTATAATATTACAAAATGTTTCTTGAACACATAATCAGCATTTTTGAATGAAAATGTAATTGTAAAATAAACAAAAATAAGAAACAGTTGTATTAAATTGCCACAATATTTTGCTATATTGCTGTTTTAATACATTTAAAATAAATGCAGCCTTGTTGAGTATTGTAATGAATCCGGCCTCTGTGGTTCCCCCTGATCGTCACCAGAGTTCACCATCACCCGAGTATTGACTTCTCTCGCCAAACTCCATTTCCCATCATCCTGTACCAGGACTCTGATTACTAGTTCACCTGATGCTCATCTATGAGACTACTTAAGCCACACTCACACACAAACTCATTGCGAAGTCTTGTATTGCCCCGGCTGACTTTTCTGAGCGTTCTCATCTTTCTCTGTTTGATCAATGTGTTTTGACTCTGGACTGTTTCTCTCGTTTTGGATTGATATCTGCCTGCCTTGATACTCTGATCTTGTCTCTCCTCTGATATCCCTGTTACCGTTACCGACCACTACCTGTACGACTGTGTTAACTCTTATTAAAGCTGCAAATGGATCCCCACTCTGTTGACTCATTACAAGCATATTTTAATTATTTTAAAATATAATTTGTATTGAAAACATAAGTCAAGACACCTTTATTTACATAGCGCTTTTAACAAGACAAATTGTGTCAAAGCAACTGCACAATAGGAAAATAGTGTCAATAATGTAAAATGACAAGATTACACACTCAATTTTCAGTTAAAGGCATTTCATTATTGAATTCAGTGATGGCATCGTCCAGCTCAGTCCAGGTTAAATAGTATCTGTGCAATCAAGTCGGCGATATCGCTGGAAATGAAGTGTCCCCAACTAAGCAAGCCATAGGTGACAGCGGCAAGGAACAAAGTCCATCGGTGACAGAATGAAGAAAAAAACCTTGGGAGAAACCAGGCTCAGTCGGGGGACCAGTTCTCCTCTGGCCAGACGAACCAGCAGTTTGTTCCAACTGCAGCAAAGTCAGATTGTAAGGACTCAACTGGTTCCAGTGGTCTTTTCCCGATGGCTTTCTAGGTGACGGGGTCCTCACAGGGGATCTGTCTCTGGGGCTCATCTAGGTGTCCTGGTCTCCGCTGACATTCAGGGCTGTAGAGGTCATCTCTAGGTGCTGATCTACTTTCTGAGATCTACCATCCATCTGGGCTGGATACGGACTGGATCTGGGTGGCTATGGGGACCTCGGAATAAGAAAGAAACAGACTACTATTAGCGTAGATGTCAATCTTTTTACAATGTAACAAGTACATTGTGTCTTATGGGAAGTGTTCCTGGTTCCGGTTGACCTAATTAATGCAGCTTAACAATTCTTTAACGGATTTGAATATTAGAAGCATATTAGTGTGTTATGTGTATGCCAGGTTAAAGAGATGGGTCTTTAATATAGATTTAAACTGACAGAGTGTATCTGTCTCCCGAACAATGTTAGGGAGATTGTTCCATAGTTTGGGCGCTAAATAGAAAAAGGATCTGCCGCCTGCAGTTAATTTTGATATTCTAGGTATTTTCAAATGGCCAGAGTTTTGAGAACGCAGCAGACGTGGAGGACTATAATGTAATAAGAGCTCACTCAAGTACTGAGGAGCTAAACCATTCAGCTTTATAAGCAATTAACACGATTTTAAAATCTATACGATGTTTGATAGGGAGCCAGTGCAGTGTTGACAGAACCGGGCTAATGTGGTCATACTTCTTGGTTCTAGTAAGGACTCTAGCTGCTGCATTTTGAACCATCTTTAGTTTGTTAAGCATGCAGAACAACCACCCAATAAAGCATGACAATAATCTAACCTTGAGTTCATAAACTCATGAATTAACATTTCTGCATTTGACATTGAGAGCATAGATCTCAGTTTAGATAACATTTTAAGATGAAAAAATACAGTTTTACAAATGCCAGAAACGTGGCTGTCAAAGGAGAGATTGCTATCAAATAGTACACCTAGATTCCTGGCTGATGAAAAATAATTGACAGAGTAGACATCAAGTGTTAGACAGTGTTCTAGGTTATTAATTGTGGGGGTTTTAGGTCCGATAATTAATACCTCTGTTTTTTCAGAATTTAGCAGTAAGAAATTACTCGTCATCGTTTTTTATTTTGATTATGCATTCCATAAGTTTCTTAATGTGGTGTGTTTCACTGGGCCGCGAAGAAATATACAGCTGAGTATCATCAGCATAACAGTGAAAGCTAACCCCGTGTTTCCTGATAATATTTCCCAGGAGTAACATGTAAAGAGTGAAAAGTAATGGCTCTAGTACTGAGCCTTGAGGTACTCCATACTGCACTTTTGATCGACATGATACCTCTTCATTCACTGCTACGAATTGATGGCGGTCAGATAAGTATGATTTGAACCAAGCTAATGCACTTCCACACATGCCAACAAAGTTTTATAGTCTATTCAAAAGAATGTTCGATAGTGTCGAACACAGCGCTAAGATCCAGTAGCACTAATAGAGAGATACAACCACGATCAAATGATAAGAGCAGGTCATTTGTCACTCTAATGAGAGCAGTCTCAGTACTATGAGATGATCTAAATGCTGACTGGAAATCCTCACAGATATCATTTTTCTCTAAGAAGGAATATAATTGTGAGGATACTACCTTTTCAAGTATCTTTGTCAGAAAAGGGAGATTCGAGATTGGTCTGTAATTAACTAGATCTTTGGGGTCAAGTTGTGTTTTTTTAATGAGAGGCTTAATAACAGCCAATTTAAAGGTAACACTTTACTTAAAGCCTTTGTATAATATAATTGAGAGTTATGCTGAGCACTCTACTCCCTAGAAGAGAAAGAAAAAAAACTAAACAAAAACAAGGTTGCAGTTATGGCAGGTTGTGAGGCTCTCTGTGAGACTCCCTGATCAGCTGTTCTTGAGCCTGGTAGCACTCCCCTCCCATTGAGGGGATGCTGTGCTTAGATTACAGTTCCCTAGAGCTCTGCTTAGGCAGTACTACTAGTGTATAGGCTCTTTTTTTGAGCCTAACTAACTGTCTCTAGCGTTGAGTGTAGTCAGGTCTCCTCTCGCTGAGAGAGTTGTTATGCTGAGACCTCCACTCTTAGGAGCTCCTCGTCTAGGGCTGAGTGTTACTAGGCGTCCTCTAGTTTTAGAGAGGATTGAGCATTGTTAGGCTTCCTCTCGTTTTAGAGAGATATTCTGCGGAAGTCTCCGCTCTCCAGAGCTCTGCTTAGGCAGCACTTTAGTATGTAGGCTCTATTGCGAGCCTCGCTAGCTGTCTCTAGCGCTGAGTGTAGTCAGGTCTCCTCTCGTTTTAGAGAGTCGTTATGCTGAGACCTCCACTCTTAAGAGCCCCTAAACTAGGGTTGAGTGTTGTAGGCTTCCTCTCTCGTTTAAGAGAGTCATACTGCTGAAGCCTCCTCTCTTCAGAACTATGTCTTTGGCAGTGATATGTGTATGTAGGCTCTTTTGAGCCTCACTAACTGCCTCTGGCGTTGAGTGTAGCCAGGTCTCCTCTCGCTTTAGAAAGTCGTTATGCTGAGACCTCCACTATTAAAAGTTCCCTTAAATTTACATTTACATTTATGCATTAAGCAGACACTTTTATCCAAAGCGACTTACAGTGCATTCAGGCTATACATTGTTTTGTCAGTATGTGTGTTCCCTGGGAATTGAACCCACAAACTTTTGTGCTACTAATGCAATGCTCTACTACTTTGGGCACTCATCCCTCAGCATGGCAGCGTTGGTATATCATTACCATAGCGGCCTCTAGAGGACACAGCGTGGAGTTCCCTTCGAAAGGGAACGTCTCAGGTTATGCATGTATCCATGGTTCCCTGAGAATAGGGAACGAGACGCTGCGTCTCTTGGCCATGCTTCGGGCATTCCTGCGTCTCCTTCAGACAAAGAAGTGGATGACGTATTACATAGGTGCTCTTTTATACCCGCAAACGCTTACGTCATAGGCTGCCGCCTGCCAATGTCAAGTTCATTGTCGTTTTTTCATTCATACTTCAGACACCGGTCACGCTAAAGGCGTTCCCATAGCGGCTTCTAGAGGACGCAGTGTCTTGTTCCCTATTCTCAGGGAACCATGGTTACATGCGTAACCTGAGACGTTCAATTTTACCCTTAAAACACTCTTGAAGGCTGGATAATAGAATTTATTCCACTTTGTTTGTTACACTTCACTTAATATTTTGACCCTTTTGTGAGCTTCTCTCCCAAACAGAACTCATTGCACAGTCATCTAGATTAGAGGCAAAGTTTACAGAATTTAATTTGCGTATGATTTCACTGCTCAGATTAATTTAATGCGTTTCCAATAGCAGTAGCCTTATTATTTTCTAATGGCCTCTTTTCTCGCCTACTCCGTTAGCTCGTCCCAGTTAATGCTTTGTGTTCGGGCCCAGTTTTTTTTTTTTTTGGTCCCCTGGCACACGTTACAAGTTTATTGCAAACATCAAATGGAGTTTCCCAAGGTCAGCCCTCCGGGGATTTTGATTCTTGTAAAGATGAGTCTGTCCGTTTGTGCAGGCAGATGTCTTCTACTAAAATCAGGCCATCTCTAAATTCTCAGTAGATTGACAAAACACACATTTTGAATGGGATCCAAGATTGGGGAAACAATGCGTTGGCCCCATGAGACTCCAAGGAAAAGACATTAAAAGTGCTGCAGTATTGAGCCGTCTCTGAAAATGCTTCCATGACCTTCAAGAATGCCATTTAGAAAAGCTCCAGTTTTGCTGTAGTGTTTCTCATGTTCTTTAGTTCGCATAGGCTTGATGAAGGTCCATTCCCTCTGGACAGGAAGCACTTCTAAAATACATTTCTCAACTTGTGTTGTTCCTGTTTTATCTTACACAGATTCCTTGTGATACTTGAGATCTTTTTTTTTGATGAATGTGAAATGGCTAGAAAAAAATTAGCATAAGGTAATGTTAATTTAGTGAAAATTCTTTCATAATTTACTGTATTTTTTTCTCATTCATTTTCTCTATAAGGATTCATTAAAATCATTAAAATAAAAAAAACACTCTGAATAAATCAAAAATTGTTTGAAAATTAGAGAAAACAAGATTGAGTGCTTAGATAAATAGACAGTTCACACATCATTTTTCATTTTAAACCTGACTTTCTTTCAGAAACATATACACCAATTGAAATAATTTATTGCATTTTCTCATTCATTTTTTCTAAGGATTTGAGATCATTACAATAAAAAATACACTTTGATTAAAGCAAAGAGTGTTTGAAAAGGAGAGAAAATGGTACAAGATTGAATGCTTAGATAAATAGACAGTTCACACATAATTTGTCATAACTGACAAATTTGTCATAACCTGACCCTTTTCGAAAACATTTGATTTAAAGAATTTCTTGTATTTTTTCTCATTAATTTTCTCTATATAGAAAATTAAGACAATTCAAATCGTATTTGATTGGTTGGATTTAAAGTGAAAATGAGAGAAAATTGCCCAAGATTGTGAGCTTATAGACAGTTTACCCACATATATTAAACTTTTCCATATCTTTTAAAAAACAGATATTGTAAAGAATGTCTCAGTGTTTTTCTGTTAATATAATGAAAGTCAATGGAGTCTGTCAATTATTTAAAAAAAATAATCATCTAAATAATCCTTTTCCAGAAAGAACCTTTTGTGTAATTGAAAAATTCCATAGATGTTAATAAAGAGTCTATTTTTAAGAGTGCTTGACCCCAATGGCTTAATGTACTTTTTATGAACAAAAACAGTTGAAATAGTGACAAAGTATCATTTTTCAACTCTTTGTTGATCATTTATATTCTGTCTCTTAACAAATTTTAGCTCATTGTAGATCTGGCTAGAAGGATTTCATAACATTTACTGTTAAAGATCATTTATCTATGGAGGGAATGAATTGAATGAATTTGACTTCCGGTCAAGACTGTTCTCTAGTGACATTTTATATCAACAGTTTAAGTCTAAAAGTTTTTAACCATGACTGAAATGACACTAGAAGGTAAAATGGTCTACTTATTCAGCTGAGGCTACAGAAATAGCATAAAAATGTGAAGGAAACATTGATTTGGATTGTTAACTGCAGAAAGCCTGATGATGGCTCATCAGAATCCTGCTGGAACTCTTCACTAAGACAGAAAGATAATCAATGTCTCCTGGTAGCAAATGAGCCTTGATTGTTTGTTCTTTTGGTCCCATTCCTCCCTTGACAAAATACTTGTCCCCGAACTCTAGTGGTCCAGGTAATTACTCGGTGTAGTTCATCAATACACCTGTCATATCTGCTCTGCTCGAAAAGATCTCAGTGGGCTCCTGTACTTTGTACAGTTGAATGTTTGATGACCTTTTTTTAGATGTGTGCTGCTGTCTTCATTAAGCAGGACAAGTGAATATTGACGCAAAGCCTGTTCACTGAGCCCCTGTACATTGTCAACCATATATTTGCCAGTATTGGATGTTATATAATTAATTCCTATCATAAAGTGGGAGATGTTTTGCTTTCAGGCTCCTTTAATAGCTTAATTTGTATATTTAGTGTTTGTGAGCAGGGTGTGCGATATTTATTGTCTATGGTAATATCGTATTTGTTGTTTTAATGATTTCCGAGCTGACATTATCGTGTATGTCACTCACTTTGAAAACAAACAAACAAGAAATTGTCTTGAGTCCAAAGCGTTGCCACTCTCGTTCAAGTTATTAAAGCAAAAAAATATCCCTGAAGGTGTTTTTTTATGTTTATAAGATATAATAAGGATAAGCTATCAAACAAGCAATGCTAAGCTAGAAGCTACACAATGCATGCTAAACAGATGTGAAAAAACTTTTATGTGTTAAAAGCATTAAGTTAATTTTGAGCATGTTACATTTTAGACACAAAATTGTCTGCTTTTTTTAGTACAAAAAAAAAGCTGGAGCAGAACATTTTTGAATAGTATAGCAGGAAAAAAGTATTTCAGTCTAAGGGAACCATTAATGCAGCTGAACCGTTTGTGAATAAGGACTGGTTTGTCAATAATTATAATACACTCAAGTCAAGGTAACAAAGAGACTTGTGGATTAGACAGCTGTGAAATAATTGAACTCCGGTTGCCATCAATAGTTGTTCCAGAGGTAAAGCTCTGAATGACCACAAGTGGCCACGTGAGTCGCTCATCTGCTCGGCACTTCAAGCAATTACAATCAAAGACATCATTAAGACCTGATTTGGCTCGGTATGAAATCAGAAACCGAACACAGCATGGCATGTAATTTACCTTTAGCGGACCTTCAACTCATTACTTTTTCATTTATGGATATAATTTGACTTAATCATTATGGAATGATGCTTGATCACATGCTGTCATAAGAAAATAGGATCTGTAATTCAAAATATGGCTTGTTTACAAAAGTCCCCTTTTTGTATCTATAGTGTTTAGCAACCGCTGGTCTTTTTGCATGACTGTGCATCAAGTATAAGGCAGGAACAAGTTGCACACTAGTAATCACAAATCAAGATGGAAGTGCTGAGTAATGTGACGTTGATGTATTTCCCCCGAGGTGTAATTACCTTGATCCTTCTTTGTTTTCAGGCTGTGTCTGTAATTGAAAGCAATTCAAGCAGTCAGCAACCATTATTATACTGCGACATCAGCCAGTGTCGAATGATTGCTTATTTCTTTGCCTCTTCTTGGTTGAGTGTTCTGTTTTTGAAACTTGAAAGGGACTCATCTATGTTATGGCTCGCCACTGCTCTAATAATATCTGGCTGTGACATATATTCAATTGAGAACTGTAATAAAAACGCTTGCTATCAGGAAAGGCCAAGGTAAATTACCTCTTTCTTGCAAAGAAAGGGGACGCTGGCCACCTCTGACATTTTAGATGGTATACTGAGAAAATACATTTGACTAAACAATTGTGACCGTCTCTGTGAAATCCAGGCTAAAGTCTCAAAATCTAATTATGAGATAACAAGCATCAAAGTCTGATTTCTACCATTAATTTCACTATAATTTCAATCTTTGACATGGCCTTACTCAGTCAATTTTAAAGATATGAAGGTTACATTTTCACAGAATGTTCTTTACCTTATGAAGGATGATTTTATGTAGAAAACAGTAAATCACACAAAAAAAATCGACTTTAGCTGGGTTTTCACAGAGAGGGTCACAATTTATTAATTTAATTATGTATTTATTAACTTAATTATTTGCTTAGTAAACATATATAGTACTACAAAAGTTTGGGTGCAGAAAGATTTTTGTAATTTTATTGAAAGACGTCTCTTCATATATTTGATCAAAATAGTGTGAAACAGTATATGAATGTGATATATTTTTGCAATTTAAAATAGCAGACTAAATCCAGAAGAACTGTGGCAACGTCTCCAAGATGCTTCAAGAAACTTACCCGCAAAGCTACAGTAATGTTAAAAGTTAGGCACTTGTGTAAAAATGCTGTAAAATTAGGATGCTGTCAAACATAATTTCATAAGTAGATTTTCTTTATCAACTAACTTCTATTAACTAAATTAAATCAACATTTGGTGTGGACATCCTTTGCCTTTAATAGCAGCTTTTGCCCTCGGTGCCACAGTTCATCTGGATTTTGTCTGTCTCAGTGTGTAGTTTATTTATGTCATTCAAGACAGACTGGATGAGGATGAAATGAGATCTCTGTGTGGAGCATTGGCTGTTGTCAGACAAAAATCTCACTGGATTATTACAGTTAATGTCAAAATGAATGTTTGGAAATGTAAATGTAAATTGATATTCCTACTGACACACTACAGCAAAAGATAGAAATAACTGACTTAAAACCATTTTTAGATGGCGAAAATACTAGTGTTCTAATAATTTTGGCCACCACTGTATACACACACACACACACACACACGCACACACACACACACACACACAAACACACATTATCTGTATTTCATTTTTGATGGATAGTTTATTATTTTGTTTGTCATTTCATATCTTGAAGTCACAATATATCAGCTATTATATGTATGTATGTATCTGTCATAACATATGTATGATTTTTTTTTGTGATTTCATCAAAGGAGAAAATGAGATGTCGTCAGCCCACCACAAACATCAGGAATGTCTTTTATCAGGGCTCTGGGATTTTTTCAACAAAACGTACATCAATAGATGATATGTTGAAGGACTGATCGAAACGATAAACACTTGTTTACAGCTACAATAGGGCCAGGAACAAAAAAATAGGCAGTTGACAAATAGCTAAGTGCTTAATCGGGATCTTATAACAACAATTACTCAGATGCATAAGCATTCAGAGCCCCCAGACATATCACACAGGACCACCGGCATTTATCCCTCATTATAAACTGTCCCAGGGTTATTACTGAGATAAATTGGTCATGTTTGCAAACATCGGGGGCTTGCTACACAAAGTGTCTTGACAAATTGCTTAATTAAATGACAACATTAAAGTGATAGTACAATTAATTGTTCTCTACAATCTTCTCGTTCCAGGGCTTAACAGTATTTCCAGATGTTCCTGCAGTAATGCTGCCATCAGACTGGAGCAGGAGGAAAGGGACAATGTTTGTTTTTAGGTGATTTTTCACCCCTGTATTTATACAGATTTCTGATTTTCCAAACTGAAAAATAACCACTGAAAAGTGTAAATCCAGGAAACATTACCAAACATATTCCTGAATTTGTAAAGCGATTTGTAAGGTCTCAAAGCAGTTTTCAATCAAAATAAAAGTGCCACGTACGAGACCAAAGAAATTCAACATTTGTATTAGTAAATATTAATATTTTCTGTAAAATAAAATTAAAGCAATAAATAAATAAATGCTATATAATACTATTATATGAATTATAATAATATTATAATATAATTTAATAATATTCATTATTATTAAAGAAAAATAATTATAAACGTATATTATTATATAAAATACTACTACTAATAATAAGTTCTTTATTATTTTAAGTTGTAGTGTAACTGTTAATTTATTTATAGAATAATAAAATAAAAACAAATATTTTAAGTAATAATAATAACAACAACAACAACAGCTTTAATTGAAGAGGGACATAAACCATATCCATACCTTTTTTTTTTACTTGGGTCAGTAAACAGTCACCTAGTAATACCCTAACAATTAAATATTTTATTATTATTATTATTAGGCCTATTATTATTATTATTAGTAGTAGTTGTAATTGTAGTGTAATTATCATTCATTTACAGTGCAATAGTATTTAGATTATTTTTATAATTTAAATAGGAATAAACTTTAAATTAATTATCAATAATTATAATCTTATATAATAATAATAGTTATTATTATTATTATCATTATTAGTTGTAGCTGTAGTGTAATTATTATCAATTTACAGTGCAATTTTAAATAGTATTTTGTTTTATATATAGTATTTTTGTATTTTTATCATTTAAATAGGAATAAAATACAATTATTATTGTAAGTTAACAACAACAACAAATAACTTTCATTGAAGGAGGGACATAAATCATATCAAGACCTTTAAAAAAACTTGTGTCAGTAAACCTGTCACCCTGTTACTCCCTAGCAACCATCCAGAACATCCTAGCAACCTCAGAGCAACACAAAAATGTACACTGAAAAATGTAGTTAAGTATTAGTATTAAGTGTTAGGTGGTAGTTAAGTTAAGCATTGCTGGTTTTACTGATCTTTAATACTTTCAGTTCTATATTTCCAGCTTCTGTAATTTTAAGCAATTATGTTTTATAAGGTGACCTTTTGCAGTAGGGCATCAGTATTTTCCTGTTAAGAAACCAGAGTCATGTGATTGCACTTTTGTGGCAGTCAAGCAGACAGTAATGGCCTGAATCGGGCCTTTCAACGCAGGAAGTAGCCATGCACATATTTTATTAAACTAAAGGGAAAAACGGTCCAAAGAGTTTGCGCAGCAGCCAATGTCAGGTTTCATATCACTGTGCAGGGAAAAAACGTCAACTTTATCAACCATCTCCATTTACTCCAAAGATCCCTCTTTATTAAAATATTGAAGGCAGTCAAACAGTCAGGAGGACACAGCGTTTCGGCGGTGATATAAAGGGGCATTCTAGTGTGCAGGTCGGCTTTGCTCGAGGATGTATGGCATGAAATCAGCCCCATGGTGTGAAATTCACCATTCATTAGTCCATTAATATTCTAGACGTTAAAAAAAAGCTTGATCACACTCCAGGTGTTTTTCCACCAATGACAAATGGACATTTGAATTGTTCAGATTTTTTTCTCTCCATTGTACCAGTTTGCTAGAGCACTGCTGAGCTATTTTGCTAGAGGAATTTGTGAAGATTTGACCTTTCGTTGTGAAATCTCGAAATGGAAAATCATGAATCTCCTGAGAGCTTTTGTAGCAGATACTCTAAGTATTTTATAGAAGTTAGCCACTGACAAACTTCAGAAGTTAGCAGCATAAAGTTTTTTTTTTTGTGCTGGAAGCGACCAGTCTCGTCAGCATTGATGTTTTTAAACATTTCGCTGGACTCACCATTAGGCAGCCTTCATTTCAACAGTAATTGGATGGTTTTCTGTAGGCTTGTGTGCAAAATTGATGAGCAAGTACACCATGTTAATTGACCACGGACTCATTATCGATGCAAGCTGACTAACTGACTAATGTTTTGACATTCATCCTAATTCGAGTTTAGTAAACTTAGTTCAAATTAGGAGTTACAAATATACAATATCACCTTCCTTCCTTCCTTCCTTCCTTCCTTCCTTATTCGAGTGGAACAGTGCCTGGCCAATTTTTCAGTGGTTTTGGTATTTCTTTCCATTTATTTTTCCCATAGATGCTATTAAAAATAACCTTAAATAATTTCATAAGGCATAAATAAAACCATCTAGCTACGAGGTGAATCGCAAATTTACGACCTTTGATTTTAAACAAAAAAGTCAGACAAAAAGACTACAAGGTACAAGACTCTGTAAGGAAAGAACATTGCGAATGACATGGAGAAATATATAACTATTAATTTAAAGAAGTTGATTATATATGTAGAAACAACATATTGTATGTTTATTGCAAAATATACATATTATGCATGCAAATATTTAAGTAATTTGACGTCATTCCACAGTGCTTCATTGGCACTAAAGAGTTTATTTTGTGCAATTTACTCGCCGTGATCCTTAGACTGGGGGATATTTCCTCACAGAATCATTGGTAATTTAGTTTTTCACTAAGAATTCCACTGTTAAACGTGGTTATTTAGAAAGTAAGTTGAAATAATGCAAGTTGACAGCTTCAACAAAACCATATATTATCGATTAACAACCTCGTAGCTCACAGTAGGGCTGTCTTTAAAGGTTTATGAGTTCTTTCAAATCAATTTCCATATGGAGAAAATGAGTGGCATTTTTATTTCTAAAATCTGACTGTTGCGCTCCATCCCTCCCCTCCTTTTTCTTCTTTCCTTCTGAGAGAAACAGCTTGCCTTTGAATAAAATGGTCAAAACCAAAAGGAAACCCCAAACCTGTACCCAGACTTATCCAATATGGCTGCTTAATCAACAATTATGTATGCAATTATGTATGCGTTTCAGCAAATGCTAAGATGATTAGGAAAGCTTAATTTGCATTTTCTTTGGAAGAATGAGAAAGACAAAGAACAAGAAGTAGAAACCTGGAAAGAAATATAAATTACGTGTCAGCTCAGTTTGATTTAACCTCACTTCTCACATACTGAAAAACCTATTATGCTCTATAGCTGTTTTTCAAATATGATTTAACGTCAACGTGACTGAATTGTCATTGCCCACTGTACCCCTCTGCTGGTGCCAGGATTTATAATTGCAAAAAGAATAAAGGATCTCAGGGGTTGTTAACTTCCGCGGTTAGCAAAGTATATGGGAACAGGACCAATTACTTACCTCCCTACCAATTTCACTTAGAGCACTTCAAAGTGAACACTGTTCATGGCTTCCTGCAAACTCCAGGAAATTGCAATGCATGGTCCCCTTCTTTCAAATGGCCCCATTAAAAAATCAGGAGCAATTGTATGACAAGAACATTAAGGCTCTTTATTCAGAACCTTGAAATAGGCCCTGATGCTGGAGTAATCTTTTTTTTTGGTTGGATATTGTTGAAGAATAATGCATGCTTTGTTGAATATGCACCATCGTCTTAACTTGATGCCAACATCTGGTTTTCTTGTCCATAGCTAATCGTCTATTTTTAGGCACAGAAATATCTCTCTTTCCATTACCCACATTTTCTCAATGTCTCTAGTAGCTATGCTAGACCATAACGGTGGTGTTTATAATGGGTCAATTTTGATGTAGTGATGTAGTGTAGTCTATAGAAGGTTTCAGCTTCTGAATACACTTTACACATCCAACTACAGTACTTTTTCAAGATTTAAAGGAATAGTTCACACAAAAATAATAATTTGCTGAAAATGTACTTACTCTCAGATCATGCAAGATGTAGATAAATTGTTTCTTCATCTGAACAGATTTGGATAAAATTAGCATTACATAATTTGCTCACCAATGAATCATATGCAGTGAATGGGTGCCGTCAGAATGAGAGTCCAAATAGCTGATAAAAACATCACAATAACCCACAAGTTTCATGTATGTAATAAACAAGAAGTTTTTCAATTCAAACGGTTGCTTCCAGCTACTTGTGGATTATTGTGGTTTTATCAGCTGTTTGAACTCTCATTCTGATGGCACCCATTCACTGCAGAGGATCCATTGGTGAGCAAGTGATGTAATGCTAAATTTCCTCAAATCTGTTCTGACGAAATAACAAATTCCTCTACATCTTAAATGTCCGGAGTACATTTTTAGCCAATTTTTGGCTGAAGTAGATCTTTTTGATATGCCTTGTTCTTATTTGTACTGTTCTCTAGATGTTCTTTTTTTTAGGTGATTTACCTGAAGGCTTCATCTCGTGTGTCCCTCTCTCTGGAGGAGGACTGGGCCTGTAGCATTTGAGAAGCCTGTCTGACCCACATGTTAATGCCGGCTGTCTAGCTTAAGTTAACTCAAGTGTGCACAGGGTAAAATGACAAGTCTCACGACAGGTTAATAATCCCCTTTCAAACAACACTGAAATAACCTTAGTGGCCTGAAATGACTGAAAATACAAGACGACATTTCTGTGACTCATAAAGTCTGCATCAAAACCTACTGAGCTGCCCACCTCTGTTAGTTAGGCTTCATAGACAGCAACATATTCGTAATTTGTAGATAAAGAAATGCCAGAATGCATTTGGTTTGCAAGATTTGAAATATAGTCAAGGCAAATGTTGATTACAAATATTTTATCCAGTCATTTTTTTTCCCCATCTGATTAAAGATGCAACATTTCACCTAAAAATTTACTATTAAAATGCACCACAGTTCAAAAGTTTGGTGTAAATTAGATTTTTTTTTATTAAAAGAAAGAAATGTGTATATATATTTTTTTTTCATTCAGCAAAGACTCATTAACGTGACAGTAAAGACATTTATAATATTCCAAAATATTTCAATTTTAAATAAATGCTTAAATACATTTTTATATTTTCCAAATTTTCTATTCATCGTAGAATACGTACGGGTATCATGGTTTCTATGAATTAAAAATTTCAAAATTGATAATAATAAGAACCGTGACACTGAAAATTGTTGTAATAATGTAAAAAATTCAGCTTTGTATCACAGGAATAAATTACATTTTAAAATATACTAAAATAGAAAACAGTGACTTAAAAAAAAATAATAATAATAATTCAGTCTTGATGAGCATTATTTATCTTTAAAAAAAAATATAATAATTATTATTTCAGACTCCAAATTTTTAAACGGTATAAAAAAAATTTTTTTTTTTTTATGCTAACATCAGCCTTTTTTGCAAATGCCATAATTAGGCAAAAAAAATATTTAACAAAATATATAAAAAACAAATACTGGGGCCTCAGTGTTGCACTGGAGTCAGCCGGCCCAAACTTAAGGCACGATTCATTGACCGAAAATGCCTGCAGGTCCCACACCTTCTTGATCGAGGCCAATGCAGTCAAGAGTAGGGATCTCATAGAGAGAAACTTCAACTCGACTGACTGCAAAGGCTCAAAGGGGGTAATTTGTTGGGCTCTTAGCACCAATACCAAATTACAAGAAGGTAGGTAGGGAGGGAGGCTTAGGAGGATTTCACTTCCTGGCTCCCTAAGAAACCTGACGACCAGATCATGCTTCCCCACTGACCTCCCCTCTATGGGGTCGTGGTGAGCGGAAATAGCAGCAACATAAACCTTAAAAGTTATTATAGTATTTAATAAATAAAAAAATATTAATCACAGAGAAGGTCTCTTTTACTTATCAAAAGTGCTTGCGTATCTATTGCACAGATTTACAGCTCTGAGTGATTTCAATATTTGATAGTTATGCAGATCTATATGGCTACAATGATCGAGTGTTAATAACTGAATCTAAATTCATCCCATACACAGATTAGAAAATGAGGGTGTAGATACATAAATCATTGGATTTTTTATATCTGATGTCACGGACACTTATTTACTATAAGATAGGAACCTTTAAAAACTGTAAGAGAATCAATATAGGCTCAAATATTTTATTAAGATATAAGCAAGGAAACATTTTTTTAGCACTTTATAACCTACAAGTTTGTGACGCATTGAGCAACGTAGGCTATAACCGAAACGTAGGCTATAACTCATCGCTTTAAAACGTAAAATCATCCACTTATGTTCGTATTCGTTCATCTCTAAAATACAGTAAATTATCATCTTTGCGTATAAAATCCCACCTTAGTGATGAACCGCGGCCTGCCGATCCTCAAGGAAATATGAATGAAGCGCTATTCAGCCTGAAGATCGGCACGCGGTTCAGCACTAAGGTGGATTTTGGTTTGTAACCTGTGAAGTCATTGTTTCAAATAACTCTTAAGACAGCTTATTTGTAAACAATGACTTCACCTGACTAAAATTATCATGGTTACTAAACAGATAATAATTAAGATAGGCCTATGATTCTAGAGTTAGCACATAATATTTCTGTAATATGGCCAAATCAGTTACACAATCGTACACAAAGGTATGCGCATGCTCGGGTCTAAACTAATAAGACGTGCCGTGTTATAAACCAATGGAATTGGGGGTGGGCGGAGCGACACGTGTTGCCGAGTGAGGACGCTCACTCGGTTTTGAAACCCATCCAGTTTCCCTCCTGCACCAGAATCTCATCATAAACACTTCTCCCATATCTAGATTGATTAGTGAACATCCGCCGTTCTGTTCAGTTATGTGGTTTCTGGGTGGGATGTGTTAATGCACGATAAGCTTATTTTGTCGCAAAGGACAGCAGTGTCTCACTCTCTGTCCAAACACATTACACAGATGGATATGCTCACGTGTGTCCACCATATGAGCCCTGGGTAAAGCCAGCACCTGCATTTTAAATGCCATGTTCAATGACACATGCGACGCCACACTGATGTGTTGGTAGTGCCAGATCTTTTGCAGAAACCCACAAGCTTTAAATTAAATGACAAGTATTTTGAAAATGGAAAGTGCATTGTTAACGCACTGGTCGAGAGACACTGGTAGATTGTTTTTAACCAGCAGCCATATCACCCTGCAGCCCAAGACCAGTTGCCCATTGAAGCTAAGCAGGGTTGAGCCAGGGCTGCGTTTCCCAAAAGCAGTGTAAGCTTAAGTACATCGTAGACCCATTGAAACCAATGGAGCTACGATCAACTTAGGCTTATGATGCTTTTGGGAAACGCAGCCCTGGTCAGTACCTGGATGGGAGACCTCCTGGGAAAACTAGGTTGCTGTTGGAAGAGGTGTTAGTGAGGCAAACAGGGGGTGCTCAACCTGCAGTCTGTGTGGGTCCTAACGCCCCAGTGGAGTGATGGGGACACTATACTGTAAAAAGCACCATCCTTCGGATGAGACGTTAAACCGAGGTCCTGACTCTCTGTGGTCATTAAAAATCCCAGGATGTCCTTCGAAAAAGAGTAGGGGTGTAACTCCGGCATCCTGGTCAAATTTCCCCATTGGCCTCTGACCATCATGGCCTCCTAATAATCTCCATACACTGATTGGCTTCATCACTCTGTCTCCTCTCCACCAATAAGCTGGTGTGTGGTGGGCGTTCTGGCGCAATATGGCTGTCGTTGCATCATCCAGATGGATGCTGCACACTGGTGGTGGTTGAGGAGATTCCCCCCTTCTATGTTAAGCGCTTTGAGTGCCCAGAAAAGTGCTAAATAAATGTAACGAATTATCCGCCGTTCTGTTCAGTCATATGGCTTCTGGGTGGGATGTGTTAATGTACGATCAGCTTATTTTGTTGCAAAGGACAGCGGTGTCTCACTCTGTCTGTCCAAACACATTACACAGACGGATATGCTCGCGTGTGTCCACCATATGACCCCTGGGTAAAGGCACCACCTGCATTTTAAATGCCATGTTCAATGACACATGCGACGCCACACTGATGTGTTGGTAGTGCCAGATCTTTTGCAGAAATCCTCAAGCTTTAAATTAAATTACAAGCATTATGAAAATGGAAAGTGCATTGTTACCGCAATGGTCGAGAGACACTGGTAGATTGTTTTTAGTATACGTTAGTCTATAATTAAGACATCTAAATCTGTGAAAGTCACATTAGACTTTTTTTTTTGAGACGAGTGCATTATGCCGACAGTGTAAATGCCAGACCTGCCCACTCTTTCCAGCCGGAGAGTCAGAACAGCAGGGAAAATATTCACTTTGCGTCAGATTGCATGTTTTCTCCCAGCGGAAGCGGAGTCACTGATAGAGGCACAGTGAATGTCATTGCATTATTCTCTTCTGTTGCACACAAGAGAAATGCTGCGATGTAGCACTGGAATGGAGAACAGGTCTTAAACCATCATCTGACGCTCCATTGGGAGCCTACAGCCTGATGTGACTGTTGATCATGAAAGAGTAGGATGTAAATACTATTTGTAAATGCTTTTTGAAAAAGGGAAACATTGCACATATCATTGTTGCAGGGCCCTATGAAATGAGCTTTATTTTTGTTCCCAAATTTCTGTTTTTCTGTTTGAATTTTTTGGGGGATTCTGTTTTTTTCCCTTTTAACATTTTTCTGGACTCTATTTTAATGGTTAAATTAAATTTTACAAGTGAAATCATGAAACATATACAAGTTTTAGAACCCTGTGGAATCTGATTTATTCCCCCTGTTTTCTGTTTATTACTTTTATTACATTTTGATTTAATTTAGCATGTCTAATAAAATGTATTGTATTTAAGTGAAAAATCTTTGAGATTCTTGTGATCTCTGTGTTTCTGTGTGTAGAAAAACTGGTGAAGTGATACTCAGAACAGCTCTGGAGATTAAGTTCATGTGTTCACGTCCTTATATAGTGAGATGACAGATGCTAAAAACGTCATGTGTGCAGAACATGCAGAATTAAAATTTAAATAGCAGTCTTTTTGTGCTTTCAAATTAACAGACACTAGGCCTAGTTCATATTGCAATTTGGTAAATTGTACTGCCCTACTTTTAATTTATTCATCCAAAATTTGCCAAATTCCATGACAGTCCACTTAATACACTAAATTCCATTTTTATGACTGCAAGCTGTGTTTCTGCATCACGGAAATCTTAGGGTCTTATTGTTGCTTTGTGTAGTTTCATTTTCTTCTGTGATTTTTCTTTTCCCTTTCTTTTCTGTGCTAAAATTTTATGATTCGTGAACTGTCTTATGACTGATATTATTTTGAAGCAAATCATTATAGTTCCATTTCAATATAGTCACAATTAATAGTGTCTGGCCGTTTAATATTGGCACAAAACTCAAGCAGTCAGACACTTCTGGATCAGTGGTCACAACAGATTTTATGATATTATCTGTCAATAAAATGATAAGTCTTGCATAGTCAAGTCTGGACCACACTGAAGCTTATTCTGGCCAAGAAGCATCCATGTGAGAGGGTGAGGTTTGATTTTCATGCAAATCAGCCAGCAGTGCTTTTTTTGTCACAAGCTGTTTAAGAGCAGGTTATGAGTGAGTTTTTTATTCACACACACACACACACACATACACATTTATGTTCATGACATTTACACTCATTTAAGGTCACATTATAGTAAATCACTTTTAGTTGTTTTGTCTTTTTTGTCTAATTATTTTGCCTACATTACAGCTTTTGGTGTTTTTAAGTTAACTTAATTAATTTAAATACATTTTTAGGTGATAATTTAATTTAACAATTTTGTATTTGTTATCTTATTTAATTATCGTTTATTCTTTCTTTTAAATTATGGAGGTATGTTCTTGTGAATCTGTGAGATTAAATCATTAGATTAAAACAACAAAATTTTAGATTAACAACATATTTTATGTTATTTCTTATACCACCTAGGTGCCCTCCTCTACTTGCATCATCTCATGTTTTATGTTGCACATGTAGTAGTATCAGAATCAGAATCAGAAAGAGCTTTATTTCCAAGTGTGTTTGCACACACACGGAATTTGTCTTGGTGTTAGGAGCTTCCAGTACAGAAAGTACACACATAGTGCAGACAACATATAATTAAGGTAATAAAAAACACAAATAATGAAGAGAATAGACAATATTTATGAATAACAAAAGTAATAAAAATATACAGAAAAGAAAAATGACCATAGACAGAACTGTGAATGTGCACGTGTCCTATGTACAGATGAAGGTTTGATGAGTTATTTACAGATGTACAGTACTGGGGTGTGTTGTTCAGGTGGGATATGGCCTGGGGGTAAAAACTGTTCTCGTGTCTGGCTGTTTTGGTGCTCAATGCTCTGTAGCGCCGGCCAGAGGGCAACAGTTCAAAGAGAGAGCTGGGTGTGAGGGGTCCAGAGTGACTTTCTTAGTCCTATTCCTTACTCTGGAGGTGTCAAGTTCTTGGAGGCTGGGCAGAGGGGCACCGATAATCCTCTCAGCAGTCCTGACTGTCTGTTGTAGTCTTCTGATGTCTGTTTTGGTAGCTGAACCAAACCAAACAGTTATAGATGAACACAGGACAGTCTCGATGATGGCAGAGTAGCTGTGGCAGGTTGAACTTCCTTAGCTGGCGGAGGAAATACAGCCTCTGCTGGGCCTTTTTCGCAATAGAGGTCAATGTGATTGTCCCACTTCAGGTCCTGAGAGATGGTGCTGCCCAGGAATCTGAATGACTCTACTGCAGCCACGGTGCTTTCGGATGAGACGTTAAACCGAGGTCCTGACACTCTGTGGTCATTAAAAATCCCATGGCACTTCTCGTAAAGTGTAGGGGTGTAACCCCGGTGTCCTGGCCAAATTCCCACCACTGGGCCTTGTCAATCTTGAGACAGCCAGCTGCTCCACATCCTGTCTGTAAGCAGACTCGTCTCCGTCCTTGATGAGGCCGATGACTATAGTGTTGTCCGCAAACTTCAGGAGCTTGACAGAGGGGTCCTTTGAAGTGCAGTTCAGAGCGGGTGCTGAGTGTTAGTCTGGCCTTTTCAAATTGGCAGTAAAACACATTGAGATCATCAGACAGTTGTTGATACTCCATAGACTGTGGGGGAGGTGTCTTGTACTTGGTCATGTTCCTCAGACCAGTCCATACTAACGCCGAATCGTTTGCCGATGAACATATCCTCACAGAAACTGATATATGAAGTTACAGTCTCTGTGAGCTCGTCTAGATCGGTGGCAGCAGCTTCGAAAACACTCCAATCAGTGAGGTCAAAACCAGCTTTTAAATCTTGCTCTGCTTCATTAGACCATCTTTTAACAGTTATTATAACAGGTTTAGCTGCTTTGAGTTTCTGCCTGTAGGTCGGTATAAGATGAACCGAACAGTGATCAGAGAGCTCCAGAACTGCTCATTGGACAGAGTGATATGCCTCTATAATTATTGTGTAACAGTGATCCAATATATTTCTGTCCCTGGTGGGACATGCAATGTGCTGTCTGTATTTTGGCAGTTCACGGGAGAGATTTGCTTTCTTAAAATCTCCAAAAATGATTAAAAGAGAGTCCGGATACGGTGTGTTTTACTGTTTGGACAGATTGCTGTAAGGCATCATATCAAGAAGTCCTCCATCACCTGATGCAAGCCAGGAGTAATGCAGAGTTCATCCGAGGTCCAACGCAAGCTGTGTTATTGGAAGGCTGAGTGAAAACTTTTTAATCTTATTTTGACGTGACGTTCTTAGAGGGTCATTTTGTTAAAGAGTCAGATTATTCTGAAATGTCGAAGTTCCTCACACAGTATTTTACCTCAAAAAACCCTCTAAGCATCGCCTCACTTTCCATCGCAGAGCATCTTTATGATTTTGAAGGAACTGATCCTCTTTCTGCTTTGTGCAATAATTTTTTGAGACAGTAAAGAAAGCCGCCCACAGGCTTTTTCAGGAACTGTCAATGAAGTCAGTCATTTGTCTGCGACTATATGGATTACGCCAGTCAGGAGCTAACAAACAGCCTGCTTTGTGATGTTTCTCCACCCCGACTGCTCTGAGCTCTGATGTCTGTCTGAAAAACCTTTCATCTATCACGTCCCGCTCGACTGTTCCCTTCTTTAACAGAGATTGTCTTGTCTCACATGTATATTTATTGCCACCCACTGTGCTTTTTTAATCATAACTTTCCTCATGCAGTCTGTATATTTCTTTAGGGAAACATGCTGGGCGGTGAGTTTTTTCAGGTAAATGAGATTTAAAGGATCTGAGCAGTGGTTTAGCGGTTAGCACATGAGGTTTAGTGTGGGAAGTGTGGGTCTGAGTCAGCTGGCATTGCAAACCAATTCTACTCTTTTTATGTTTTATTTTTTTTTCTATAGGCAGTTTGACCTCATAAATATTTAGTGATGTTCCACAATAGTTAAGCTTAAAATTTTGGCTTAACATCATATAAGAGGTTATGGTTTAATTTGGTACAAATATTTTTTTACGGATGTGCCAATAATTTTTTTTTATATTTAATATTTTCATTTAATTAAAATAGTCTAAATCAGAGGTGCTCAAACCTTGAATATGAAGGGCCAAAAATTTAACTTGAGGGCCATGGACCAGAAACGCATTGCATTATATTGAACCATATTGCATTACAATTTATTACATTTCTAACATAAAAAAAGAAAAATGAATGAATGAATAAATAAATAAACATATATTTTTAAATGTCTATTTTTTCATTAAGTGATAAATGATGAATATAAGAAATTACTATATGCTTTAATGGCATCTTTCAACTTTACGTATACATGCAAAATAACAAATAAAACCAAAATGAAACACTCTTACCAATTTTAAATGCTTTTTAATTTTTTGCATCGCAAAATTATAATGTAGAGTATAAAAATGGGCATTCATTTAACAGTGTTAAAAGTTAAAAGTTTTAATTTAACAGTGTTATTAAATTGTGTTTGTATATATATATAAACATTTACAATTTTTTTTAAAGATGGTAATACAAATGTAAAAATAATAATGCACTTTTCAATGTACAATACTGTGCATCCCTGACAAGTTTATTAATATACTATTTTGAAACACAGTAATATGTGCAATATCATCATGAGAAACATTTAGTTGTTTCGAGCAATGTGATGACCGTTAAGGGACATTTTTAAAGCAATTATATCATGTTGGCAACTACCTAAAATAAATATGTTTTTAGTTTTCACAATATTGCTTTTCTTGCATTGGTTTGCATTCTACTTTTGCATTGCTTCTCTTCCTGTGCTTTACAGTGAGCTCAGGAAGTTAGAGATGATTAATTGGAAGTCATTATGAACTGTGATGTGAGTTTGGAAAATGTGCTGTTTTCCACATTTTCGGTGAGGTGTTCTCTCACTTAAAATTGAGTTATGGATGTGTTTATAAAATGTCATAGTTCATTAAGTGCGTTAAACAATGGCTAGAAATGTAGGTACATAATATTTTCTTTGTATAACAGTAAAAAACACGTGATGAAGTGACTCGTTCACTCACAGCTCTTTTTCACTCTCTATTCTCTTTCCCAATTTAGATTTGTTTTTCATGAGCCAATAATACACCATCGTGTTTATTTTTAACTAGACAATTACCACCTAAATATCAGAACGACTTGTTGATAGTTGAACCGTGCGTGCTTTGAGTTGATTGGAAAAGCTTAAAGTGCTGTGCTCATTGTATCAATTATAGGGCTATTAATAGGACATTATGCATGTCACCAGGTGTAATGATGTGACAAGCTCATTATGTGTCATTTCATAAATTGCTTAATGTGTTATCAAACTCATTGTCAGTTATGGCATAAGCACACCTGATTCAAATTCAGTACATGTATATGAACAGAGGTGGAGGTGAGTGCACACACTCACTCTTGCACATTCTAATAGAATTTGACTGCCCAATCATTGCATGCAAATATATGGAATTTTTACATTTTGCAAAAACATTTTTTTTTTTAATAAAGCAAGTTGCATACATACAATGTATTCCGTTGTATCATTCGTTCCCAAGGAATCAAACTTATGAGCTTGGCATTGCAAGTGCAATTCTCTAATATTTGATGTACAGAATTTGATTTTTTATTTTGTACAGTAGGGTCTAAAGTCAGAGACTGCTTTGACCAACTTCAAAATAAAACCTGTAAATAAATAAAAAAATTTTGAAATAAAAACATCAAATAAGCACCCCCTTACATGCATTCAAGGTATTGTGCATTATCATGCATTTCAGGGAATTGAACTTATGACCTCGGTGGCCTTTAATCTTGTCTTGTTTTATTGTTTTATACTGCATTGAACATCTTCAAATATTTATAATTTAAACCTGGAATGTTTGAATATTTGAAGAATAAAAATAAATGCAATTGTAAAATAAATAAGAAATGTATATTATGTTATATATTATATTATATTAAAGTGAATTAATATTCTATTGAGAATGAATTGATTTATTGATTGAATTTTCAATCGTTTCTTTTAAATTATTAAACATATCATTTTTAATTAAACATTTATATTAAATAATAAAATAAATCTAAAACTGTAAAATAAAAATAATTTTGATCCCCCACTGTACAGCTTTTATACAACATAATATAACGTTATATTAAAAATATTCGGTTGTTTTATATTGGATTTGCATGTATATCCATACCACATGTAAACGAGAACGTACCATTTACCAATAGATGGCATGATCAAACATTGACATTGGTCTATTGAATGCTCTTGGGTTTATTTTCGGCTCAGTGATGCTCAGGAAGGGTTTAGTCTTCACAAAGTAGATTTTTATCATAGCTTCATAGAGTATGTATTTTATTTGGTCTGCTGAGGTTTGCTGTCTGGTTTCATACCAAAATACACCATCAAAGGTATTGATATTCTCTCATCTGTTTTCCTCCGTCATCCTGGCTCAGCCCATAGGAAATATAGCCAAGAATGAAACAAGCAGAAAGGTAGACAAATGATCTTTGTGCTGACTGCTTAGCTGTTTGTCTGGAAACAAACTGAAAGTCTAATCATATTTGCCATATTTATATATGTATGTAATCTATAAACAGACTGTTAGGTTAGTGCATATGCATCCTACCACACAGATCTGGCAGCTGCTATAGTTTGAAACACCATTTTATACCTTTTTATCATTTTATATTTAGCTTCACTTACATTATAATATTTGTAAAAGTTTGAACAGTCACACTTCAGTTTCTCGTGACACTGAAAGGTGTCATTGACGTGTAAATGTGGGCGTTCATCTGTTGTGTTCATCTGTGTTCAATCATGTTTAAGTTGTGGTATGAATTTTCAAGGAAGTTGCTTGATAAAGGAAGTTTTGACTTCCATATGTTTATACTAGTATAATTTTCATATTTTATAGTCATTTCATAAATTTCTCAATAAAACATTTATTGAATTGCTTAGAAATACAAGAACCACATGTTAATGAGTCCTAAAATGCGGTTTCATATTTTTACATTACATTTCTCATGCAGGCACGTTTTTCTTTTTGCATCAAAAAGGTCTATTTGTATTTGTACAAATTATTATTTGCTATCCTCATTTTCACTCTCTGTGAAAAACACTCCTATCTAAAGTTTTTGTCTGACAAACAAACCTACAGGAGACAGACAGGAGTGGACTCAGATTAACGTTGGTGGACGTTCCTGGACCAAACATGAAAAACTTTCTGGTGTATATTGATGTCTTCCTATGATCACTTCAAGATACTTTCTGGTGTTCACATGAAGCAATGCTTGAACTGGTGTTCATTCATGAAAGTGCTGCTTGATACAAGTGCTGCTTGAACTGAGGCGCTACAGCGATCTGTCATCATGACACATTAAAGAGCCACAAAATGGCATTGATTTTTTGAATTTCTTTAAAAAATATTACACATTTTGAACGCTGTGCTTTGTTTTATACCAAAAGTAACCTGCCCTGTCTTGTCTGTCGACACGTTGTCATATTACCATAGAAATGTGGCATCTCTACAATACAAACAAAACCAAATGTATGAAGTTACTGTTTTTGAACTACCCAATTTGAACTGTTTGACATTTATGTCTTTGATGAACTCAAGTTTTGTGAAAGAGACTGGAATGTCAGAAGCAGCTCACAGTGTGTGTTTCCGCCACGGTACTTTAGGACGCTCCGCAGGCCCTTGTAGCGCTGCCAGATCCTCCGAGAAGCTTCTCTTGTACGTCTTCTGCATGCTTGTTAGGCTGGACAGCAAGAATACTGCAGCTTTCTTGTTGTCCGGCTCTGTAGAAGGGATCTCTCAGGATTCCTGGCACGACTGCTCATGTTTGCATGCTCTGTTGTGCTCTGATGAGCCTGATTTGCCTGCTAGCTCTATGGGTGACAGGAGGGGCTCTGGGGACTGGAAAGAGAGTTTGCCTTAGTATTCACAGACTATCTCAGTTGATCTGACAGGAAGTAATCATGAAATCTTGTTTATTATGATGTGATATATTTAACTGGTTTCAGAATGAGCCGTTTGCATTTAAAATCAGCCACAGTGCAATTAAAAATATCCACCTGTCTCCTGTTTACACTGCTGAGTAAAGTAAATGATCTTTTACCTTTCAAATACCTACACTATTGTTCAAAAGTTTAAGATCTGTAATATTTTTTTCTAAAATAATATTTTATTCAAAATAAGTGTTTTCCATTTTAATATATATTTAAAATGTAATTTATTCCTGTGTTGCAAAGCTGAATTTTCAACATCAATACTCTAGTCTTCAGTGTCACATCTTTCAGAAATCATTTTAATATGTTGATTTGTTGCCCAAGAAACATTTATTATTATTATTATTATTATTTTAATATCAATGTTAAAGCAGTTTGATATTTTTGTGGAAATGGTATTTTTTTCAGGTTTATTTGATGAATAAAAAGTTCAAAAGAACAGAATTAAAAATAAATGGAAATATTTTTGACATTATAAACATTTACAACCTCTTAACATTTTAATGCACCCTTGCTGAATAAAAGTATTTTTTACCATAACTAGTAACTTAACCCTTTAAACTTAACAAATATATATTCTTGTGATGTAAAGCTGAATTTAAATTAACTTTAAAATTAACTTCAATATATATTTATGTAAGATTTTCATCATTATCAGTTTCACTTGATCTTTCAGAAATCATTCTAATATGTTTATTTGTTGCTCAAGAAAAAAAAATATATAATGATAATAATACTAATGATGACAATTGTTATGTTAAAACAATAGAAAGAACAACTTCAAAAGAACAGAATTGAAAAGAAATATAAATATTTTGTAACAAGAAACATTTACAGCCACTTATGAATATTTTAATGCACCCTTGCTGAATAAAATTATAAAATATAAAATATTTATATTATAAAAGTTATGTATATAATATGTGTGTGTATGTATGTACTTCAACTTATAATTTAACTTGACCTAAACTATTAATTAATAGTGTATTTTTATTGGATTCTAAGGGATAAAATCTTCATTTGAACACGTTTGTGTAAATAAACCCATGAAAGGCAAGAATTATTAAAACAGAAAAGTCCTTCATTAAAACACTTAATCCGAATGGAAGAAGCTCAAAGCGGGTGTCCTTCAGTGAGGGATTTTTAAGCTCCCTGCTTAACTTGGCACAAATGTAATGAATCATTTTGTCAAACAGACAAGCTAATTGGTTTTCTCTCTACGTTATTTCTCAATTTTTATATGCAGTAACCAGATATGGAGTGATCGTAATGGGATTGACATCAAAACCAGTCCAAAGTGTATTAGCCTTGGTCCAATGCTAATCTTCACCTCTGGCACTGCAAAGGGGACGGTTCAGAGAAAGTTCACCCGCAACGCAGATAAAACATCTCTGTAATTAGATTGGGCACATTGAAATTCCACTAGGGCTGGGAAAAATGTCCACGCTGGCTCGTTCTGAACACCGTTGACTGTTCTTTGAACTAACCCAGAAGGGAGCATCACAACACAGGGCACTTCTGACACATTAGAGAACTCTGTAGTGGAACACCACACCATACTGACATATATAAGGTATAGCACATACTCTACCATTCAATAGATTTGTTCTTGTTGTTGAAAGAAATTCACACTTTTATTCAGCAAGAACTCATTAAATTGATCGCAAGTGACAGTAAAGACATTTATAGTTTTACAAAATATTATTTTTTGTAAAAATACTGTTCCATGCTGAAAAAAGGTGTATTATGGTTTCCACAAAAATATGAAGTAGAGCTGTTTTCAACATTAATAATAATGAATGTTCCTTGAGCAGCAAATCAGTGTATTATAATTATTTTTGAAAGATCATGTGACACTGCAGACTGAAGTAATGATGCTGAAAATGCAGTTTTGCCATCACATAAATAATTTTAACATATTTAAAATAAAAAATACACACACACACACACACACACACACACACACACACACACACACACACACACACACACACACACACACACACACACACACACACACACACACACACACACACACACACACACACACACACACACATTCTATTATTTATGATCAATCTTAAGTGGGCATAAGACATTTTAAACATTTACAAATCTTAAAACTAAAATAAAACCATAAAAAAATAGTTACTTTAAATAAAATAAAAATTAACTGAAATAAAATGAAAATAAAGTGTTTTTACCAGACATATGAAACAAAAACTACTAAAAATGACAAAAACACTCAACAAATTTAAAATGAAAACAGAAAAAATAAAACTGATTTGAAAAATAATAAACACTAATCAGTGATACTAAAATAGCACTGCTTACAGTATAGTCATTGTAAAACAGTCAAATATAGTAAAACAACTTTGTTGCCTCTCTTTTGAACTGGTGAATTAAAATACACTTTAATACGGCTGTTCTGTAATTGACCTTTTAATTTGTCCTTGTCTGTGGTCTAATGTTTCTGCATGATGAAATTTGTCTTTCCCAGCTGCTACAAGAACATGATCATAATAAATAATAAATGAGTACTGCTTTTGACTGCTCTTATAATACTGTCAGTTTCTTCTGCATGTAGCTGTGTTTTCTGTCCAGTGGTCCAGCAGTATGAGAATATCTTCTTTGACCTGGAATAGTCAAAGTGCAAGACACAGATTATTGTTCCTAGAGTTGTTTTTCAAGATGTGTCTTCTCTTATAGACATCGACTTGGCTGGCAGCATCAGCGCAGTGTTTCTTTGTGTACAGTGCTCTGGTCAAACTCTCATCTGCGCAAAGAGGATCATGACATTTCAGCGAAGCAGAAATCGCCAGCTGAATCTGGGGCCGACCTAGTCACAGATCAACAAGCTTCAGTGCACTTGCATTTTCAAGTCGGTAAGAGTGAGAGTGTACATATTATATGATGAAATATGGATGATGAAATCTACATTGTGTGTTTATGTACACAAAGAAATGCTGATGATAACAACAACAACAAAAAAAAGAAAATTAAAAACAGATTTTGTGAATTTGAAACTTCTGCTTTTTAAAATGTGAAAAACCTAACTGTGAGTTTAAAGTAAGAAATGAAGCCAGATTAGGAGATAAAAATGCTTTTTGTGAGACTTTTGTGAAATTGGGATAAATAGTTGAGAAAGAAATGTGCAGAAATATAAATTCATATTGTGAGAAATAAAATATGTGAAATATAAAATGCAATTGCAAGATGTAAATTATTATTAAAAATAATACTAATACTAATAATAATTATTATTATTTTACATTCAGGCTTCCATGATTTTTTTATGTTAAAACTTAAACTGACTAAAACTATTAAAACTTATTTCTGGTAATAATAATAAAAAGTCAAATTAAATAAAATGTAGTTAAATAAAATTAAATAATGAAGTGAAATATTAGAAATTAGAAATGCTGCCTTAAAATAAATGTGATTTGAAATAAATAAACTAAAATAAATGTTAAGTTTAAGTTGGTAAAGTAAATCTGAAATCAAAATAATTTAAAGTAATTTAGAAACTAATACAAATGTAACAATTATAACAAAATGTCAATTAAATTTAAACTAAAACTAAAAAGTAGAAATAAAATTTAATTAAAAATATTAATGGTATGTAAAGAATACTAAAATAATACTGGAAAACAGACATTGAGTCAGCCAGTGTTTACATGCACAAGGCTCTGTAATGTGACAATCTGTTTTTTCTTAAACAATTTATGACCTTTTCCAGATAAAATAAAGCAGTTTAAGGCATTTACATGACCTTACGTGCTGTCAGTGTTATTATTGTGTAAAATGGTGGATGTAAACACACTGTTTTGTGTTTGTTTGTGTAGTGTTGTGCTGAGCTGTGGGTCCATTATCTCTGTGTCAAGGTCACTCCCAGCAGAGCTGTATTATGACACACTTAGACAGACTCATTGAGCAGAACAACAGGTTGGTCATTAAAGTTGACGGCGGGTGACTAACAGGCAGGGCATGTAGAAGCACATAAATAACCACACAGACTGCAATGCATACATTCACAAACCCAGCGCTAATATTGCAATGAACCGACAACATTACATGGTACCGATAAATAGGGATTAATTTACAATACCAGGGTCCTCATTTATAAAATTTTGCGCAGAAACCATCCTAAATTTGATCTTACGATCATTTCTCAGATATGTGTACGTGTGATTCATAGAATGAACGTACGAACAGAAAACGTGCATACGCGTCCCTTTCAGATGTGAAATCTATGAATCGCAAATGATTCATATCATTTGCAAATGGCCCCAGGTGCATGATGGGAACTGACTGTCCCTAGCTGATGTCACAGTAGTTTATATCAGTTTAATTGTGTTTAGATTACCCAGCAGTCAGAAAATCACTCAGGACCAGGACTATATTTTACTAAGCTTCTCTATGGCAGTGGTTCTCAACTGGTAAAATTGCAAAACTGTTATATCTCACTTTTTATCAAGAAATGTATAATTAACTTTAATAAAATAAGCTATTAGAAATTAAGAGTATACTGTTAATTGGGTTTTTGTGGCCTATGGAATAATTGTTTTATATTACACTATTATGAATGTTATTAATATTTTAAATAATTTTTTATTTTGTTTTCCATTTTTGGTTGTTTTTTCATTTTAGTTAATGTTTGTTTATTTTTTGTGTATGTAATTTGTGTGTGTGTGTGTGTGTGTGTTTGTTTGTGTGTGTGTTGTGTTGTTTGTGTGTGTGTGTGTTGTGTGTGTGTGTGTGTGTGTGTGTGTGTGTGTGTGTGTGTGTGTGTGTGTGTGTGTGTGTGTGTGTGTGTGTGAGTGTAGTTATTAAAACTTCAGTGGCCCATTAATATGCAATATAACATATAGTATATAGAAGTAGTCTATTCAGTTATATATTTAAGTAATTCGCTGCACAAAACACATTATGATCTGCACAAACCATGTTTACAGTCACTACAAATTACCCTGTATTTAATTTAGTTTACTTTATTTAGTTGAGTTAAATATGCATAACTATAAATTATTAGTGTTATTATTATCATTATTAGTATTATTATATAGCATTGTTTTTCCTTTTCTAAAAATAAAAATAACTCATGAATTTTAGCTGCAGCTCTGCACAGAACACTTCTGGCATACAAATATAGTTTTGATTTATGTTTATGCTTATTTATTGTGTATATACACTTGTTGTTTGGCAATAACAGCTACTTCGCTGTCAAATCTTGTTTCATGTCCCCGAAGGTCGTTTTTCTGTCCTGTCTGCTGGATTATATATTTATTTAATATCCAGTTGTATGCCCTTCACTCCTCACAGCAGCAGATATGAAAGCCACTAGCATAATGTGATATTTGTCAGTTGCATATCTGATTTATTACTGAATATATTATATTTTCGTTCTTCAAATGCCTTTCTTTTCACCTGTCATTCGTCTTATAGACACTTCTACAGATTAACCATCAATAACAGGGGAATTAGTCTTCACAGTCCCTAAATGCCCTATCAGCAAGATTAGGACTGATGAGGCATGAAAGGTGTTTTCTGCTTTACGGCTCGTGAACTTTTGGAGGTCTGAAGAGCAGGGTCAGGAAGCCAGCGGGGAGGCGAAATGCTTCATATTAAAGAAATCAAGCGGGTTGATGAGGAGCAGGCTGGGAGGATGTGTTCCTGTGAAGCTGAAAACATGCTCTCAAGTGTGCCAATTATGCAGTTATTTTCTCCAGGGGACGAGGGTCAATGTTTTTATCCAGAAATAAAAATTCTGCTATTATTTACTACTTTCTCTCTCACAAAAACACAAAAGGATGATATTATTAATAATTTTACAGTTTTTTTTGTTCATCATGCAGTTGTGTGCTTTACAGAAGAACGAAATTCATACTGGGATTTTATTTACATTTTTAATTTTTTATTATTATTATTTTTAATCTGTTCTTTATAAAGTGGTCATCGGATGCCCATTTTACACAAGTTGATATGATTCTTTGGGGTCTTAATAAAAAGTCAATAACATACTTTGGTTAAAATTTCTCAATGGTAGTGTAAAAACACCTTTTTTTACCCTGTCAAAATCAGCTCTGTTTTTAGCATTAGAATTTAGGATTTAGTTTATGTTGCTTTAAATGCTAATGAGCTCTGCTGACCCCGCCCCTCTCTTCCGCTGAGTGATGAGCAGTACTGTTTACTTTAGCCACGAAACTGGCTAAATAGCACGTTTTTAGTAAAGGCGATTTGCAACGATTCATATAAAACCCTTATACTAACTTCTTCTGTAGATAAAGCTGATCACGAATGATTCGTGCAAACATAGACGCATTTAGGCAAATCGGTCTCGGCGCATTCTCTTCAAAACGTAAGTAACGTTAATCCTTTGCGTCTTCAGTGGCTCAGATGTCGGGAGTTAATGACGACTACTATATTCATGATCAGTGTTGGGGAAAGTTACTTTTAAAAGTAATGCATTACAATATTGCATTATTCCCTAAAAAGTAACTAATTACGTTACTTAGTTATTTTTTACATTCACATTTTACATTTACATTTATGCATTTAGCAGACGCTTTTATCCAAAGCGACTTACAGTGCATTCAGGCTATACATTTACTTTTTATGGAAAGTAATGCGTTATGTTACTTCTACGTTACATTTGCATTACTTTTTAAATATGAGCAGGGCTTGATTGTTTGTTTTAATAAAATAAATTATATTTATAGCAAATGTAAAAGCCTTTCACACCAAAAAATTGTAATGAATAAACTCAGGCTGAAGGAAGAGTAAATCACGTCTGTACAGTAGAACGCAGGAGAAGAAGGTTCAACACTCTTCGGCAATAAAAAACAATGAAGCACAATTGTTAGATTATCTAAAGTAATTTTTGCTTATTCGTATGGTTGAACTGAATCATCAAAGGTCAGCAGCAAAGACATTGGTTAATAAAATGGTATTAGCATTTGTGTTGTTAAGACATTGGTTAATAAAATGGTATTAGATACATTTGTGTTGTTAAGCATATTTAATTATTGCAGGTTTGCATCATATCTGTTTTTTTACTGGGAGTTTGAATTAATACACATTCATTTCAGCATTTTTGCTGAGTTTTAATTCATTTTGATGAATACTGAATCTGTTTTTTTGCAAGTGGGATGAATTAATACACATTCACAATGGGAAAAAATTACAGTAGTCTAGATTATTATGTAGTGCACTGTTCACACAGTGCACTTGGGAAAAAAAGTAACTCAATAAATGGGAAAAAAGTAACTCACAGATATATTATTATGTAACTTGTCCAACAACAAAATGCGTTACCCCCAACTTGTAATCGGTTACCCCCAACAGATTACATCCAACAACAAAAATTCCCCTGCACCGGAGTCCAACAACAAAACTAATCGGAGACACCTTGTCTTCCCCTCGGAGACACTTGTCTTCCCCTGCTCACTCAGGGCGGGTGGCGGACAGCTGGCGGACAGCTAAGACCGCTCAGCTCACCAGGGTCAATCAACGGGTCTAAGGTAAGACCGCTTGTCAATCAACTATCGTGGGAGCGGCCTGCAGAACTGCAGAACAACGTCATTCTGACAGGAATCTCAGAAAAGCTCAGAACAGCATGATTTGAGAAGGGATTTTATAAAATAAGGATAAAAAAAAAACACACTGGGTGGATTTTTATCATTATAGGATGGATGTGTACACACACTTTCAACACACATTTATGTTCAAACAACTTGTAAAGTGAATTTTGCATTCAACGACCCCTATAAGGGGACATACATTTTGCCGTAGTTGTTCGAAACCTGTGCATTTCTTTCCTCTGTGAAACAAGATATTTTGAAGAAAGTTGGTAACCACACAGTTTCGGGTCCCGTTTGGGTTTTGTTTTTATCCACACTATGGAAGTCAATGGGACCCAAAACCATTTGTTTACAAACATTCTTCAAAATATTGTCTTTGTATGATTTCTGCCATATAATAAAAAAAATAAAAAGGGTAATTATGACTTTTTATCTCACAATTTGGACCCCCTCCCCACGCACACACATTTCTGAGTTGATATATCACAATTGTCACTTTTTTCCTCATAATTGTGAAGATTTTTTCATAATTGCAGAATTGCAGAAAAAAAATCTCAGAATAATTTCAATTCTGAGTTTGTATCTTGCAATTCTAAGAAAAAATATTGTAACATATAAACTCAAAATTGTGAGATAAAAAAGGCAAATTGTGAGAAAAGTTGCAATTACCTTTGTGTTCCACAGAAGAAAGACATTCATACAAGCTTGAAAGCATATGAGAGGGAGTCAATTATGACAAGGTTTTCATTTTGGATGTACTAGTTGTTTAATTGTGTAATTTGTAAATGCATGTGGAAACCTAAAGTGCATTGGATATATAAACAATAAGTAATCAACTGCTATTTAAATTAGTCTCTTATTGTGAAGTTTATTAGAGCACATCCTGATTCATGCCTTTGATGACATATTCTAGATTAAGCTGTATATTATAAATAGGTTGTTAATGACCAATTAATAAGAATATAAAAAGTTGGGGCAAGAGAAATTACCCATGTGACAAAATAAAACAGGCTGTGAAGGGAAGAGTAATTGTATTATTACTAATACAAGTAATAGGATATACAGGAGTTATCACCTCTCATATTTGAATATTACCCTCTGTCACTGAAACGTCCTACAGCGATCCATGCCATCTTGTAAGGGCGTTCAGAGATAGCAAATGTATGACTTAGGTCATGAGTACCGATTTCATTTGTATAATAAATGGCAGTTTCATTTAGGACTGAATAGGGCTGATCGAGAGAACATGCTGATAAGACTTGAGCAGATCAATAAATTATATTTTATACCTGTGCAGACATTTCCACTTGAACCGGGGTGTCTGTTTTCGCCTGAAATTTAACCACGGAAGTAAGATAACATTGTAGAGCGGCCCTCAAAAATGAGTTTGGGTTCTTTAGCCGTACTTGTCTGAATGTCACTGCTAAGACAATATCAAACCAAGTGGCAACTGCAAACTATTTTTATATGCATGTAGTTCTTTCCAGTTGCTTAGAACTAACTGCTCTAGAGATGATTTTTAATGGATGTATGAAATCGTAATTGGCATTTGGTTTCATTATGTAATCTCAAGTGCATTTGTACATTTTTATACATAGTTTGTTTATAAGTGTCTTTCTTATTTTTAGAGATTATTTTACGTTTTGTTTGGTTTCGCTTTGTTGTTCCTTCAAAGGCAACAGCATTTATTGGGGCTTAAAGTATATCCTGCAAGTATTTTTATTTAATTTGTTTGTTTTAAAACTCTTTTAAAGTGTTATAGGCCGATGTTTGGTTTTGTTTTCAAAGGCTACAGCATTTATTGCATCTTAAAGTAAATCTGGCAAGAAAGCAGTTTTTGTTTTGATTTGCAGTGTGTTATTTTGTGTTGTGTTGTGCTGTGTTGTGTTGTTTTTTTGTGTTGTGTTTTGTTGTTCCGTCAAAGGCTATAGCATTTATTTGGATCTTAAAGTAAATCCTGCACGAAGGCAGTTATTGGATTTTTTTTTTTGTTCCTTCAAAGGCTAAAGCATTTATTGGGTCTTAAAGTAAATTCTGTAAGAATGCAGTTATTTTTTTGTTTGTTTGTTTTTTGTTGTTGTATTTGTTTTGTTTGTTTTTTGTTGTTTATTTATTTTTTTTTGTTCTTTCAAAGGCTATATCATTTATTGGGTCTTAAATAAAATCTGTCAATAAGGCAGTTATTGTTGTTGTGTTGTTATTTGTTTTGTTTTGTTGTTTCTTCAAAGGCAACAAGCATTTATTGTGTCTTAAAGTAAGTCTTGCAGGAAGGAATGTGTTTTGTTTTGCTTGTTTTGTTGTTCCTTCAAAGGCAACAGCATTTATTGGGTCTTAAAGTAAGTCAGCAGGAAGGCAGTATTTTTGTTTTGTTTTGTTTTGTTGTTCCTTCAAAGGCTACAGCATTTATTGGGTCTTAAAGTAAGTCCAGCAGGAAGGAAGGTGTTTTGTTTTGTTGTGTTTTGTTGTTCCTTTAAAGGCTACAGCATTTATTGGGTCTTAAAGTAAATCCTGCAAGAAGACAGTTCTTGTTTTGTGTGTGATTTTTGTTTTGTTTGTGTTTTGTTGTTCCTTCAAAGGCTATAGCATTTATTGGGTCTTAAAGTAAATCCTGCAAGAAGACATTTTTGTTTAGTTTTTATTTGATTGTTTAAACACTTATTTTATTATTATGTTTTGTTTCCTGCAAGGAGGCTGTGTGATATTTTTCATATATATTTACAACATTTCAGTTACAAGCTCTGATTTAACATAACTGCACATTTTGCCATGTCCTATACTTATCAAAACAAAATGGGCAAATGCAATCTGTTGTTTTTTATTTGATACCATATCTTTAACCATTTAACCCAGATGCCATCTGTGTGTAAGTCTGCCTGTATTTGTCTATGTGCAGTTTATTTGCATATTTAGTGCCTGTGCACATCTGGGAGTGACTAAATAAATGCATGCTGTGGTGCCTCAAACGTTTTTGAAGATTTGTTGTATAGACTTTGCATTCTCGCTCAGCAAAAGTAGCACAAGCCACACGCATATGTGACTCACAGTTAGAGCAGATGACTGTGATTAACATTATAATATGCAGATATTATATATCTATTGCATCAGATTTCAATTCCTTCAGGAAGCGAATCATCTGTAGCCCGTCGGAAAACATATTTCTCGTGTTCTCAGCTTTTTCTTCGGAAAAACAGAGCAGTTTACTCCTCTCAGTGGACACGATGAGCCATAGGAAGTGCATCGAGCCGTGTGACAGGTTCATCACAGTGGGAGACACACATGAAAGGTGTGTGCTTTGCTTGGGCCGTAGTCACGCCCAAGCGGCGTTTAGCGGCCTATCTAATTGTCTGCACTGTGATAGTCTGCGGCTAAAAGTTTGGCGCTCGTGGTCTTTTCTAAAGGCTCAGTTGCTTTGGGACCCTATGCAGGAAAATCAGGAGAGGTTTTTATTAACCCCGCCTATGCTACCTGTACTCGCGGACGCCAGCAGCTTTCCGCAGTCAGATGTCTTGACGCTGGTATTTCGACAACAGCCAAACACGAAGCGTCTAAAACCCCTGGCAGATTTTTGGCCGCATGCCAACGCTTACCCGACGTCTCGCAGTGGGTACTATGCACCATCCGACACGGTTACACCATACAATTTCGAATAGAGCCACCTCCATTCAGCGGGATCTTTCCCACGACAGTACGTCCTGGGCAGGCTATGGTGTTATGCCAGGAAATCGTGTCACTCCTAGAGAAAGGGGCTATAGAAGAATTACCCCCAACTCGGAGGAAGTCAGGTTTTTACAGCCGGTATTTTGCTGTACCCAAAAAAGATTGTGGTTTACGTCCGATTCTGGACTTGCGTCACTTGAATCTCACGCTCAGAGTAAGCAAATTCAAGATACTAACAGTAAAGTCCATCTTGTCTCAGATCCAACCCCGAGAGAGGTTTGTGATCATCGATCTATAGGATGCATACTTTCACATCCAGATCATCAAGAGACACAGGAAGTTCCTCAGGTTTGCTTTCTAGGGCAAAGCTTACCAATACTGTGTTCTCCCGTTTGGACTGGCACTGGCCCCCGAACATTTACAAAGTGTATGGACACAGATCTGAACCTGTTTGCGGCTCCAGAGCGTCCGCATTTTGAACTACTTGGACGATTGGCTAATGTTAGCTTGATCCCAAGATCAGGCACGGATACATTGAGACTTAGTGCTCAATCATCTACGGACCCTGGGACTATGAACGAACCCACGAAAAAGTGTTCTGCTGCCTCGCCAGCAAACAATATTTTTGGGGGTAGACATGGATTCTCGCACGATGCGGGCACGTCTGTCTCCCGCACGTGTGCAGTCATTACAGACTTGTCTAAGTCAGTTCAGGACAGGACGTCTAGTACAGGGAGGGCTATGTCAAAGTGTGGGGTCTGATGGCGGCAGCATCCCCTGTAGTTTAGCTGAGTCTGCTCCATATGCGACCGTTCCAGAGGTGGAACAACAGCCAGATTTTTTTTACCTCATTGTCATCTGTTTCGCAGAATGTGACATGCAGAGGTTTTTGTGCTCTAAAATAGTGGAAAAGACCGCAGTTCCTTCAGAAACGAGTCCAGCTGGAAGCTTGTCTTCGTCGCAAAACTATCTCGATGGACACATCCCTGACGGGCTGGGGGGCAGACCATAAAGGACACCCAGTTCGGGAGTCTGGTCAGGAGAGCAGCGGAGCTGGCACATAAATTGTTTGGAACTGCTGGCAGTCTTCCTGGCTCTCAGACAGTTCTTACTGCAGTTAACGGGTTATCATGTGTTAATCAGGACGGACAACATGGTGGTAGTTTCTTACCTGAACCGTCAAGGAGGATTACATGCTCGCCCCTATACAGGCTGGCGAGGAGTGTTCTTCTTTGGGCTCAAGTCAAATTCCTTTCAGTCAGAGCAGTCTACATCCCAGGTCACCTGAACTCAAGAGCAGACTTGCTGTCGAGACAGAGGATGGAGAACGGGGAATGGAGACTTCACCCCCAAGTGGTGAATCTCATATGGCAGAGGTTCGGACGAGCAAAAGTGGACTTGTTTGCTTTCGAGCACAACTACGCAATGCCCACTATGGTTCTCACTGTCTCCCCCGTCGCCTCTAGGTCTGGATGCTTTGGCCTATGAATGGCACAGAACCAGTCTGTACGCTTTTCCCCCTATCCGGCTGCTCAGTCCCAGTAATTCTACTCAGAGTACGATCGGACAGCGTGAAGCACCTGCTGTTAGTGGCTCCGTGGTGGCCTACCCAGTCATGGTTTTCGGACCTGGTCAGTCTGTCAATCGGCCTCCTTGGGAGATTCCCCTCAGACAAGATAAGTTGACTCAAGCCGGATTTATGGAGGCTATGGGTGTGGTCCCTGAGCGGAATGGGTTAACGTGTTCTGGTCTCTTCACTATTATTAATTCTAGAACTCCCTCCACAAGACGCTTATATGCTTTAAAATGGAGGCTCTTTGCTCTGTGGTGTACACAACGTGCTCTGGACCCAGTTCACTGCCCCATTGGTCCAGTGCTGGAGTTTCTTCAGAGTCGTTTTTCTGAAGGAGTGACCCCCGCTACTCTCAAAGTGTATGTAGCGGCCATATGTATGCGGGCGCATGCACATATCTGCAGGAGACATCAGTAATAGTCATGAGATGTTTCACATGGGCCGTGCAGGGTATCACAGGTTCTTAGCAGTGCTTTCTCCCCCTTAGAGGCTTTCTCCCACGCTGACGCGGAATCAGGTAATATAGGTCTCTGTCCGGTGAGGGCATTAAGAATCTATGTAGACCGCACAGCCCAGTGGCGTGAATCTGACCAGCTATTCGTGTGCTTCGGTGGTAAGAGCAAAGCCTCTGCTGTCATCAAGCAGCGAATGTCGCATTGGATAGTTGAGGCTATCTCTCTGGCTTGACTTCGGCTTGGCTTGTGTAATTCCTAGTTACCACGGGATGTTAATCCCATGACAGAAACAGAGAAACAAATAGAGACATAATTAGCATAGCTGTTGTTCCATCCAAGCAAAAATTATTGAATCTAGGAAGGGGAACATCTCGGTTACGTATGTAACCATAGTTCCCTGAGTAGGGAACGAGATGCTGCAATAAGTGCCGTTCCGTACCTTTATAGCGCTTCCTTCGTCATATGGAATCTGATGTAATAGCCGTGATGTCAAGTAGCACTCATGTGGCATAATGGGCCAATTAATAAGGTAGTATACGGCAAGCGATAGGGTTCATGGCCACTTGAGCAGATGCTTTCCTCGGTCTCCAGAGAAACTACATAATTAGCAGAGCAAAAGCAGTCATTCACTGGAACCATCCAACAGCAGCGCTATCAGAACGAAAATTACATCCGAAAAAAATTATGATTTTACATTTGAAAAATATAATCTCGGTTACGTATGTACCATAAGTTCCCTGAGTAGGGAATAACGAAATGCTGCAATAAGTGCCGTTCCGTAAATATGAATTTTATATATTTTTATGTTTTACTTCGTATCTAATAATTCTGATGTATGTAGCGGTATGGCATGCATACTATAGTTTTTACGGCACATATGCATGGAAATAGTATTGGAAATCACAGCTAGCTGAGAATATTTAGTTACATTTGAAAATTATGAAAATGATAATAAAATAAATACAGTGCATAAAAAATTAGAATTGTATTATCACTATTATGTTTACTATCTAATTGTAATTGTATGTTATATGTAATACTCCCTTTTTATTTTAAAATGAAATAGTATTATCACAATTGATTATTTAGTTATTTTATTTAAAAAAATAAAGTGCAATAATATTATTATCACTATTATTTATTATTTGTATTATAGTTATATTTTATAGTTCACACTATATGCTATGGCCCGTGTGAGGACCAAACCAAATCTCCAGGTTCTCATATGAGAACCAGGCTGAAAAACTTATGTCCACCCCTGTCTATAACACATCATGAATCGGTTAGTCTTGACTGGCAACATGATTCGGCTTGGGCGCGCTCTGCGTCTCCGCCAAAAGTTTTTTTAACGTTACCAGAGTAATCAATGCAAGAGACTCGAGAATGGAGTGGATCAGAGAGGCAAAACTACTGACCTGTTCATGACTTCAAGTGCAGGTCAGTTTCATCTGTAAATAGGCTGTAGTTTTTTTTTTTTTTACTTAGTTAAGAAATAAACTGCTAGCAACTCTTAGCAGTAGCAGCCAGGTAATTAATAATAGTCTACTGTAAGCTAAACTAAATTACCATCAACACTCAAAATACTGTATGATAAATAGCATCATTATTATCTACTGTAAAGTTACAGTAGAAATTTGGCAGACAAATGTTATAAAACATAATTTTATAATATGTTTAGAGGGAGCTAGAGCATATAACAACACAACCCTTACAAAAATTCAAACCAAAAAACATGGTTACTAGTTAAACCATGGTAACAACAAATTAACCATGATTTTGCTACACTAACCATAGTCTAACCATGAAATGTAGTAAAAATATGGCTGTAAATTAAAACTTATTGTAATCACTCTGATAATTTTTTTACTGTAATAAACCATGGTTAATTTTGGTAAGAGAAAAATATGACTCATGATAATGCAATAACATGTACAGTATTAGGATTTTTCTTTAAAGATATTGTCGTGATGTTATTATTATTGTACTAATTTTGACATTTAGGCAATTTAGAAAGTATAGTTTCGTTAAATGTAAAATAAGTCATAAGATAGAACAACAACACATGGTCATAATGTGATACTTTAAATTGAACTAAAATAAAATATGTTATTGCAAACAGAATACAATGAGGTGGTTGTTTTGCAACAAGGTGGAGACAGTTCTGTTCATAACAGTAGATGGCTGATGGAAAAGTGCAAGAAAATTAGTGGAAAATTAAACACACACAAAGTGAGATGTAGAGAGATATCATGGAAAATGAAGAGACTGAAAAGGAAAATGGAAGTGAAGGTGCAGTTCATTGGAGCACCTTTAATTATTTTGCATGGCCCCAGCCTGAGGTTTTAAACCTTTTTTTTAATGTGATGGCCATAGAAAAAATAAAAAGGTTATCCGTTGTTTCAGAATTTGTTGTAGGTGTATGGGATGGCCTGGATGAGTGTGAGATTTCCTTGCCTGAAATTTTGTCCCAGTCCTGCCCTGTTATACATGGTGGTTGTTCAGCCATGGCACATTCATTAGCTAACTATATTAAATTGTAAGTTATTTTGTATTAATGTGTCAATATGACGTGAGGTCCAGTTACCAGCGTGACACTAAAACAGTTTGTAGTAACGGGTACTTTTTACTTAAATACATGTCAGAGCCCATACTTATTTACTTTAACTTGACTCGAGTAAACAAGTGTAGTCAGTACTTCTACTTTTACCAGAGTATTTTTAAACATTAGTATCTATACTTCTATTTGAGTAAAGGATGTGTGTACTTTTGTCATCTCTGGCAGATATAAAGAGGGGCCTGACACTGTTTTCACTCCTGCCTTCTGAAACCTGGCATATCTATGAAGAAAAACACAACAGTGTAATTCCTGCTAACGACACCTCTATTATTTCTGCTAAAAACTGAAAACCATGCATGCTGTCCAGTGAAGCTATAGGTAGATGTAGGACTGTGAAGGCCAGCTCTTTAGTATGACTTTCTGAGAGGGGCTGGCATCTAAGTGTTTCCCTGCTTGGAGAGATGTCAGATAATACTACTCTAATGCTGACAAATGATGGCGCTCCTGCTGACGACGGCACCCCAAGCGTTCTGCTCTTTTCTGCTAACCTGGTTCCTCGTTTATCAGGCTTTTACTACTCCCACATGCAGACTTACAAGCTGAGGAGGAAGACCAGATGATCTCATGTGTGGCCTCATTAGTGCATCAGTCTATAATTCAAACCAGCGTCTGGGAAGCTGAAACTGTACTTCCTTGTTGAAACTTTAGATTTAAGATTTTGTCTTAATAATTATTCCCAGTAGCACATTCACTTTGCCAATTTCATTTTGCAAGTTCACCAAATGTTTAATTCATAATGAAATTAAATTAAATGAATGCATTGCACAGACAGTTAGATAGATAGATAGATAGATAGATAGATTATTTATTGCTTTTATTGTTTACCTTTGTTATTTTTATTTGTATTTGATCATTATTATCCTAATTGTATTTTATTGAGTATTCATAATTGTGTCAGGAAGTCTCAGTCAGCTGTCACAGTCACCAGCTCTGGACTCCATGGCCTGGAGGCCTTCCCTCCGGTCACCCTGTCCCTGGAGGCCTCCAGAGCACCCTCAAGTGCCCGCTTCTCCTGAGCGGCAGACTGAAATTGCCTCTAATTTCCCCAAGGAAATTTCGGGGGGGGGGGGGGGTGTAGTAAGGGGCTCCAGTCAGAGAGTCCGGGGCGGGGGCTTGAGCCGCAGCCTCGGAGGAGGTCCCGCCATGGCCTCCTGAATCCCCTGCTCCGCCATGGCTGCCCGAGCTCCTGGATCTGCCGTGGCCTCCCGAGTCCCCGGACCCGAGCCCCCTGTTCCGACCGTGGGTCCCGGAACGGGACACTTTTTATATACATGTGTGCGTATATATACGGTAGCTGTTAGCAGGGCCGGACTTACCCATAAGGCAAAGGTAGGCGACTGCCTTGGGCCCCCAAATGCCAAGGGCTCCCTAAAATGCTTTTCATATATAAATGCGCATTAAGCGCGGACATGCGAACAGTTGCCGTTTACTGTGTTTATTTACCACAACAACCATCTGCATGTCCGAGTTGAACGTGCTTATTGTGTATCCTGCTTGTGGCAGACATAAATATAATGCATCTGAAGCTGACTGCCGCGCAAGCGCGAGGTCTCTCTTTCCCAGCGCGCGCACCTCTCTCTCTGCATCTGTTCTGTTCCACGCGTGGCTGAAAGGAGCTGCGCTTTCAATTAAACACAGATATGTTGCTTCTCTAATTTTACATGCAAGTATAGCTGAAATCACAGCACAGCTATTGTCTTTATCTTATGTGTAGCCTATTTGATTTTATCAGACGACGGCTCAATTATTCATTTATAAATAAATCAGGATTTTTGTGCAGATTAACACCTTGGAAGGGAGAGCTGGTTATGTTGACTAGTCTTAAAGGGTCCCGTTTCTGTCACTATTTCATATTCATCCCGTTGTCTGCAGAAACAGTAAAATATATATAAATGAAAACAGTTTTATTGAGAATTTAGCTGCATCAAAATACAATGTGTAGCACAGAGAGGCAAACAAATGTAATAATAAATAATAAATGTACATTCTGCATGTTCAGAAGAAGTGAGCTGCCCTGTCCAGCAAAACATTTAAACAGGTTTGTGTCGGTAAATTGCTCAGTGCAAAGAAAGAGAAGTAATGGGAACCTGGTATTTCTTTTTTCATGAGTCTAATAGACATGAACAAGTTATTTGAAAAACATCTATGACCTTTGAAACATGTCTACTCTTCATGCTCTATGTTGACTATGGTTTCACTAATAATAAACATATATTGCACAAAGCATATTTTTACCATGCCCATGTTGATTAGAGTTTTAAAAACTTGAAAAGTATTAATTTAAGGTACATTTAGAACAGATAAATTGTGCGATTAAGTTGCGATTATTCACAAGTTAACTCATGCCAATCATGCGATTAATCACGAATTAAATATTTTCATCAATTGACAGCCCTAAGTTTAAATTAAACGTAACTGTAATTAAGACTAAAATTAAATGTAGGCTTAAGCTGGTAACTCATCAGTGGACTTTCCTCGTCAAAATAGGCTATATTTATTCACACTTTTCTCATTCTCACTAATTCAAGTTTTTATATAGGAAACCGATTGTCTTCAGAAAAGTTTTGATGGCATTTTCATTTTACCTGATAAAGTATAATTTATGAGCTGAGCACTGCTTTGTTTACAGCTGTTACCGGGAAAACCGCTCAGACCAATGAGAAAATCCACCTACATAAACCCGTTTTAAATAATATAATAATTTATACTTTTGACTCATCCCTTTTCTTAAAAAAAATGTTTTAAAGGTTCAATTGCGAGGTTTATCATTTTATAATGTATTTAGTTTTTTGTTAAAACTTGTATCTCAACGGTAAATCAATTGCTATTTCGTGGTGTACAACATGAAAGAATAAAAGTGTCTGCTAAATGAATAAATGTAAATGAAAGAATCCCACTACATCATGTACATGAAAAATGTAAAACATTAAAGAAAAATTTAGAAACATTGGACTCAACTATGGGGTACCATTGTGCAGCAGCAAGCATCACGACAAAAAAGAAACCTCAGGGTTGATCTTGGTAAATGTGTGCAAATGTATAGGGCCCCATTCTTATATTTGCCTGGGGCCCCCGATTCATTAAATCCGCCCCTGGCTGTTAGGACTGGATTAATCCAGCACAAAGACAAGAGGGATCTCAATTATGGCGACATTATATAAAAAATGCTCATGTTTTTATATTTTATCGCTGTAAATTAATTAAAATATTTGACTGGCTCGTTAACTGTGGATAAAAAAATAGTTGTATAAATAGTTAGTTACCTTCAACACTTGTTAATGCCAACAAGATAAAGGTTAGCTGAGTTCATTTTTGCATTTTGATACTTAATATATACAGTCTAGCCTATTAAAATGGCTATATCAGATTGGATGGATTATGCACGTCAGTTTGTGCAGTGGATTCAGTGCAAAGGTCCGAGTGTCAAACAAAACCATGATCTAGCAGAAAAATCGGTGGCGTTGGACTGAGTGTTGATCTATGTCAATATAAACACTGTTCATTAAAGTAAAGAATGCATCTATTTAAACACTCCAGCCTCAATAATCTGTTGATTTGTTTCATACACCGCAAGAAGCTGAAAGATTCTAATGGCCCAATCACTCATCAACTTTCACTGTAACTTTTCTCCATTTCAGCAGAGCAGCTCCCAATTGAAAGTCACTGACGTGTTAAATGGAAAGGTATCGCCGCGCTCTGCCACGTAATGGCTCGGCCGCTTAATCTCATCTGATAGTTTGACAGAAAAATTAGATTCAAGATGAAAGTAGCCAGCTAATGAACTGTGTCTGTACACCCTCTCACAATCTCATAGATTCAGAGACACCTAAGACCTTCCCGTTTCTCCCCACTGAGTCCTCGTTGCGATGAAAAAAGCAAACCGATAGTCTGTATCACCGCCTAAGTGTATTTACATAAGCTACTGAACCAAAGTAAGCGAGTGCGTTTTGCCCTCATCTTGGAGATAAGGAATGCTAATGCATTCAAATGAGTTGATTTATTTAAGAGTAGTTCATCTGCCGGGCCAGTATCTCTGTTACGTTTAATCACAGACATTCATGGAAATATGATAGCTTTCCTGTATAAACCAATCACATTTTTTGCTTTTTTGAAATAAATGTACTATGTAGAATTTCATTTATGGAAACTAAGCTGCAAAATTGGGTCATTTTGAAATCTTCATGGTCGTGGCATCACAGGGACAAACACATTAGCATATGACCACCCACTTTTCTTATCAATCATATTCAGTGTTGCATATTCAATTTGGCCTGCCCTGATGAAAGACAGTGTGATCTATGCCGCTGTAGGGAAGATAGCCAATCATAACAGCAGACATTTGCATATGTTCTGAAATGTACGTTGCTGAAATGGCATGTTTTATAAAAAAGTTTTAGAGAGATGGTTATTTAAATATAAACTGCCGTTCATAAGTTTGTGGTCGACAAAATATTATAAAAATGTTTTTGAAGAACTTCTATGCTCAACAAGGCTGTGTTTATTTGATCAAAATTACAGTAAAAAAACAGTAATGTGAAATATTATCACATATTTGGGATGCTGCTTTCTATTTAATATAATATTTTAAAATTTGATTTATTCCTGTGATTGCAAAACTGACTTTATCACGAATAAAAAGTATTTATTTGAAACAGAAGTATTTTTTTAACATTATAAATATATTTTCTGTCCCTTCTGAGCAGTTTAATGTGTCCTTGCTAGGGGTGTGCGATATTGACAAAAATTATAACTCAATAATTTGGGGATGATTTCAATAAATATAATTCAAACTTAAATGAAAGGTTTTGATCCACTTCAAATGTTGATTACTATAGGAAAAAAAATATGTCTTAATATGTAACTCACTCAGTATTAACTTGTTTTTTGAACTGTTGTATACAATTAATATCATTTGCGAATTTGCAATCATGCTCACATGCTAATATTCAGAAAACTGCACTCTATCTTGACTGATATTACTTAACTATATATTATATCTTATTAATATATATAAAAAATGTGCTTTCATAATGCACTGAATGCTTTTGGACATTACAAATTTGTTTTTGTTTCTTTTTTTTCTGTGAAGTGAGTGACTACTCATTAAAATGTCACATTAACACTATTTTGGTGGAAAAAAATTTTTTTTTTTACTAACTTTATAAGTGGACTTTAGGATAATAAAATGCTACAAAAGTTTACACCACACCAGTGAAATGCATTCACCCAGAAAACTGTGTCATAAAGTCTCTGGTTATTTACAGCTTTCTTTATGCTTCTAATGAATTACTATAAAACGTCTTACAGTCTACACTAAACTTATCCGGCTGAATTTATGTAGAGCTTGAGTTTAGCCAATAAAAGCTCTGGTTTGCATTTGTAGTTCACATTAGTTTGTTCGCACTGCTGGAAGAAAGAGTGTATTTTTATTTTGTATTAATTGAAAAAACATTGCATTGATTTCCTGTCCTCTTTCCTTTCACAGATGTAAATGCATGCAGTATGCAGTTGTGTTTTTGTACAAGACATTTGTACGTCTCTGTGAATGAAGGAAACGGCATAACAAGGCGAGTGTGGAGATTTCCTGCTCTTGCACTCGGAGGTTCAGCAGGTGAATGTACTGAATGATTTAAAGGGTGAGAGGGAGGCGGGGAGCTACTCTCTCAATGTAATTACTGCGAGTGCAGTTTGGGTGAGTGGAGATGACACCCTATCATCTGGCCCTGATGTGTGTGTCTGCACACCCAAACACATCCATCCCCTCCAGCAGTTATGTCTGTTTGTGCGAGGAACTGTTATAATTAGGACTGTCAATCGATTAAAATATTTAGGCTAACTGAATTAATTTCTTGATGCACTTGGTGATTAATGGAATTAATCACAAAAGTTAAACACACACACACACACACACACACACACACACACACACACACACACACACACACACACACACACACACACACACACACACACACACACACACACACACACACACACACACACACACACACACACACACCAATATTTGCATTACTGCGGCTGACAAGTAAGTCATTGATTAGATATTACCAAAAGTGGCTTTAGAGGACAATTACCCAATTTAGGAACACAAAGACGCGTGTGAATGGTTTGGCAAGGTTCTAGCATTATCTTTAGGAGTTGTTGGGTTTGTGGTGAATTTGGACTTTAAAAATGCATACTTTAAAATTAAGTGGTTCTTCAGGTATGAATTGCTCAGATGGTGTTAAAATTTACAAACAGGATTTATTTATTTATTAGTATTTAATTGCACATACATGTTACATTTTTTGTCAAGAATAATTATTATGTAAGTGTAAGAATGAATATGTAGGTGTATAAATTTTGCAGCATTTTTTAATATTTATATAACATGCAAATACAAATATAATATAATATAGTGTTAAACAAAAATGAAATGCTGGACAATTCACTATGATATTAATAACAATATAACTATATAATTTGTATGTCTTTATTATTTGTATTTTTGATTAATTAATGACTTAATTAACTATTTATTATTATTACTGTTATTATATGTATATATATATAATTTTTTGTTTGGTTATTAACTTAATTTAACTATTTTCATTTATATTTTCATAAATTATTATTGTTATTATTGTTGGTGTTATCATTGTAAATTCATGTGCATTTAATTATATATATATAATAGTAATCATCATCACCATCAACATCATAGTAATATAATAATAATTATTATTATTATCACTATTTTTATTATTATTATTGTTGTTATTTGTTTTATTATTGTTTACATGTTTAGTCTTTCATTACTTTTCCATCAGGTTTTGGGTGTGTGTAGAACCGAACTGAAAACGAGTTGTTAATCCAGTGATGTTCACTCTATTTTGGACGCTGACAGAGTACTTGAGTTGTCTCTCTTCTCCATGTACAGTGCCAGCAAATCACTGAGATGTGTCTTGACTCATCACAAAATTTGACACCGATCTGTCTCCCCCACCGTCCTGTCCTTCAGTCTAGGACTAACTCGTAAATTATAGTCCAGAAAGAGCACACTGAAGAACATAAAGCAGAGTCTGTCTGGTTATGGCAGTTTACCAAAAATTACATCTCCAGTCACTAATACCCTTTTTAAAATTTGCTAACACTGTTTCCTTCCATATTTCTCATTTCTTCTTTTGTGCTACTGTACTTTTAAGACATCTACTTAAACAACCTTTGTTATAATTGATTCAGAGTATTTGCTTACTTGTGGGCCGCTGTCTTGATGACATGTTAAATATAGTTGACACTGTGCTATCCTTCAATAACATCCTCTTAGCAAAGGATGCATTCATTTAAGGCATGTTCACAAAAGTATTAAAAGTATGCTGATCTCATTGACGTTTGCTAATAAGGCTTGCATTGACTGTTTAATGTAATATGACAAGTGGTAATGTCTAATATTAACACACATCTATGTCATGCGTTAAGTATTTCAATTAAGATTACATCAGTAAAGATAATTCATCCGAAGGCACTAATTAATGGGGAAAAATACATGCAAAACAGCCCAAGCTGTCATAATACACCCAGGCTGTTCTGTGGTTCACATGATGTGCTGTGCTCTGACCTTCTCCTGTGTTGTTTTCTCAGACGGAGTGAACTTTTCACCCGCTCTGGAGTGACTGTGTGTCTCAGCGCTCAGCAGATGTGTGGAGAGTTTCTTCTGGGGTTATTCACTCTTCCCAATCCCTTCACATCTCCAGTCTAATGCATTTGTGTTTGTGTTTATGCAGCCGAGCGGAGGGAAACGGGACCGAGGGTATCCACTGGAAATCTCACGATGCTTGTCAAGAACATGTCATGGTCATATTTCAACTCAAATTCCAAAATTATATTTTGTTTAAGGAAGATTAAGCATTTTTTAGGATCCTTTGAGATATTTAGCATTATGAGATTATTTTGTATCAAAAATGTATTAATATTGCATTATTTTGAAACTACAGTTATGAGAAGCAGCATTTTGGACCTATGTGGTTCCACAGTGGGTGGAGCCACTCTGCACAACTGAAACACAACATAATTTACAAATAATTATTAATTTCTAATAATTATTTTAATCAAGTCAGTGTTATTTTTGTATCATTGAGATAATATTTCAGTTATTCATTTTTTTGTTAAAATGTATTATTTTACAGTTTAATTGTAGGTGTATTTTTTAGTAATTTTGCTGTGGATTTTTATTCGTTTTTGGTAAAGATGTCTAAACAAATTTTTATTTTAGTTTTCATTTTAGTACTTCAATTTAAAGTAAATGAAAATGAGAAATGTTGCTTTGCCAACCAGGTGAAATAAAATACGTTTTAAAAAAATATTTTATTTTGTAAACGTTTATTTAATTTAATTTTTCATGTAATGAAAAAAGTTTTACTTAATTTATTAACGCGTTTATAGCAACAATTCTATTCCTAGGCATTTATGCAGACATTTTGTGGCAGTATATACAGACACTATAGTGCTTGTGTTGCCATGTAGTGTTTAGGCGATAATAACACTCTCTAAGCCATAAATATTAAATATTATTTCATAATTTAAATAAACAAATATATTTGTTATTCATTTTTTGTTTCAGTTAAATTTTATTTTAAGTGTTGAAAATTGTTTGTTTTAGTAATATATATTTATATATTGAAATAATATTTATATTTAAAATTTAATAAAATTGAAACTTTTGTATTAATAATGACTGTATGTGTACTGAATCTTAATATTTGCTGATTTAAATAAATAAAAATTCAGCACTTTTTACTGCGATACAAGAATACAAATGCTTTAAAATAATACGATTCTAATGGGAATCATCATTACAAATTCAAAGTGAACTAGAATAAAACTAAAATAATAGAAATGTAGTTTTTTTTATAATTGACATATTATAAACACAATAATATAAAAATACTAATAAATAACAAATTTTTTTTTATTCTCCAAATAACATTCTTAATACCCCCCTCCCCCCTAATTAACTGACTGTGCAAAGTATTTTCTTATTTTTGGGGGTTGTGAAATATGGCCTGGAAATGATTCGTAAGATTAACTCACTCATCCACACTTCTTCATTTCAGAAAAAGAGGCTCCGGGGTTGTCCAAACACTCATAATTGAATAACAGTAGCCTAATAAATGAGCTCTGAATGGGTTTAGGCAACACATAAATTATAGTCACAGCTCTATAACACAGCTGTATTTCTTAACTGAACATCTAACACTTCCTTCCATCTGGGTAATAAACTGGGTCATATCTGTATTTTGATCTCCTATGAGGCAATCATAGAGACAGCTGATGCTAATGCAACTTTTACACCTGCAGTTGCCTTGAGGAGCCATTGAGACGAAACATGACACATAAAGCTGCATTCTCATTCAAGCAGCGGGAGCTTGTGTGCAATAACATTATACTGCAATGGTCAGTCAGGCAATATTGTTTTGACTGTTAAGCTGAACTCAGGATTATTATGGATTGCTCTGGGATGAGCTTTTATGGTCAAAATCATTGAAGTGTGGAAGATGGGCCTCATAAATGAACTTATATTCAAGGAACTGTGTTTCTTGTTATTTTCTGCAAGCATCGGTTATAAAAGTGACACAGCTTTTAGTTTTTAATTAATTGCCTTTGGAATAGTTTGACCTAAAATGAAAATGGTCATCTTTTAATAACTTATGTCATTATATTCCTGCATTATTCTCTCTTTTTTTCTTCTTCAGAGAAACAGTGTATTATTATTATTAAATGTATAGTTGAATAGCCTTTTTCTGATGAGAGTGGAAGTGATTATAAACGTTAAACTGATTTGGAAGTTTTAAATGCACAACTCTATTAAAATATTGGTAGATGTATTGGAATAATTATTTTGAATATATAATTTGATTTTATTATATATAATTATTAAATTATATGCACTATATTATAATTTTTTTATTATTAGTCCTGTATTATTCGGATTTCAGTGAAAAACAAAAGGATGTTTGCCAAATATTCATGCTGGCTTGTCTATTTTTGTCTTTGAAAATTAAAGTCGGTTGTGATTATTTAAAATGGAACCACTCTTATTAAAATATAATTAGATTTTTTTTATTAAGTAATCATATTAAAATAAACATGAATATTGTCCTATTTTGCAGCACATTATTGTTATTAGTCTGTATTATTATTATATATTGTTAATATAATATAATATATATGGAAAAACATTTGAAATACTTATTTTGAATATATAAATGAAAAATCCTCCTTTACGACTTTATCATATTTTTTTACTTTTATAAAAAAAAAATTATTTTTTATTGATTATTATTTGTGGTGTTATTTTATTATAATCCTGTATTATTCTCAAAAGGAAATGTTTACCAAAATGTCCAAGCTGCTCTTTTCCATTGAAAAGTAAAAAATAAATTCTAACATCACGCTATATTCTAAGTATGTATTTCACTACATTCTACCGAGATCGTATAATATTTTTGTTGTTGTTGTGTACTAAACAAACAAAATAATACAGGATTGAAATGACATGGAGATGAGTAAATTGCAAGACTGTAATTTTGAGTAAGCTGTTATTTTAAAAATGCCAGTCAGTGAGGTGAATCAATAAGATTAGTCTTACTTTGTGACCTAAAAGGGGCTTCTCAGCTTACAATAGTTCATCCACCCCACCATGCCTCACAGTAGGTATTGAAACTGTAAGACAGGATCATATTTTATCAGTGCTGCATGGGTTTGTATGACTTCCAGCATGAGTTATTAGCTCTGTTTACCTCCACTCAATTGATTAAGCATTGCATACTGAGGGGTCGTGTGAATGATTTTATCTATAAATACTCTTCTCATCATGTCTGACTCTGTGAAAGCACTAATATTCAGGAGGAGGTCTGATTTCCCTCCTGTCTTTGTTTCAGGAAACTCCGGGAGTCTGCTTCTTCCTTCAGGGACGGTGAAGTAGACATTTGAGCCAACAAAGTCTGCTCATTGTATGGGAATCACTTTGTAATTAGCTTAGCAGATGTTCCATGCGATGAGGAAGATGCTGTTTCCTTGATCTCAAAGAGATGGAGTGTTTTACACTAGTACCGCTGACAAAAAAACAAAATAGACTTGCTTGTCAATTCTGAAGCGAGAGCAACAAACCAGATGCACATTGACATGTCTTCTGTGAGGGGCGGGCTGAGGAGAATGAGTGACATATGCCAGAACTACTCCTCTAAATGAAACCCCTTACAGTCCTTTGTACACCCTGTGCTTTTAATAAAAGAAATCTAGGACATGAAGGCTTTGCAGACTTCAAAAGGAAACATTACTTCCCTTAGGGCCCGTGCACTGCTAAAAAACACGACGGCGAGGAAGTGTTCGTTCTGCAGGGTCCAGTAGATTGCTCCCTGCTGTGCCAATTCTGCAAAAACAGTGAGGATCTGGACGCTCAGCTCAGAGGTGAACGCTGTAATGATCTTCTGAATGTTTATCATGTACGGTCACTTTTTAGCCCTTGTGCTGCCCTGAAAATCCTTTACCGATGTTCCCAGTCAGAAATAACTGCCATTTAAAATAAATAAATAACAAATAAATAAAAAAATACTATGCTATTAGATTCAATTTTTTTCATCTGCTTGTTTTCTTTAAATTAATTTTTGACTGAAACACCACAAGTGTAACAAAGTGGGGGAAAAATCCCCAAAAAGTATCAGTTTCACAACATAGCAGATAACCAAATTTCTTTCTTAATCTTTAATGCCAATCTTTCAAAAAAATAATCATGTTATTTGCCGCAGAAACATAATGAAATCCGACGAGTACCTGCTTTATTTAGTATTTTTTTCTTTCTTGTTTTGTCATAATTGTGAATTTCTTGTGATATCAACATAACAATACAGTATTTGTTCTCATCTCGACATAACATAAGTTATGTGCTTGTTGAGTTTTAGAAAGGCATAGTACTATTATGATTAATAATTTTATTATCAACATTATACAAAAATAGCATGTATAACAATAGTGAATTATTATTATTACTTTCTTGAGATCTCAACCTATTTTTTTTTGTGATGTTGACAGTCACATAACAGTTCTTACTGTGACAGTAAGTCTTAAAATCAAATCAAACGGTCTTAAAATCAACTCTCATTGGACATGCAATTTTATTACTATTATTACCTAAAATGAAGTCTTGATTAATAAGACTGTATAGGCTCTATGCTTTCATGGAAATAGTTGTATTTTTCGTCTGACGTCACAAGGGCTGCTTATTTTTAGTTTATATTTTGTTGTCCTCCACCATTGACTGCATGTCCATTCTTTTCCCATCATTTTCCCCAATGGATAACATTGATTGTCATTAAATATCTTGTTTCTTTTAGAAATTTCATATTACAGTAGTAAATTTTTTTTTTACAAATGTGGTTTCATGTGACTTTAAAGATCAAATATATTTTTATTTTCATTTTTAATGGTCTTCATAGCTTATTTTAGAATATGTAGTACATATTACAAACTGACTCATACTCTTTTCACAACAATGTTTTTCTCTAAGCAGTTAGAAAATATTTTAAGGCACACAAGTGTTATACTTAGAGGCAAATTATTTTTTATTTTAGTTCATTTAGTCATATCATATCGGCACATTAAGCTCCAGTAGAACGTATTTTAACAGTGAGAAATGACACACTTGAGCTTTAAAGCAGTTACTGGTACATTATAGCATTTACAGAGAGCAGGAGATCTAAGTAGCACATTTTTAAACAGCTAATTAAGTTGCCAATATAAGCTTTTGTAAGGAACAAAAAGAATCCTGGGAGACTCAAGGACAGACCAGTGAAAGAGGAACCAACTGTTAGAAGACTGTATTTCTTGAATCTCATGTCTTTTTTTGCATTATAATGTCCTCTGTACACACGTTAGCTACTGTATGCACTGGTAATGAGGATTGACTATGAAGAGACATATAAATGCATCTCAAATCTCCACACTTGGGCTGCTTTCAAGATCTTTTTTTTGTTGCTTTTGTACATAAAATATGATGTGCATCCAAAAACACTGCACATATAATACGAAGCTTTTAGTAAAAGTTATTGATTTAATGTCACAGTCTTTACCTACATGAGTTCTCCTGTGTAAAACAGGGCCGTTGCTATGTGAGATTTGCAGTCCCTGGCTGAGATGAATAAAACAAAACCTTTTTAGGATTATTCAGTTTTTAGTTTTTTTTGTCACTGTGCATTAGAGATATTACAGTTGTGCTGTTTTGTAAAGCGAGGGTCTCTGTATTGGTTCAATGGCATTTAAGTGAACAATGGAAATGGCCAGAGAATGCTTTGTATAATCTGGCTGCTTTCTAGTTCAATCCATTCAAAGTCTGGATATTTCTATAATAGTTACTGTAGTTCTGGTCTTTGGAGGAAATAACCAGCCATATTGTGTTTAAGAAGTACTTTTACTCAATTAATGCAATTAAAACAATAGTGATGAATTACCTGCAACATTTTGCTTGCAGCATCTTGCATATGACTAAATCAATATGCAGTAAAAGCTTTTCACTTAAATTGACTTGATAGCTCTTAAGCTATTCATTATAGGCTGCATTCGTTTGATTAAAAATGCAATACAAGCAGTAATACTGTGAAATATTATTACGATTAAATAAACTGTGTTCTATTTTAAACTGTCATTTATTTCTGTGATGCAAAGCTGAATTTGCAGCATCATTACTCTAGTCGTCAGTGTCACATGAACCTTCAGAAATCATTCTAATATGCTGATTTAGTGCTCAATAAATATCTATTATTATCCATGTTGAAAACAGCTGTGCTGCTTAATATGTTAGTGGAAACTGTGATATATTTTATTTTTTCAGGATTCTTTGATGAATAGGAGGTTCGGTAACACTTTACAATAGGGAACACTTATTCACTATTAACTACGACGTTTCCCTCAATAAATTCCTAATTTGCTGCTTATTAATAGTTCGCAAGACTGTTGTTAAGTTCAGGTATTGGGTAGGATTAGGGATGTAGAATAAGGTCATGTAGAATAAGTCATTAATATGTGCTTAATTAGTACTAATAAATGGCTAATATTCTAGTAATATGAATGCTAATAAACAACTAGTTAAGAGACCCTAAAATAAAGTGTTACCAAAAGTTCAAAAGAGCAGCATTTATTTAGAATAGAAATATGTTGTAATAGTAAAAATATCTCTACTGTTACAATTGATAGATTTAATGCATCCTTCGCTGTATATAAGCATATTACAATAATAAGAAATAACTATTAGATATTTTATTAATAATGAATGTCTAACATTAACTGTGTATATCTCCGTAGATGCCTCTTTGTGTGACGTCATGTGGAGTTTGTAACTATGTAACTCCAGGGAAAGTTCTTTAACCTTATAAACACAGTGCAGCATTTAGACATTAAATATTTAAGGCATGGAAAATATTTACCACTTGCTCATATCTAGATGAATAAAGGAAAGATGTGGCATGTAATAGCGTTCTGACTGCATTATTGCCGCAGGAGCATGTGTTGCCTGCGGTCAGCGCAGTGGGCCACAGGCCAAATAACGCTCATCTCGGAGCAATGCTAATCCTCGGTCTCAGCGTTTCATTTCACACAGTGAGAATGACTCGCTGGATATTAAGAAGGAGATTCAGGGCTTTGGTTGGAGGGAGTATCTCTGGGAACTCAGGGGAAATTAGTCATTATCATTTTAATGTTGGCTTACTGTCGGAGCTGTGAAATTCAGAACAGACAGATAAAGAGACATCCATCTGCCCAGTTCTCTCCTTCTGCCTCTCCTCTCCATATTTACCAGCCCTTAGAAAGAAAATCCCCACTCTTAAGTCAAAATTACTCTCAGAAATGTGACATATAGGTCTTAAGATCTCTGTAAGCCTTTGACTCTGAGGACCTGAAATAAAGGTGAGCCACAGGATCCCAGCTTTTCTCTGTTGTTTCCGTTGCAAACATTCGACATGTGAATCTAAGCTCAATAATGCTCATATACCCCCAGATACAACCCTCCTGTTGTGCTACGAAACAGAGCCCTGCCTTTAACCTTGAGTCAAATAAATTCAGAATTAAGGTATAGCAGGGCTAAAAAGCCACCATAAACAAAAATGTATTGTTAAAAATGTATTTTGTAAATTTATATATATATTTTTTTTTTATATGTATCCGTTTATGTGAATATATACATATATTTTAGATAAAACATATATTTTAGATATATATATATATGATATATGATTTTTCTCTATCATATATATAATTAAAATAATTACAATTATATATATATATATATATATATATATGTGTGTGTGTGTGTCTAGATAGATAGATATATTGATTTATTTATTGACAGATTGATTATTTATTTTTTATGTATTATTATTATTTTACAAAAGGTGTCAATTGTATAGTTAATTTCAGTCACTGTGGGCATTTTCATAATATCTCAGATTATGAAAATATCTCTCTTTTTTATTTTAAACAAAGTCCGCCTTTAGAGAATGAACGGTGTAAATCTCAGAGCTGTGATGTTAGTGCAGGTGTATTTCACAGATCTCAGTTGAAGCAGTCAGCTTCACGCGTTTATAGCAACAATTCTATTCCTAGCCATTTATGCAGACATTTAGTGGCAGTATATACAGACACTATAGTGTTTGTGTTGCCATGTAGTGTTTAGGAGAGAATAACACTCTCTAAATGTGTGTGTTTTCCCCTCTTTAGAGGAAAGTAAACAATTTGTGGGGATGCAGTTCCTGAGGTGATGGGATAGGTGAGAGAACAGCATGTGAGAGAGAGTAAATCTTACAAAGTAGATCAAATTAAGGTTTAAAGGGATAGTCCACTTAAAAATGAACATATTGTTTGTCTTTTTTTAACCTCATGCTGTACCTGTTTTACTTACTATTATTTTGCATAAAAGGCAGAAGCAGTTGCTAGACAGAACATCCTGGTTACAATATTTTCAGACAATGAAAGTATATGTCTTGTATGAAAGTATCATAAATGTAGTTAATGCAATCTGTACAGTATATTCTTCTAATGATAGCTAGTGAATAGACCAGACTAAGTCATCTCATTTGCATCCATTTCAGCAGGTTGCCATTTGTGTCAAATTTACCATGAAGTCATCCTGCCAAAGTGTCAGGCCTAAAGGTGATACCTATCGTTTTTGGACAAACTTCAACACTTTTCAAGACGTTAGCGACACTGTTTGGGAACAGAGCTCTTCCTGAGGTCTGTGAAAGCAGATTACAGGGCTTGACCTTTAGTAGCCACGTCTCCTTGTCAGCCAACGTAAAGCCCTTGTTTATTTTCACCAACCTTCAGTTTTGCTTTTTTTTTGTTCCTCGAGCTGGCTGACTGCCCACATTATTTATTTCTTTTTCCACATCATTATTTTCCTGCAAGTTTAATTATGCCTTCCTAAATGAGCATAGCATGAAAAAGCCTACTTTTCCTCAATTAATTTCACATAAATTAGAATAGTCCTCCCAGATGTATACTTGCTCGTTTATGAGAATTGCCTAGTGCATTTTATTGTTGTGAGGAAAAGGCAAGGAGAGTGGAAAAGGTATAATGGTGACGGGGCAATGCAGACTGGAAATAAAATGGAATGGTGCATGACGTTTTTGATTAGAGCAACGCCACGGCTGGAAAATTTGAAACATGTCACACTTTGAAAGTCAGAGACAGAGGAACAAATCACAAAGCACCAGGAGAGCTGCTGTAAATAAAAGGAGTTAAAGCACATATTGGCTTTAGAAAGGCTTTAAAGGTTGAATGTCTTAAAGGAATGCTCTGGGTTCAGTACAAGTTCAAGCTCAATTCATGGTGTTTGTTGTGTAGCGATTACTTATTTTTTCAGTTTTTCTGCATCTCAAGAAAAGTGTTTTGTTTAAAATACTTTGTTTTTTTAAATACTTTTTTTAGTTTGAAAACATTTTGTTAGCAAAATAATTTTTGTTGTTGAAAACATTTTGTTTGCAAAAGTATTGTCTTTTTTAACTGTTTTGCATGGACAAATTTGTTCTTGTGTTTGAAATTGCAACGTCTTTTTTGTTTTAAAACATTTTTCACAAACTTTTTTCTTTTGTATTTGAAAATGTTTTGCTTGCAAAACATTCTCTTTCCCCCTTCTGTGTTTAAAAGGTTTTACTTGCATTTTATTGAAACATTTTGTATTTATTTATTAAGTTGTTTGTTGTTGAAAACGTTTTGTTTGCAATTGATTTGTCTTTTTTAACCATACTGCATGTAAAAATGTGTTCCTTTTGTTTTATTTTTCACAAATTTTTTCCTTTTTTGTTTGTGTTTGTAAAATCATATACATGTTGCTATAAAGTGATTATTTTTTTAATTACGTGGCCCATTTAGTACCTCCATTGTAAGTCTCTTAAAATACAGGATGATTTTGTGCCTTGAATATATAGAAAATTTGGTCATCGTTTTCTAATGTTGTTCAAAACCTGTATGAATTACTTTCCTCTGTTGAACACAAAAGGAGATATTTTGAAGAATGTTGGTAATCACACTGGTAGCCATTAGGGCCTTTTGCACCACAGGAACCTTTTCATAGTAACCAAACTAATTGTGGAACTACCCACTTTTTGGCGTGTTCGCACTGCGGGAACTAGGAACGGTTTTAGTTCCAGGAACTCCGTTTGGAGTAGGGTCTAAAACAGTTCTAGGAACGATCCGTGACGTAAGTGTACGCTGATTGGCTAAACGAAAACGCCCTCGCCCGCCATGATTTAAAACCTGTGTAAACATATACTGTGTAAATCATACTGAGAGCATTTATAAACGGCATTTACCTGAAGACTTCGTCTACGGTCTTTTGTGCTTCTATCAGCCTCGATGAAATGTAACACTGCAAATTGTCGTTGGAGATTTTTAGTCCTCCTTTCCGTTCTTTCAATCGCTTGACTTTCTTCTTTGTTTACGTTGTTGAATGCCGCACACAAATGACGTCGCTGTCGACCGGCTTATGTCACTTCTAAGTACCCATGTAGGTGCGAATGCAACCCTTTAAATGGTACTGGGAAATAGTTTGTGCAAAATCGTCCCAATACTAGTACTGTACTTTTAGTTCTGTAACTACAGCAGTGCGAAAGGCCCTATAGATTTTCATAGTACCCCCCCCATTATGGAAGGCAATGGCTACAAGCAACTTTTGGTTTGGTTATCAACTTTCTTCAAAATATATGCTTTTTAAACTCCTACAGGTTTGGGACAACTTAAGTGAGAGTAAATGATGATGCAACTACCCACAAAAGATGATAAATTATGTTCTGTGGTGATCAATATTGTGACAAAAATGCTATAAATAGAGCTCAGATTGAACCCAAAACATTGCTTTAAACATAGAAGACATTATATAACATGACTGACTGCTATTCGTGTCCTTAGAGATGTCTTTAAGTGGCCATCGTAGCCTACACATCCTCTACATACAGCCTGTCCTTAGTGAATCCGCTTAAGTGCTGGACGCACAAGCCCAAGACAGCTGAAAGAGCACTCATCTCCTGCTCCCTGACGTCTCTGGGTTCTGTCTCTCCACTGCAGCCCATGGGAGTTAATTAAATGATGACTGGCTCTCTGCATTGTTGTAAAAATAAGGTTAACTTAATTACAGTCAGAAAGGTCAGGATCAGAACCAGCCCAGAATCCAAATGAGCGGCTGTATGCTCTTGTAGGACGCTTCACTGTGAGACGAGGGGAAACTGTCGAGGTGTTTCTAGTAACATATAGTCCATTGAGAATTCTTCTTCAGTCCCCGGAGCATTTTTCCCTTGTCTCTCTGTCCTCCGTTCTACCCCTTCTACCAAGACCTTGTGCTCCTCAAAGTGTCAGCTCTTGTCTTTGCTGTCACCCCGCATTGTGAGACAGCAACACTTGTGATGACAGGAATCTGGAGCAGGAACATGTGCTGAATTGACCCCCGGTGGAGGAGCGTTTTCTGTTCAACCTCACTCTGATTCAGCCCACAGCATACTTCTATTGAAATCTTTACAACTGGGATTGTTCTGAGTATGTGCTCAAAGAATTGAGAGAATAAGGATAGAAAAAACAGAAAGCAGAATACATTTATACAATTATTATTATTATTGTTGTTGTTGTTGTTATTGTTATTATTGTTGGATTTTAATTATATAAAATGCAACTCAAATAATTCATAGGAATAAAAATGTACATTTAAAATAAAAAGCCTAATTTTATATTATTATTATTATTGTTGCTTTTTTGTTGTCTTATTTTGTTTAGTTTTTATTCATTTTTATGTTTTAATTTTGACCAGCTGATTGCTTTTAGCTGGATTTAAAACACATTGAATGTTTGAAACATATTTATTTAAGGTATTATTATATTATTATTATTGTTGTTAATTTTTTTCTCTTGTTTGTTGTCTTATTTTATTTAGTTTTTATTATTTTTGTTTTGTTTTATTTTGTCTAAAATGTTTTAATATTTTGACAAGCTGATTACTTTTATTAAAACATATTGAACGTTTTAAACACATTTAAGTTATTATTATTATTATTATTATTTTAAGAGTACAATTTTGTATAGCATTTTTAATAAAAGGCAGCTCAAAGAATTCCTTGCAGTATAAAAAAGAAAGCTAATTATATATGCATATATAATATAATATATAATAAAGGGAACTTAATTATTATTATTATTATTATTATTACTATTATTATTATTATTATTATTATTAGTCTTTTGTATTTGTATACCATTATTATATAGTTGTATACCATTGTTTTTTATGTTATTGAAATATAATTTGTACATTTTATTCTTTCTCCCATTCATGTACAGTAGTTTAGCGCTATCCTTGCATGGCTGCAAATAGTTGCCTGGAGGCTTTACACACATGTGCACAGAGTGAACCGACTTAACTTAAAGAGACTTTGCAGCTTCTGCTTTTCACAAACTTGTCAGTTTCAGCACACTCCTCTATTGCACCATTCGTGAGGAACTTTGTGGTTTTCGAGGTTGGCTATAATCTGCGACTTTTGTTACCTCCTCTGCTTTAAAATGCGTTTGTCTGAGTCATATAGGTGTAGAGGTGTGTGTTGTAGTCGTAATGTCTCACGCATGTTCAATAATTTTAGAGTGTGACTCAATGAAACATTTCCTGATGAAACCTGCTGGAACAGTATTGTTTTTTGAAGTGAGAGACAGAGAAAGAAAGAAGGGGCTTGAAAAAACATGAGGAGAACCTGAGCTTACAACCCATAACCTTTGTTTTTGTCTCTGGCATTTCCAGACTCTGTTTGTTGTTGACGGCTCTGGATTGAACTCACACGCTGCTTCATTTAGAGCTTGTTAAATTTGGAATAAGAAAGACGACACTGAACGAGACTAATAATCAATCCTTGTGCTTCTGGAAACAGAAGGAAATATTGTTCAGATACAACTTTCTATGGTAAAAGCACACACACAACTGCAGGAAACCGTCCTCTAGGATATAACTGACATCAGAGAAATGTTAATTTCCCACTGAATAACATGCTGCAAGGAAAAACTCATCTAAGACACAGTCCTGATTAAGTGGGAGAAATATAGTTACAGTATTTACTGAAAAATAAAACTCTACTGGAAAACTCTATTTTTGGAGGATTTAAAAAGCATAAATGTTAAGCTTTTAATTTGATAAAAGCATTTAACATGATTTTAGTGAGTTTATAACATTTTCTGTGTAAAGTTTTATCCAATTTGACAACTTTTATTATTTACATATTGGCCCCATTCACTTCCATTGTAAGTATCTCATTGTAGCCCAGCTTCTTTTTTTAGATAAAATGTGGGAAACATATTAATTAGTTGGTGATGCCGCATATTATTCCACATATGATGTTGATTGAGCTGAACTTGTTCTTAACCCGAAATATTATTTGAAGAGAATGACAATTTTTTTTGCATTACTAGACAAAACTACATTTAGGGCTTGTTACCAAAACTCTGTAGGAACAAAATAAAAAAAACAACTACTGTGTACCTGCTTTATATGACATAAGCTAAAAATAAGACTGCATTTGTGGCACTGTGGAGGAATTGTTGTTGAGTTATGTCTTCATTATCCCTGCTGTATTTGTTTATGTAACCATATTCTGTCTGGACCTCTTTTAATAATATGGGCTTTAATAGATGGGTTACCAGCTGTGCTGTTTGCACATTTCTATTTTCGCATTCACTCAGTGCATTCAAGCAGTATGTTTGATCCATCTGTATGTTCCCTGGGAATCGAAACCATGACCTTGAAAAAGTGTAAGAAAAACTTGTACATATATTGATCAGTCGGTGTTCTGTTATTTACCCTGAGGTCAGAAAGCATGACTCGCGTGAAGTTTCTTGTTTGTTTGAGTCTTGAGTTTTCGAGAGATTCAACTTACTGCTGTAACACTGAAGGATCACAGATTCAAGACTGGTCGTTTATGTCATATTAATTAATGTAACCATATGATTGTACATTTTTTATTCATGCCCAATTTTTATGGACGCTGTTTCTGCCTGAGAGAAAAAAATATGAGAAGTAATTTTAGGTAGATTTGAGTTTAAATTCAAAATAAGAAATATTGATATAACGTTTTTGAGATTTTTTTTCTATACATTTTGATATTTTGTTTTTGAAAAACAATTTGTTTATGATTTAAAGTCATATTACAATAAATACAATCAGTTACCTTTTATTTATATAATGTCACATCACAACACAAATTGTATGTGTTTATAAAATATATAAAGTCATATTACAACAGCTAATTCCATTTATTTATTTAAAGAAATAGTAACATTACAAGAAATGTTTATCCTTTTATTTATTCATTTAAATTCATAATTGTCAAATAGTCACATTACAACACAAAGTTATTGTCTTTAATAAATAAATAAAATAAGTAATTAGTTAATAAATACCTTTAATTAAAAGGGTAACACTTTACAATAAGGTTCATTAGTGAACATTAATTAATGCAATAACTAATATTAAAAATGAACAAAACATTTATTGCAAAATCTATTAATATTTGTTAACATTAATTGATAAAAGTACAACTGTTCAGTTCATGTTAGCTCAAGTTCATTCATTAATATTAACATAATTCTTTGGATTTTAATAATGTATTAGTAAATGTTGCAATTAATATGAACTGAGTACTAAGATAACGAAGTACAGTATTTTCATTTTTAGTTTGTTTACTAATGTAGTTAAATACTGTTTACAAATGAGGTTGTAACAGTATCACAAGAATTAAAATGTTTATTGTGTAAACATAATTTTGTCTTTGGGTCTTTGTTCTGAGCTTGTTGATCACATTTGCGACTTGTTTTTCTCATTGTAATTGTTGGATTGATGTGAAAAACTTTGTCTTCACAAACAAAAAAATGCTTTCTATCTCTCATTCTGGGAGTTCTTTGCGTCATTGGGCTTTCTCTGTCCATTCCCCAACAACAGCATGCTTTTCTGGCATAAGTCCTGAATCGGGAGCCGTCTGACTATGTTAACTCCAGTGTTAAACTCAGTGGGTTTGAGCTCTCAGTCTATCATATGCACACTTAGCTGAGGCCTCTCTGTTTTTTCAGCAAGTGGCTCTTGACCAGAATTAACTCCACTCAACCTTTGTGATTGAGCCCATTTTAGTAAAAACAAGAGGACGCTAATTAGCTCGTGTTAGCATACAAATCAGTTTTCTGTGATCTCAGACTTCACGTAAGAAAAAAAAAATCACTTTCCATAAAATAACACCAGCATCTGGATATCACTCACATAAAGCATTAAGATTGCTTGAACACAACTCTACTGGAACATATGGCAGACGAGGACGTGTGCCCGAAATCTTTCCCTAAAACAGTGAGATTGTATAAAGATGGGAAAATAATGTGTATAGCCATGCTGGAGATGACTTTATGAGTGTTTATATGTTGTTCCCATGAATCCAGCCACATTTTGATTGCAAAGTATTTACTTTCTTTTGGTGTTTGTCATTTTATAAGAAAAATTGTGATTTGAAGAATTGGCCCTTATTCCATTGTGAAATATTTTAAAATGTAATTTCTTCCTGTGAAGATTTGATTAATTACCTCCCAATTTAATTTAACTCTTCAATTTGTGTTTAATGTGATGTTTTCCAGGGTTATTTACTTATTTACGATTATTGCAAGAATAGGAAATAGGATTGACATTGGTTATCCATCCATACAGACATAATTAAATCCGCTTTTGTTAATTTCTGTGTAAACAGGACCATTCAAGAGTGATAGTTTTTAGTAAATAGTCACAGTGTGAACGCAGCCTATAAGTAAAACCACCAGACTGAACCCCAGGGGACACAGTGCGATACTCTGGAAGTATAAGTCACTCAGAATGAGAGTGTCTGCCAGGCAATTAAGAGATTAATTAATAATGAATGGGATGTCATGCACATGGCCTCTCTGCCTTGTTCCATGCCGCCGGCAGGAGCGGCAGACGGAGCGGAGGGTCATCAGCGTGTGCTCAGCGCTGATTGAAACTCGCTCCACGTTTCCTCCTTACCCAAACTCACATTCCAGCTGCTGCTGACATCAAAAGCTCTATTCCCTCGCACAGGAGTGGAAAAATAGAGGTGAGATACATTTCAATGAATATTTCTCTTTAATCTGAGGTGCGTGGCCCTGCCCCCGTGAAGACAGAACACGATAAATGAGGATCCTACATGCTGTTATGGCGAGTGCGTAATAGGCCAAGATGCAAACTCACAAGTTCTCTACTGGAGTTACACACATTACGCTATCAGATGCGTTTTTCAAGTATAGTAATGCATTAAATGCAATGTGAAATGAAAATGTACCTTATCTATTTTTTAAATGCATGTTATTGATCTTGTGAACAGTTCGTTTATGCATATGTTTATTTTATTTGTTCATTTTTCAACCCTGTAATTCTTGATGGAAATGTCTTGCTCTTCCAGTGAAATAACAGGCTTGTGTTGTGACATATGCTGGACTTCTTAAACACCGCCCCTTTCTTTGATGGATCTGTCTCCATACAATCCACAACCAATGAACAAAACCAAGTCCCTGTCCCTTTTTTCATATCCGTTTCACTTGGACATACAGAAAGATCTGTATGTTATTAAATTAATAAACGAAATCAAATCACAATACAAATCACAAAATAGCCATATTTACGTATTTACTGACAAATTAAGTTTACTTAGACAAATTGTGTATAATTGACAATATATATGTGTGTGTGTGTGTGTGTGTGTGTGTGTGTGTGTGTGTGTGTGTGTGTGTGTGTGTGTGTGTGTGTGTGTGTGTGTGTGTGTGTGGTGTGTGTGTGTGTGTGTGTGTGTGTGTGTGTGTGTGTGTGTGTGTGTGTGTGTGTGTGTGTGTGAGTATTACTAATTATTTATTTAAATAAATATATCTATATTATATTTATTTCAATAGCATTTGTCAGTACATAATTAAATAATGTAATATTTTAAAAATATATTTTACATAAATGTTATATTTAAATAAATGTCTACAGTTATATTATTATATTATTGTATGTTATGTTATATTATATTATGTTATATTTCATTATATATATAATATTATATTATATTATATTTGTCACTGAATAAATAGCAAAACACAAAAAAGCATGAAAATAATGCAGATTTTTGTTTCATATTTAATTTTTTTATTTAGAATTGCAACACACACACACACACACACACACACACACACACACACACACACACACACACACACTTGCTCTTAAAATCTCCGTCATTTTTGGTCATACAGATAAAAGTACTAATACATCTTTCACTGTAAAGACTCACGTTTATTTGTGTGCACTCAGAATAACACGAAAACGTTGCGCTTTTAACACAGGATGCGCTTTAGGTCTCATGTGAACTTGACGAGAAACGAAACTCGAATATACTAAAAATACACATAGAAAATATATCTATAGAGAGTGAAATGTCTAAAAAAAAAATAGAAGACGTGTGTGTTACATGGCTTTCAGTTCAATATAATAACAAAACGACATTTTGGGTTTTTATTCAACTAATAAGGTGGGCACGCTGTGACTGTACTATAATTTTACTGTAATTGACAGTTATCGGCAAAAAAAACAACAACAACAACACGGGAGTGGGAGGGAATGGGAGTCATTCTTCCGGGAGTGGAACGGGATTTTCCTCCAGTTTTTTCGTGGGATTGGGACGGAAGATTAAAGTTTGTGATGCATTTTGGAAACAGGAGATGAGCCCTGGTCATGCGCCACCTGGCTTGAGAAACCCGTTCTCAAAGACTTACTTTTAGTCATTTGGGTAACACACATATTCTGAATGCCTTCGGCAGAATTCAAATGAGCCATTTTAATCTAGATTAATTCCAAGATTAATCTAGATTAATCTAGATTTAAAAAATTAATCTATGCCCACCTCTAATATATATATACACACACACGAGTTTACCCTTTCTCTAGTTTTGTACATCAAATATTACAGATCATATTTTTTGTGGTAATATTTATAAATTTGATTTTAGATATTAGATATGAATAAAAAGCTAATTATTTAATATGCTGGTGTATATTGATATAACACATGTAATGTCACTGCATTCAATCTACTGTATGTTGAGAGATGCTGCCACTTGGGACAGCAAAAATTCAAAAATAAATGCCTGCAAGCCAAGAATGAGAAATCAGAGAGAGAGAGATTCAGTCAGCGCATGGTTGAAAAAAAGGAATACAAAATGTTGCTTTTCATGCAAAATAAGAGCCATTTTTATAATGAGTAACGCAAGATTGTAATGAGTTATTTTTGAAAGTACCGTTACCCAGCGCTGCCACGCTTGATGAACAATTAAGTGTCGGTTCCACTGGACAAACTTTGTGGCAAGTGCTGATGGCGGGAACACAGCTCGTTTGGTGCCAAATTAACCAACTGTGAAACGGTACACAGCAGTGATCCTTTCTTAATCCGTTTAAAACCAAATTAAGAACAATATCATGAGCCTGATGGATTATGTAAATAGTATTTAAATCCCAGCAGAACACAGTCAAATGTGCTCTGTGATTCATATTTATTTGTTGAAAACAGAGACAGCTATTGTGAAGGGGCACTAAAACCTCGCTTTCTGGATGTTTTGAACAGAGGCCACACTTTACTTCAATGCTTATTGAACCTGCTGCTTCAGATCTCAGATTTTACATTGAATGTCAAGTGGGAATGATTGCACGATTATTTGCATTTTTCATTTGCATTTTCCGTCCTACGATTTTTTGGATCATGTTCCACCACTTTACAGCCCCGGCTGTTTTTTCTCAGGTCAGAAGCACATGACTCAGAGTTATGATTCGGTATGACAGATGAATCAGAGTGAGGATGCTGGTGCATACAGCCACATGGACATCAGCATGCTGTTTCTGGCCCCGCTGTGTCTCACTCGCCCGGCCGTGACGCCCCTGCCCTCCTCCGACAATCTTCTGACAGAGTGCTTGTTCCTGATTGCTCAAGCGTCACTCAGCATTTTTGGTTCTTTTAGTGCATGGCATGATGGGAGAAGCCGTATTCGGCTGGTCATGCTTTAGGGATTTCCGCAGTGCACGCAGCCGGAACTGCTGTATGGGGCTCTGAGGACTGATGTGCTGTTCATATCAAAACATTTGACCGGAGTGGGCCACGACTCCCTCGCTCACATGTGTATCGCTATCACAGAGCTGCCAAAAATAGTGTTAGAGTAGTTCATTAATAAAGAGTGTAATAAATGTAGTGTTAATTGATTGTTCATGTTAATTAATACAATAACTAATGTTAACAAATGACATTTAAAGGTTGTAGTGATGACTTACTTATTGTAAAGTGTTACCAATAATGGGGAAAGACAGAGAGCGAGAGGAAGAAAAAATAATAATAATAATCCTATTTTCATAAAATAGTGTATAATATATACTCTGTTTGAGAAATTGATTTACTGCCCTCAACATCAAATCCACCTTTACAAACAATGTATAACTTTATTGAAACTGACTTTCCATGCAGCAGGTTATTGCCAAAGTTTTTCTTCCCATACAAGCCTATTAAAGCTTAGTCATGACTTATTTTAAGAGTTTCAGTTGAACACTCTACTAGGTTTAAGTCAGAGGAGGCCTGCCACCGTATGCTGCATGCTGATATTTCATTTAAAGGTTGTAGTGATGATGCTTACTATAGTTAATCCATTCACAGTGTCTGCCAAGAAACTGGCAAAGACAGAGAGACAGTGAGTTAACACAAACTGTTCCATAAACTTTCACAAGTCATGCTCGTGGACAGAAAGCACATCCCTCTCAGACTGTTCATTTGTTTTGATGGGCACTTTTCTTTATTCTATTGCACATTTACTTCTTATTTCTTTTTTTACCTATATATATATATATATATATATATATATAAACTCTTGTGTGGTGACATTCTTTGCAAGAGCGAGAGACCTACATTTCACTTTTGAAGAAAAACATGCATAGTGAGAGGAATTTTGACCTATTGTGATATGTAGCAACTACTGTAAACCTGCACTTATTGGTATTTTTCCCTTTTCTGTGATGCCATACATATTTAATAGAGAGTGTTTACCACTAATTATGAGTTCAACCAACTCTGTTTAAACTGACAGCTGAACAAGATCATAAAATAGTGTATACTATTATATTTACAGTATCCCGCCAAAAAGACTGTTTGTAACTTTAATTCTTAATAAGTCAATAACTTAATAAACTTTTGGCTAATATTAATTTGAATGTTGGCCACAAAAAAAGGAAAAAGACAGAAAGAAGAAACACTCAGGTGTTGTTCTGGGGTGGCTAAATGCTACAAACTGGATTAAATACACAGTGTGCTTTTTCCACAAGTCTAACACTCTTTTCACATAATTAAATATTTCTAATAATTATTAAATAAATTCACATTAATTACCAATTATACATTTCAATTTATTTTAGAGTAGACGGCAAGAAGGCAGAGGGAAATAATCAGATGAAGAGGAGATGGTCAAGTATTGGGATTTCTCAATCCAAAAGTAAAAAAATAACTTTTGCTTTTGTATTAGGAAATAAAGAACAATAAATGAATATGTTTATTTAACACTGTTTTGATCTGGCATCCTTCCTTCCATCAGTAAGGTTTCATTTTCAGAAGATGTGATGGTGGGGATACTGCATCAATGCATCCAACAACACTGATCCTGAAGGAAATTCTGATTATTGTTACTTCTATTGTGATCAGATGCCTCATTTAGATTTCTAACCACTGACTAAGTCCTGTGAAACTCCTCTTTACGGATTTGAGCAGAAATAATTCTCAGTGAGTTAGGGATGCATTTTCAATCTGCATTCAGGATTTATAATGTGATAAAGAATAACCGATGTTTTAAGGAAAACTACCATTTAAAATGGACCACTTATTGCACATGTCGGTGTAAACAAATTATAATAAAATAAATAATATACAGTATTTAGTCTTTTTCCATGAAGAAAAAAAAAACGAATTTAAGTGAATTTTGATTTTATTTTTATCAGCATTCTTGTTTCCGTTTGCATGAAGATATTTTTCTTATTGGGCACTTTTATATTTTAACAAGACTAAATACTAGATATTTTTTATCTATAGAGCATCTTAACTTGAATTTTTAAATCTTTTTGAAATGACAAAAATACCAGTAAGAAAAGCAATTTTGCAGCGTGAATGAATGAATGAGGTATTAAAACAGCTTACACTTTTAAAAAGGGGAGGAGACGGAAAGAAACTCTGTGTTTACCAAAGAAAACTGCTCCCACAGGTTAGGTTCACAGCTGTTGACTCTGAGTATAAGTTACCTCTCTTTCAGAAACGGGCTTGACTTGCTTTCCCAGGTTTGACAACCTCATTTTGAAACGGAAAACCCAGAGTTTCCTCATTTCAGTTTACATATCAGAGTTTTCACTTAACCTCCTTTCTGAAACGGGCCCTGGATGTTAAATCAGTTGATCGTCACTGTTGACATGTTTCTTGTTGAGGTTTCAGTGTTGAAGTTCATATGTAGCATTTTAAGGAATGTTGGGAGAGTTCTTATGTTGCGTATATAAGTTATATTTTTATGACAACGAGCATTTCTCATAGATGGATAAGATATTGATTGAAATGTTTACTATGCAAGTAAAGGAAACAATTAGCATAGATGTCATGCAAAGTCATGCAAACCTGAAATCTTAAGTTCATATTTAATCAAAATAATGAAGGGATTCAGCTTGAAAAAATTTAATGGAGACTGCTGTTCTCTCTCTCTCTGTTTACTTTTATAAATAAATAAATACAAAATATTATATATAATAATAACAATAATAATCATATTTATGTGAGTAAAATTTATTTTTTATCCCATGGCCACAAAAAAAATTCCTAATACAGAAAAAAAGAAAAACAAGAAAATAAAAATGAAGTTTAAAAAATAATTATCAAGGTAACTTTAAGCATGAAAGCATGTGTAGGCTAAAATTTTAAAAACATACATTAAATATCATTTCAATGCGCTGCAGCTTTTTCCAAAGTCTAACACTCTTTTATAATTTATTAATGTAATTAAATAAAATAAATATTTATAATTAATTTAAAATGATTATTATTATTTTCATCTTATTATATAAATTTATTTGAAACGGGCTTGACTTAAACTTTGACAAACCTCCTTTTTAGAAACCTCCTTCTGAAACGGCCCCTGTTCTCTCTCTCTCTGTTTACTTTTATAAATAAATAAATAAATACAATATATAATATATAATATTATATATAATAATAACAATAATAATCATATTTATGTGAGTATTTATTTATTTATTCCTAATGAAAAAATTGTTTAATAATTATTAATTAGCATTAAAAATACATTAAATATCAAACAGCAAAGTTATAATTTATTAATGTAATTAAATAAAATAAATATTTATAATTATTTATTTAAAATGATTATTATTATTTTCATCTTATTTTATTAAATTTATTTAAACTTTTAGAAAATAAAATAACGTGTCTTCATGATGGTGGACTTTACAAGGACCTCATGTTCTACATTAGCCTACCAAAACACACACACACACACACACACACACACACACGCACGCACGCACGCACACGCACGCACGCACGCACGCACGCACACACACTATTCTGTGCAGAATTCTTAATTGGAGTAATTATGACTGCACCTCCCTCCATATGCATGTTGGGGGAAATTTGTTTCATTGATTTCTAATCTCTTAAGTATTGGGCTGTAAGTACAACAAGAAAATATTCCGTTCTCGTCGGCTCGTTTCTCCTTTCGAATGTCAGTCTTGCCAATCAGCCGCGCCTCATCTCTTAATTACAATTCTGTGGTCGTTTGGCAGGAGGTTAATGAAAAGAGTCTTCTGATTCTAAATTTTAAATGAACAACCCCTTCTAAATTGTCTGACACGCTTCAATAAATTATTCAATGCTCTTGTTTTACCTCCAGGGCAGGTTTATAGAAAACTGCAATTAAGAACTAGCTGGAGCAGAGTGACGATGTGGGGAAAGGACTTTGAAATCCTAAGCATTCTCAGGTCAACACTAGAGTCAAACGAGTGACCAGAAAGCACCACAGACCTATTTAGGTACACTCAGAGATAGTAAAATAAAAATGCAACATCTGTAATCTTTTGTCACTTTAAACCTGCGTGATTTCAAACGATATATTGAAGGTCAGTGGGGTCCAAATAACTTTGGATCCCATTGACTTTCATTGTATGGACAATATATCTTCTCTATTTTTTTTTTTTTTTTTTATTCATACAGGTTTGTATGGAAGCCCATTTCCGCCACTGAAATGAATGAATGAATGAATGAATGAATTAATTAATTAATTAATGTGACTTTTTATCTGTCAATTCAGACTTTGTTTATCTTGGAATTCTGACAAAAAATTCAGAGTTTATATCTTGCAGAATTCTAAGTTTATATCTAACATTTAAAAGTAAATAGAATTAAGGTAATTTGTAAATTTCAGTTATGTAATTTATCTATCTTGCAAATCTTGTTTTTTCTCAGAATTCTTCCATTCAAATCTCACAAATCTGACTTTTTTCTCTGAATTCTCCATTCAAATCTCGCGATTCTAACTTTTTTTCTGAATTCTCCATTTAAATAGAGATTCTGACTTTTTTCTCTGAATTCTCCATTCAAATCTCACAATTCAGACTTTTTTCTCGGAATTCTCCATTTAAATCTCACAATTCTGACTTTTTTCTCGGAATTCTCCATTCAAATCTCGCGATTCTGACTTTTTTCTCTGAATTCTCCATTCAAATCTCGCGATTCTGACTTTTTTCTCGGAATTCTCCATTCAAATCTCGCGATTCTGACTTTTTCTCGTAATTCTCCATTTAAATCTCACAATTCTGACTTTTTTCTCGGAATTTCTCCATTCAAATCTCGCAATTCTAAATTCTCGGAATTCTGCATTTAAATCTCACAATTCTGACTTTTTTCTCGGAATTCTCCATTCAAATCTCACGATTCTGAATCTCTCCTCTCGAATCTCTCTTCTTTTCCCTTTTCTCATTCAATTCCCTTTTTCCCTCTGAAATCTACCTCTCTGCGATTCTGATGTTTCTTTTCTCCCTCCCTTTTTTTTCTGTTCTCACAATTCTGTTGTTTTCCCTCTGAAATCTACATGTAAATCTTGCGATTTTTTTTTTTTGCTAGCACCCCCATTGTAACGGCATGATCTAAATGTGTCATACATCATGTGATTACGGTAAGCAGGGAAAAAAAATTATTTGCTTCTCCCGACGCCCCTACCGTATGTTTTGAAGCTCCTTTCATCATAGTGTGTGATATTGCTCTGTTCCATATAGATGTCTCCAACACGTTTCCTCCTCACTTTTGAATTAAACATAATTTAACTGTGAATTACAATAGCGCTGTACCTGCTCACAGAAAGAAAGAAAGAGCAGGCCCCTGTGTGTCCTTCCTGTAGAATACCACTGTACCACATAATTATAATGGAAGATCATCACGCAGACTTATACATTCAGACCTCAGTAAGAATGACTGCAAAAGGATATGCCATCATAAAAAAATGTTAAGAGAAGCTTTAACTGATGTGAAAACCAGATATCTAATAATAAAGATGCTCTTGTGCCATGTTGGAATTACTGTGATTAGTGTAAAAATTTACAAGTACAAACGTCTTTTTCAAACTCATAATTACATGTTACTTGACCTTCTCCCACTTGTCCGTTGGGATGACATCGCATTGGATGTAAGCAAGAAACTTCCTCTGCATATACATATAGTATTTTTCTGTTATCAGCAGTGAAGCTGCACATACAGCCCTCCACAAAATAATAATTCAGCCCTCGATCAGAAAAAAAACAATGTACAAATACCCAAACCACTAGAATGTTCTTTTCCACACACCAGCCCCCCCCCCCCCCCCCCCCCCCCCCCCGATTCCCAATGTGTGCTGATCAAAATCAATACAGCAACTCAGTCAGCTCTGTGCACATAATTGATCTGGATCTCTTCCCAACTTCTCCAGCTCCTGCACAGAGAGCGAGAGAAACAGATGGAGAGAAAGAAGGGTTAGATCCGTTGTATTTTAGTATTATAGTATTTAATAATATTTTGAATTTGTTTTCTTTTTTTTCAGTTTTTATTTTAATTAAACATTTTGAAATGATGATTACAGTATTATTAGACTGTTTTGCAAGTATATGTCAACTTATTCTACTAAACCTAACCTAACAGTCTAGTCTACTCTGAGAGTTAGTAAACATGTAGTTGTAAATTAATGAGAATTAGTTGACATGTAGTTGCAAAGTTACTTATAGTTAGTAGAATGTATAAAGTGGACTATCAAAATAAAGTGTAACCCAACTAAATACTTTTGAATGTGAAGTGTCACATAAGGAATTCTGGGAATATTATTTCACAGTTTTTCCACTGTAAATTATACATTGATTTGTTCTTTTTTACTTATAAGAACTGTACAATAAAACGTATTTTATTGTAAAATTACATGAAATGTCTGGTTAGATCTTTTGCAGTTTTTCCCTGAATATACAGGAATCTTAATGTTAACCTATTAAGAGTTTTTTTTTCATAAAATGTTTACAATATTTGACAGTTAAAATTACACAAATTGTAACACAATTTTATTTTAGTACTTATTTTATTACAATTAGTTGCCATGACGATATGTAATTGTATTTTTTTTATTCATCTAATATTTGTATTTTACGTTATTTCAGCTTTATTTCAATCAAGAAATCGATTGTAATAGTTTTAGTGAACAATATCAACAATGGGTTAGATCAGCCTCAGACAGCACTTCTGATTGGTTGGCACAATCTGATTATTTGGTTTTACACAATTTAACGGCATATGGTTTCCACCTAGATTTGACCAATTTTGTAAAGATATTCTGATTTATTTGAGTTTACTGATTATTATTTATTTATATATTAAATAAATGTAACGATTTATTTATACATTTATATATTATGTATTGATAAAAAAATACTTATTATCTTTGGTAAAACTACACATTTGACGCAATTGCAATTTTTATGGTGGTTTATGCATAACGACCCCACAATTTGAATAATTTTTTACACATTGGTTAATTATTGTGATATATTTCTTTTCAGGTAATCCAAACCCTAAACCGTATAACCAAACTTTAATCCAGTTTAATCTAACTTTATACTACAGTAGCTCATCCCAGGTTGGTTTGCTGTTAACAGACAGACGAATATTCAAAACCATTTTGTTCACTTTTATTCCTTTTTGTATATCTGTTCTATTTCCATGGTGATTGAATTCAATGCAACCAACCTACAATAGTCTCAGTCTTCACCAATACATGCAGGAAATTGACAAATATGTTCAAAGAGGGCCATTAACCATGTAATTTCCTTCGTTGAATAAAAGTAGGGTTCAATATGAATGTTGTAAAGTCTCACATATAACACTAGCAAGTTTTTTTAATGATTCGTATGCCGCATACAGCACGGTGGAGAGACTATAAAGCTATCCAACAACAAGAATCAAGAGCCTTTGTTAAAGAAACCCAACTCACAGATAACATATTTCAAAGATTACCCTAGAATAGATAGATGTTCCTCAAGCAGAACTTTAAACGATCATGAGGCTTAAACTCCCTAGGGATTCTGGAGAAGCAGGATTGGCGTGACTGAAACTTCGCACATCTGCACAAGTCTATTTTTTAAGCTAAAATAAGCCTTCAGCGCCCCAGATTTCACTTTAAGTCTTACCTCACTCCTTTTGTTCCTCGGTTTTGGGACCCTGTAAAATATAGATGACTCAGAGGTCTTAAAGAAAGCATGTGACTCTCTCTGGACGCATTGTTTTCCAGGACTGCACATAGTGTGTCCTTGTTTATTAGACGCTTCGAGTCAACTAAGGAGAGCTGTCATTGTTTTAAAATAGAGACGGCTCCTTTTGGTGTATCCATTTTTTAAAAGCCTCCTGCTTTTCCACTTCGCTTACTCCAACTCATCCATCCAGACACTTGGCTTGGGTTTTAAACCGGATCTGGAGGCCGCTTGGGAGAAACGGAAAAATATATAGACCCCAAAAGTGATGGTGTCATTTGTAAACTAAGCTCGATGGAGTCATCAACTTGACCAATCTGTTCCTCCGTCCCGTCATTTGCCAGAAAAACAATTTACAAAGAACAACGCCAGCGTTTTTACTCAGATTCAACACGGTGGACGGTTCCCCACATACAGCTGCTAGAAGCTAATGAGCAGCAGATGCTAAAAGCGCTGAGGTTTGTGAAGGAAAAATAGAGGATTCATTTGACTAGCGAGCTTTAGATATGCAGAGAGGAGCGCTTTGAAGAAACTATTCCATTAAGATGCTGAAACAATAGCATCCATTTTTTTTAGAGGGGAATCTATTTTTGTTCATGCTGTCTTGTTAATGGTTTGCGTTCAAAGTGATATCCTGTTGGGAAAGTTTCTTCAAGCAACGGAGTTCTTGTTGCAGGCCAAGATCTTTCGCTACGATAATGTCCGTTCTTTATCAAAGGATGTTATCATCATCTGTTGAATTATTCTGGGGTTGGTCTTTTGTGGAAAAACCATGATGGTTTGAGTTAATTATCGGCTTTCAAACTACAGTATCTCGACGGGAAAGACCTGGTGTATCTTCCCATCTAATCCCGTACAGCAAACCCAGCTCAGATCACAGAACAGAAAGACAAACGTTATCCCACATCTACTAGACGCTTACAAAAACTGCGATTGCACAGCCAGAAAGACTTTTATCTCTACAGCGTAGACGCTCTGACAGGAGCCGTACTGCCACGGTGACTCATTCTTCATTAACACCCTCCATATCTGCCTGCTGTTTATGCCTTTTTCCTGGCTTGATTCCCCCTCCTCCTCCTCTTAAATACCTGCAGAGGTAAAGGCTAAGTGATTGGATAACTGACACCTCTTTTACAATCACGGCCTGACATTTTTTAGCCTCAAATGCTCTCCCTAATCAGGGCTGGGTATTGTTCTCATTTGTTCAGCAGGCTGGGGACAGTGATTGCTCTTTGATTTAGACTGCAGCTGGCTTTTGGAGGGATGCAGAATTGTGTCGACTGCTTGATCTCACTCCACTTTTGCAAGTGCAGTGGCTCATGCATATTAAGCTTAATTTTTTTCCTCTTTTTATTTCTCCCCATCCCATATGGTGTTTTTTTAACTGACTGCAAGGCATTGGAACTGTTTGCTTCCTTTCTTTTCATGCATGTTTTTTGTCTATTGTGTGTGACAGTAGAAGGTAACATGTTAGTCTCAGATGGCTGTTCCTGGGCCGTCTGATGTACAGTATATGCACACAAAACTGGCAAGTACTTCCTTCATCTCGAGATCCAAAAGGAATAGTCTGTTCTTTAATGCAACTTCCAGAACTACTTTACTTTTCTAAAGACTGTAATCTCCTACTGGCATAATGATGCCACTATATATATATATATATATATATATATATATATATACAGACGTGGTCAGAATTGTTGGCACCCTTGGTAAATATGATCAAAGAAGGCTCTGAAAATGAATCTGCATTGTTAATCCTTTTGATCTTTTGTTAAAAAAAAATCACAAAAATCTAACCTTCCATTGGATAATAATAATTTAAAATTGGGGGGGGGGGGGGTATTATGAAATAAATGTTTTTATCTAATACACATTGGCCAAAACTATTGGTACCCCTAGAAATTCTTATGAGTAAAATATCTCTGAAGTATATTCCCATTCATATTCACAAGTTTGAGTACTCCAGGGTGATTATGAACATGAAATTATCCAGCCATGGCTTCCTGTTTCACAGAAATATAAATAAGAGGGAAAACAAAGACCAAATTCCATTAATCATTCATCACAATGAGAAAAAACAAAGAATATATTTCTGATGAGCAGCAAAAGATAATTGAGCTTCACCAATTAGTTAAGTGGCTTAAAGAATAATGCTAGAGCAGTGAAAATTCCCTTTTCCACCATCAGGGCAATAATTACTGACAAAAAATGTATAGCCTGAATGTACTGTAAGTCGCTTTGGATAAAAAGCATCTGCTAAATGCATAAATGTAAATTAAAAAATTTCCAATCAACATAAAATTTACGAAACTGCCTGGAAGAGGAGTGTGTCTATATCGTCCTAATGCACGGTGAGGAGGAGAGTTTGAGTGGCTAAACACTCTCCAACGACCACAGCTGGAGAATTGCAGAAAATAGTTTCAGTCTCGGGGTTAGAAAACCTTCAAAAAAATCATCAAACAGCACCTACATCACCACATGTTGTTCGGGAGGGTTTCAAGAAAAATTATCCTAGCTCATCCAAAAACAAACTCCAGCATATTCAGTTATCAGACACGACTGGAACTTCAAATGGGACTGGCTTCTATGGTCAGATGAAATAAAAAACATCAACTTTTTAGCAGCAAACACTCAAGATGGGTTTGGTGAACACAGGGATAAAAAGTACCCCATGTGTACAATTAAATATACTTCTGCTGTATTTTTGATGTTGTGGGCCTATATTTCTGCTGGAGGTCCTGGACATCTTGTTTAGACACATGGCATCATGGATTCTATCAAATACCAACAGATAAAAAATCAATAAGTTACTGACTCTGCTAGAAATCTTATAATGGGTCATGTTTGGATCTTCCAACCGTACAATGATCCAAACACAAACCTCAAAAACAACACAAAAATGGGTCACTGAGCACAAAACCAAGCTTCTGCTATGGCCATTCCAGTCCTCTGACCTGAACCCTGTAGAAAATGAGGTGAACTGAAGAGAAGAAGCACCAACACAGAGCTGGTAATCTAAAGGGTCTGGAGTGATTCTGGATGAAGGAATGGTCTCTGATCTCTTGTCAGGTGTTCTCTAACCTCATCAGGCATTATAGGAGAACATTTAGAGCTGTTAAACTGGCAAATGGAGGTTTCAAAAAGTATTGAATTAAAGGTACCGTTAATTGTGGCCAATTTGTATTAGAGGAAAAACATTTATTTCATAATGATATTTCCCCCCATTTTAAATTCTTATTATCCAATGAAAGGTTAGATTTTTGTAAAAACATTTTATAAAATATCAAAAGGATTAAAAGGATATATATATATATATATACTCACACTATACGGACACTTTATTGGGTACACCTGTTCAATTGCTTGGTAACACAAATTGCTAATCAGCCAATCACGCGGCAGCAACTCAATGCATTTAGGCATCAAGATGTGGTGAAGACGACTTGAAAAATATACACGGATGGCTCTAAAGATTCTGAATCTGGATTCACAGCAGCAGCAGTTTATATACCCCAATTCAAAGTAAAAATTTCAAAAAGAATTTCAGATCAGATATCTGTTTTTACTACAGAGATTATAGCAATATTCCTAGCTCTTCAGTCTCCCTTTCAGTTTTAAATAGCTTGTTAAGTGGAAATGCAACAGCAAGATATGATATTTGAAGTGATGCAGAGTTTATTTAGAATAAGTCAATCAGGACTAATAGTAAACTTCATGTGGGTACCATCACACATGGGTGTGGATGGAAATGAGGTGGCCGACCATCTGGCTAAACTGCTTTGAAACATGCACAAATTGACATTAAAGTGTCAATGAGTAAAACAGAAGTAAAAGGGTTAATTGCAAATGAAATAAGAAAGAAATGGCAGAAGGAGTGGGATAGTGGAAGAAAAGGTAGACACGTATATCACATTCAAGAGAAAGTAGATAGAGAAAAAGAAAGTATGGCAAAGAAAAGATGACGTTTTAATGTCAAGGATGCGTATTGGACATTGTTTGCTAAATCAGTGCCTGCCTAATAGAATGGGGAAACATGAAACTGGAAAGTGTGATAAATGTGGTCATCAGGGCTGGACTGGGACAAAAAATTGGCCCTGGCATTTTTTTGGTCCAGGCGGCCCACCACCACTTAGAACTATATATATATATTCAAGAAGAACATGTACCGGCCCGATAGTGCGTCGGCCCACCAGGAAAATGCCCGGTATGCCAGATTACCAGTCCAGCCCTGGTGGTCATGCTGAATCAATAGAACACGTTCTTATAGTGTGTGATGCATATGAAAGAGAAAGATTTCTATTAAATCAAGCGTTAAGATCCTTGGGAATAAATAATTTGACACCTCAGGTTATATTAGGAAATGGCCCAAAGCAATCAAGAATATTCCATGAATAATTTTTTTTCTTAAAAGAAACAAGATTGATAAATAGAATTTAAGAGATTGTAGTAGTATTTAGTTATATTTTTGTTATATTTGTTATTTATTTAAAATTGATCACTTTTTTTTTTGTCCCCTCTTCCAGAGTTAATTGTATTATTGTTGTGCAACTTCCTAAACATTATGTGCTCCACACTCCTATTCAGTAGGTGGCGGGAATGCACCATTTTAGTTGGTTTGCCAACCGCCATTAACACGAGAAGAAGAAGAAGAAGACGACTTGTTGAAGTTCAAACCAAACATCAGAATGGGGAAGAAAGGGGATTTAAGTGACTTTGTATTTAAATATTTTTTATTAAATTGTTCAATGAAACAATCCAATAGTTATTGTTACATTCCATGATTTCAGTTTATATATATATATATATATATATAAAATAGAAAGAAAAACTAATCTAAATAATGCATAGAAAACTCAACATACAAGCACAATAAACATATGGAACAAAACAAAACAACCCCTTACCTCCTTCCCCACCCAAGGGACTTAAATCATGCCACACTAATGGTGCGGTCAACACCGCATGATTACTCAGCCTGCATTATCAAGATATAGCAGAAGAGGAGACCAAATCTTATCAAAGTTATCCAATCTGTTTACCAACAGGAATCTATTTTTTCCAAATGTAGTACCTTAATAATTTCTTCCAACCACAGTTTAGCTGATGGTGTTTCGGTCATTTTCCAAAACCTTAGTATACGTTTCTTTGACACAATAAGTCCATAGGACAGCAATTGTTGTTGAGATTTTTTAAGTGACATGATTTTATCAGACATTCCAAATATCACAAGAAGTGGGTCAGGCTCTAATACACTGTGTAAAATACCTGACAGAGTTTTAAATACTTCAGTCCAGAATGAGATTAACTGAGAACAAAGAATATAACTATGCAAGGGAGTGGCTACATCAGTCTGACATTTGTCACAAAATGGGGAGGCATCTGGAAAAAAGTCTATGTAATTTTGTTTTAGCATAATGGAGTCGATGGATAATCTTACATTGAATAAGGCAATGCCTAGAGTTGACAGAGCATGTATGAATATTTTCTAATACGTCAGTCCAGAATTCTGAACATATCTCCTCCCCCAATTCTTGCTCTCACTGCAATTTTAAACTCTCTGTAGAAGGTAAATTCATTGGCAACAATGAGTTGTACAGTAAAGATATCAGATGACTGACCCCACCTCCAAGCCCCAAAAGATAATCCAAACCAGCAGGAGTAGCCTCATTAAGACAGGGTATGTGCTTTCTTACGTAATCCCTAATCTACAAATATCTAAAAAAGTTACTTGCATGCAAACAATATTTATCCTGCAGCTGTCTAAAGGTGGCAAAAGTGCCATTTATACGTTTCCAATAGTCTGAAGACCTAAGTTCTCCATTTTGTGAAAGTAGCATCCATAGTAGAAGGGGTAAATGAAGGATTCCAGCTGATTGGTAACAGGAAAGACAATGGCTTTATTACAAATTTTGATTTGATCTGCTTCCAAATACAAATTGTAATATGAATTATACAGTTATGGTTATATACTGACTTGTCTATATTTATAGGAGACAGTATGACTGCACCAATATCATATGGTCTACATGCCTCTCTTTCCATTTGGATCCAAGTTGAGAGTGCTACAGTATGATCTAGCCATATTATAATAGTCTGAAGAGCACACGCATAGTAGTAAATGACAACATTTGGAAGTGCCATTCCACCACCAGCTTTCGGTTTACAAAGGTGTGCTTTACTTATTCTATGGGCTTTGTAATCCCACAAAAAGGGTATGATAATGGAATCTAGTTTTTTTTAAATCTTCGGTAAAAATATTGGGATGTTTAGAAATTTGTGGGAAAAATATCATTTTAATAATATTAACCCTTCCTATTAAAGAAATTGGCAGGGATCTCCAGAACTGAATATTATTTAGCAGTTTAGTCACTAGAGGGGGGAAATTAGCTTTAAATAATGAATACAAATATTTTGTGACCCGAATTCCTAAATATGTAAGTTTATATTGCGTTATTTTAAATGGGAAGGTTTGGAGAACAGAAATCCTCTGACCTTTTATAGGCATTAATTCACTCTTAGACCAGTTGACCTGAAAATGTACCATAATGACAGACTGTTTCTAAGATTGTTGAAATAGTAGACTGAGGTTTAGTGATATATAACAGGATATCATCAGCATAAAATGATATTTTGCTTACTGTATTTTTTGTGCTATATCCATGTATGTTGGGGTTAGAAATAGAAATGCAGCGGAGAGTAGAGGGGATAATGAGCAGCCCTGTCTAGAACCTCTATATAGACTGAAAGGAGGATAAATAATTATATTAGTAAGAATCCTTATGGCCAACAAAATGATCACCACATTTTTAAGAGCTGGATAAGACCATTCTAATTGGTAAGCTTTGTTGACTATTAAACAGTTTTTAAATCAATTTTTAACATCACAGTAATGCTCATGGGATTAAATCTTTTAAAGAATGAGGGCATTTACTGAGAATGAGTTATGCCTGCTGATAGTGTTAATTGAAGGCATGTTGCACGTTTTTTTTAGGCCCTAATTATCAAACGTGCAATCTTGAATAGTTTGCATGGTGCAATTTCTGTATTTTCTAGCTGGTTTTAGTTCTTTGATGAAATTACCTGTTGGTCGGATAGCGTTTTCATTTTCCAGTGGTGGTTCATGGTAAGAATAAACCATCTTATGTGTACTGTGATTGAAAAATGAGTCACAGTGACTTCATTGGAGATGATTGCAGGGAAAGGCTCTGTGAGCAGCATCAGTTGTGTGAGTAACAGAGTCTTAGTTCTCAGACGGGATGTCCACTCACCTTCATCTTCTCCTCATCATCATCACCAGCTTAAACTCTGCTCAAAACCCGCTGCTGTCCATCGCCGTAAGATTATCTGACTCTAATGGAGAAAACTGTCAATGCTCACCAAGACTGCATTTATTTGATCACAGTTAAAACAGTACAATTATGACACAATTTTGTTTGTATTTCTAAATACAAAATAATTATCCTTGAAAAATCATGAGTTTATATTTCAAATCTTCTTAAAATTAGATTTTCCAGAGTATATATATAGCTTCAGAAATATTTATTTAAAATGTATTGAAGAGTTCTACAAACTAAATCATTATTATTATCAATATGGAAAACAATTAAAATAAATAAATAAAACAATTTTTTTTCACCAAGAATGCATTGTTAAGTGAAAAGAGATTCAAAGTAATGACTATTAAACATGATTATTTTTTTCACAGTGACTTCATTGGAGATGATTGCAGGGAAAGGCTCTGTGAGCAGCATCAGTTGTTGTTAACAGAGTCTTTTATGTCCACTCACCTTCATCTTCTCCTCATAAAAACCCGCTGCTGTCCATCGCCTAACTCAATGCTCACCAAGAAAGAATGACACCTGAATTTGTGTGATTGCAAATGTATAATTTTTATCTAACAAGAATCCTGAAAAATTTATAATGTTTTCCACAAAAATATTAAGAAGCACAACTGTTTTCAATATTTATAATAAGAAAAGTTTCCTTTACATTAAATCAGCAGAATGGTTTTACGTGTAAAGTTACATACATTTTAAAATGTATCAAAATAGAACATTATTATTACTCTTATTCTATTAAATAACATTTTATTATTATTACTGTTATTTTAAATTTAATTAAATATTGAACATTATTATTGTTTTTACTGATCGGATAAATGCAGCCTTTGTAAACATAAGAGAAAAATAAATAAATGAAACTTGTAGTTAATGGCTTTTGACCTGAAGTGTAAATATTTTAATATAATTATACAATATATTAATATTAACTAATAATATTATTATAAAAAAGAACTGATTATTAATTTACATTACACAACATTTTAAAAATGGAACAAAGGCTGAATTTAAATGAATTAAAGAGGATTTTAAAGACCCAACAATGGATTTTATTGTGAACCATCACTAGTTGAAATGCATTTACAGTACCCATAACCTGTTTGCAGTTGGTGGCATCAGTTTCTTGACACATGTTTAAACTCCTGTATCCTTAATTATGTCAATTATCTCTCTCTATGAGACAGAAAAAGTGGGAAATGACAGATAATTAATAAGACACTGGAGACCTTTGATTACACAGCAATATCCACTGGTTGCATTGAGACACAAGCCTCCATTCAATATCAAAATATTCTGGTGTCTTGAGGAAAAGTTCCTTTAAAAAATTTTTTTAACATTGTCTCTGGAAACATGACAGGACTGTATGAGCTAAAGTACTTCAGAAAACTACTGGTGTACCAAACGGGGGAGAGTTGAACTGAAATTAGCTTCATGACAGGACGACCAAAATCTCCTCTCCTCTGGACTTGGTCATGCTTTGCAGCTAAAACTTTTGACAGCTTGTGAAATGAGTTCACAAGGTTTTATTTCTTGCCTCGAAGCCATTCTGAAGTGAACACGGGTTAAGTCTCTTGGCTGTTGGCAGTTGTGAGTGGTTAAAGGACAGTATTCTGGATGGAGGCACATTTTCCACAGAGGTAGGCTTGACAAGTGTTGCTAATAGAGGATTGGTGTGAGGATGTGTAGCGTTTAACAGACAGCCTGAGTGTTAAAAAGAACATCTGTAGCTGCGCACAAATCTCGGTTAAAATAGAGCGAGAACGTATGGTTGGTTTGGTACACAACAGCTTGGTACCTTAATTAATAGGTCGTTTTTGTGTGATATTTGTCACAGCTCTAGGCAAAGAGGGTTACCTTTGAGTTCACTTCAAACTTTAGATAATGCAAAAACAAGTGTTTTGTGTGGTTTTTTTTGTACATGGTGTGAAGCTTTGAAAGAAAATGCAAATCCTTCGTTGAGGTTCATAGAATATGTTATTAATGGAATTTACTGCTTTTTTCCCCACAAGAGTCTGAATCTTTATGAAAGCATAGCCACTTACACATTAGTAAACAAGTTAACTGGTAACATTGACAATGTATTTTAATTATATTTTATACATGTTAAGCTTTGATGATACCTGTAATTAATGTCAGTCATGAAAAGAGTGCAAATTACTTTGTTTATTAGTCCCATTTGAATTTTGTTTCTAAATTATGGCAATTTTCTAATTTTTTACTGATAACAAGTGACAAAGTCTTGGAAAGGTTCCAACAATTCCAACTTTTGTATACAATTAATAACATTTTATATCTATACTGTGTTCAAAAGTTTGGGGTCAGCTAGATTTTTAATGTTTTTAATTTTTATATTATTATACAAATTATACCATCCAAAGTTGCATATGATACAATAAAAACAGTAATATTGTGAAAATATTATTACAATTTTCAATAACTGTTGTCTGTTTGAATATATTTTAAAATGTAATTAATTCCTGTGATAGCGGAGCTGAATTTTCAGCATCATAATGATGCAGTCTTCAGTGTCACATGATCCTTGAGAATTAAATCTATGCTGATTCGCTGCTCAAGAAATATTTCTTATTATACATGTTAAAAATATCTATTTCAGAATTCTTTGATAAATATAAAACTCAAACGAGAAGCATTTATTTGAAATAGAAATATTTTGTAACATTATTAAAGTCTTAACTGTCACTTTTGCATTAATGCATCCTTGCTAAATAAATTATTTATTTTTAATTATTAATTTCCTGCCATTTGAACAATAGTATAGATATGTGTATGATCGTATCTGTAAGATCTTGCCAACAATGAAAACAACAAAGCAGACAGACAAGTCTAACAGCAACAAGCATATCGACAGAAAATGGAAATTGTGGCATCTAGAAACATGATCATGAAATTATCATCATCATGTTGAATTGCTGCAGAGACATAATCACATCATCATACAGTCACATCACATCATATGAATTAATGATGGTGAGTTTTCCCTTATGATATTGAGCACTTTTTGCCTGCGTTAAACAGCCATCACTGCAGAAATCACTAACTTCATATGAGTAATCTATAGTAGTTTATCCCAAGACCAACTGGACATTTTATTCAAGATGTATGTATGAAGAGGGACGTTTCTCAGTTTTGCGACTTGATTATGTCATCAAGTCTTTTAGTGGAGTATTCTGGCTTCATTTAGCATCCGTCGTCTTGATTAAATGTCAGAAAGGCACACACTGTTTCAGCACAGCAGAGATGGGCACACACATATGACTGATTGGCTGTGTGAAAGTGGGTTATATTTAAGCATGTGGGTGTTTAGCTGGAATATTCACAGCTCCTGTAAGCACACGGCAAGCTTTCTAATATTTCAATAATTTATTCGCTGGACCAGCAGCTAGCCAGTGCTATAAGAAATGTACATATTTCTCTCTCACATATACTTTGACGTGCACAAGCCGATATACGCATGTAAGTGCATATGCTGTAAATATGAAATGCATACAGTAATGGTGATGTTGTGAGAATCATCGCTCTTTATCATGTAGTCTCTGGAAAGGTACCATCTTTTGCTGCATGCTATAAAAGGAGACGCACTCTGAATTCCCTCTGTGCCGAGTAAACAGCTTCCCCAACAGCATGATTACCTGTAAGGTCAAGGGCACTTCAATCCAAATATATTTTCCCAAATCCAGACACAAACAAACAGCTACGCACATGGATGTGCACTGTCTGCCACCTCTGTGCAATTATTAGGGGAGTGCAGTCCCTTTTATTTAGTTATTTATTTTTTCAATTCCTCAGGAAATGATTTAACCTAAATGTAATATACGTGATATTGTATATATTTTTAATAGAATTTTGTAAATATGTATTTTTTGCAATAATGTAATGTTTATTTTATATTATTAATTACAAAAAATATAATTTTTTGCAACCCCTCAGAAACTGTTGAACCTAAATATAAAATATTTACTAGATATTATATAGAATTTAGCAATTTGAATCTTGTATTTTTTATATTAAACACACACACGTAAATTCACGTTTGTAATTTACACACACAAACGTGTTTTTAGTTTTATTTAATGTGTGTGTGTGTGTATTTAATATTTAATTGTATAATATTTACATTTAATGCATTTTTATATTAATTTATTAATTAATGGTTTATTTAATTTGTATATCATTTGCATTTGGTCTAGAGGCAGCTTTGGTCTAGACTCTAGTCTAGAGGAATGACGTTCCATTCATACAGACAGGTAAAATGCCATTTTTTTGTACTATTGATACAAACATTGCTGTTGATTCTGAAAGACAGAGAATCCAACAGTAACCCAAATCACCAGCTGTTCTCACTTCAGGACCAAAATTCACTTTATAGAGACCATTGATGCAGTTGCTGTTTAGATTTGCACTCCACGCTGTCCATTGTATTATTTCACATCAGAACACTTAATTTTAATATTGAAAAAATTACATACTTCTCATATTGTGATTGATTTATTTGAAGAAAGAGTCTTGTTTTGATAGCAGCATGATGTTTCATCACCCTTTCCCTTAGGGAACAGCAGGAATGATCAGGGAAATTGGGATCAAACATTCAAATATGATGTTTGGAGTTTGTGTTCAGACAGATTCATTTCTGCCATGTTTTATTCAACATTTAAGCTTCTAGAAGTTCAGAGCCATAGTGTAGTTTTTAGATTGCGTTGTGGTGCTCGTACAGTGGCAGTAACTTTAAATGTTACTGTTAAATTAATACATTTTTATTGAAAAAAAACTCTACCATTTTATATTTTTTTTATCCTTTTTTAAAACATTAGTTGTATTCTATAGATTTATTTATTAGGATTTTTAGATTGATAGAGAGTTTAAGAACATAATTTATTTAAATATTTAGATGTAATAAATATTTTTGTAAAGTTTATTTCAGTATTTTGTAATATTATAATATAGACTATACAGTCATTTTTGAACATTTAATGCATCCTTGATGAATACAATTTTTATATATATATATATATATAATTGCCAAGGCAAAATCTTGTTGTCGCTTAGTTTAAATTGAATACTAAAGTACAAAAATTCCTACAATTACACTAAAACTAATATATATATATATATATATATAGACATAATAAATTATTTAAAATGACAAAACACACAAAGTTACAAACCTAAAACTAAAATAAAATTAGAACATATTAAAATAAAATCTAATTAAAAATATTAGCAAAACTACAGTATAATGATAATAAATTAACACTGAATTGTATATGCATTATAGGTAACATTTACCTATATAAGGTTTCATTAGTTAACATTAGTTACATTAGCTAACATGAACTAACAATAAAAAATACTTCTAAAGCGTTAATTAATCTGAGTTAATGTTAACTCCAACATATACACATTATTAATTGTCTGTCAGTATTATTTAATGGACCAGAGCTAATTTGAACTAACAATGAACAGTTCTATTTTTTATTAACTAACGTTAACAAAGTTTAATAAATACTGTCACAAATGTATTGCTCATTGTCATTGTTAGTTAATTAATTGTGTTAACTAATGAGAGTTATTGAAAGGTGCTACTTGAAACTATAAGTCTATTAACATCTAACTTCATAATGAAATTATTTCAATATTTAGATGTTTTGGCATTAATTGTATTAAATATCAGTATATAACCCATGGTTGTATGTTGTATGTGAGTAGACTGTAGCCTATATGCTCTGAACACATTGTTGCTCAGCTTATAATGGTCTGTTTCTCCACATTAATGTCCGTAGAGAGCTGTAGACGTCAGAGACCGAACATCTAAACAGAGCAGAAATGGGCAGAGACACAAAGTGAGCAAGAATGAAAAAGTACAATGTTATATTTTCATGTGTTTTAAGTTCAGTCTGGTGGGTGGTGGAGATGGCAGGAGGCCCATCGAGTGTTTCTTTGGTCCCGCACAATCAGAGTTAGGCCACCACTGGAGAAAACAATGGTTTGTAATCAGCATACAATGACCTGGTTTTGTAAATCTCTGTAAATATTTCACAGCTGTTTATGCAAAACATCAGTCTCTGTACATTTGTTTAGGCCCTTCAGATCTCTTGATTACACTTCAATCAGTAGTTGTCAAGTTGTCGCTTTTTAATATTTTGAGGTTTTTATTTTCTATTTGTTACTAGGCAACAATTCAGCCATGAAGTTATGTTGATGACTGCAAATGTTCTGTTCAGGACCACAGGTAGTTTCAAGAAATGTCCATGTCATGTTTCACCACCAAATCAAAAGAAAATGATATATTATATTTTCTTTGTGGGAAAAAAGGTGAAAAAGTGAGTTTATTTTTTACATTCCAGTGAAGCTCCTCTGATATGAATCTGCATGTGGTAAGGCTTTGTCTTGTCTTGTTGGCAAATGGCTGAGGTTAGGAGTGTCATATAAAACCGTAGAATGATGGATCTCAGTTAAGCTTTAATATCAGACTATAGTAAATCAATCATCTACTGGGACATACGACACTTAAGTCAATTTGATCTGATACACGGCAGCTGATGCTTCATATTGCCTCTGGAAGTTCAGTTTTCTATGGCTTTGCAGACTCATATTTCTCTCTGTCTCTCTCATTTATTTTTATATATTCATCCATTTATATTATTGATCTGATCTCATGTTTCTATTCTCATTGGCAGGCAGGGAGTAAGTGTGATGGAGATTGTTTTGGAAAATAATAAAGGAGGAGTCTAATCTCATGAATATTAATTAGCGTGTGCTGATATTGCCTCGACACAGGGTTGCATCTTCTTTGGCGATTTACTCTCTGGTTTGAACGCAAACAGCGCACCCTTGTGGCCCTGCTGATACAGAAGAGCGTACGTATTTTTCATCCAGGGTATAATCTCCCAAATGGCGCTACGCTGACACAGAGGAGATGTTACGGTACCTAATTGTTGAATAACGCCGTTATTTTTGTTTTATTTCCGTAACAAAATTAATCTCGTTGCTTCATAACGTTAAGATTGAACCACTGATGGCAGATGGAGTATCCTGGCGATGTTTCTCATACTTTTCTGGACCTTGACAGTGTAATTACTTGGCAGTCAATGGGACAGTCACAAGCCTCCCGGTTTTCATCCAAAATATCTTAAATTGTGTTCTGAAGACAAACTAAGCTTTTACGGGTTTGGAACGACATGGGGGTAAGGGAAACATAACACAATTATAATTTTGGGGTGGAGTAACCCTTTAAAGTATTACTTTGATCTGGTATTTCTATGTAGATTGAAGTTTGACGTTTATTGTTTTTTTCTTAAAAGTACTATTTATTTTATTTGTTTTATTTTACAAAAACACAACTCAAGTGTAAAGTTTAGTTTTGCGTGCCAGATGTGTGAAGATTTAGCGCTTACTGTATTCCCTCCCACTCAATATATAAATCCATACAATGAAACATTGCTAATAAGGATGTTTAATAGACTAATAGTGTCATGCATCTATAATTTACTGTTATTTTAGTATCACTGATATTGCTTTTATTAATATTGTAAATTATATTGTATTTCTATATTTTCTGTTTTCAGTTTAATGCATTGAGTGTTTTTTTCATTTATATATTTTAGAAATCACATAATTTGTGTGACATTCATAATTTTTTTTTCTAATTCAGTACAATTTATTTGTTTGATTATATTGATTATTGATATTTAGCACTACTGTGTCAAATTTCAACCTGTATGTTGGATAAATGCACAGAATATAATTTTTTTTCTATTTATTTTTTTTGCAAGCAAGTGCCTTTTTGCTTGCAAAAAAAATAAATAAAAAAAATATATATTATGTTATATTATGTAATTAAGCCAGCAAAGGTACATATTTTATTATCAGTCTTGGTGTATCTGGTTCTTGCACACCAGACAGTCAAAAGTCAAAGTAAAAAAGATCTTAAAAATAAAAACATATGAACTAGAAATGTATTGCTTGTTTTAAGGGGAAAAACAGAAGAAACCCCAACAGATTTTCTCCTTGAGTGTCCTTCCGCGTCTGAGCCGGAGGAGAGACAGTAGTGCCCCAATTGCAGTTTGAAAGACACCAAAAAGGTCTCGACGTTCACATGGACTACAACTGCATTACAATTACTGATGCAGTGCAGCAACAACAACCCTGAGCCTCTGCTAAGGGCATCTACGACTGAGCTATTGAAAAAATAAATCATTTTTAGCACCTTCGGGGATCTTGAAAATCTGAGTTTTATGGCGATAGAGCAAAAGGTTAATCCCCATGTATGCAAGAAGAGATTAGAGCAGAGGTTTACAGTCTCAGACCTATTCAGTGTCAGATAACGCTAATAATCATGGGAAATACAGGCCAGATAGGTCTGTGCATTTGTCCCGTAATAGATTCATACCTGCGGTAGATACTGTGGCATACTTTACTGACATTTCTAGACTGATAGCATATTGACTCAATTCTTCACTATCGTTCCTTTGACATCAAAGGAGAAGCGGGCCAAAGGACGCCTAAAACTGAAAAATACCCTCTGCCGTGTTACTGTTCTTTCTCACTCTTTTCTTTCCCCTCTATTCATCTGACTTCATCTCTATTTTGCTTACATAATACAGGTGCATCTCAATAAATTAGAATGTTGTGGAAAAGTTAATTTATTTCAGTAATTCAACTCAAATTGTGAAACTCGCGTATTAAATAAATTAAATGCAGACAGACTGAATTAGTTTAAGTCTTTGGTTCTTTTAATTGTGATGATTTTGGCTCACATTTAACACAAACCCACCAATTCACTATCTCAAACAAATTAGAATATGGTGACATGTCGATCAGCTAATCAACTCAAAACACCTGCAAAGGTTTCCTGAGCCTTCAAAATGGTCTCTCAGTTTGGTTCACTAGGCTACACAATCATGGGGAAGACTGCTGATCTGACAGTTGTCCAGAAGACAATCATTGACACCCTTCACAAGGAGGGTAAGCCACAAACATTCATTGCCAAAGAAGCTGGCTGTTCACAGAGTGCTGTATCCAAGCATGTTAACAGAAAGTTGAGTGGAAGGAAAAAGTGTGGAAGAAAAAGATGCACAACCAACCGAGAGAACCGCAGCCTTATGAGGATTGTCAAGCAAAATCAATTCAAGAATTTGGGTGAACTTCACAAGGAATGGACTGAGTCTGGGGTCAAGGCATCAAGAGCCACCACACACAGACGTGTCAAGGAATTTGGCTACAGTTGTCGTCAGAGGCGTCTTACCTGGGCTAAGGAGAAGAAGAACTGGACTGTTGCCCAGTGGTCCAACGTTCTCTTTCAAGAGGAAAATGAGAAACAAGAGACCAAAAAATGCAGATGAGCTGAAGGCCACTGTCAAAGAAACCTGGGCTTCCATACGACCTCAGCAGTGCCACAAACTGATCACCTCCATGCCACGCCGAATTGAGGCAGTAATTAAAGCAAAAAGAGCCCCTACCAAGTATTGAGTACATATACAGTAAATTAACCTACTTTTCAGAAGGCCAACAATTCACAAACATATTTTTTTTTATTGGTCTTATGAAGTATTCTAATTTGTTGAGATAGTGAATTGGTGGGTTTTTGTTAAATGTGAGCCAAAATCATCACAATTAAAAGAACCAAAGACTTGAACTACTTCAGTCTGTGTGCATTCAATTTATTTAATACACGAGTTTCACAATTTGAGTTGAATTACTGAAATAAATGAACTTTTCCACGACATTCAAATTTATTGAGATGCACCTGTATTATCTGTTTTTAGCCCAACTTTTACATTGGCTTCACTGAATGCCAAATGGAAGGAGTCAGAAAAATGAATAGAACCAATTTCCAAAAGCTTGATATAGGAGTCGAGGCCCTACAGATGAAAAAGCAAAGCCCAAACCCCCAAGGAAAGGCTAAAACGTATTAATTTAAATATGTCTGCACAGCCCCCTCCAAAAATAATCTCCAGTCAAGCGTTTTCAACCTCACCGCTTGCTTTAAACAAAAGGTGTAGCTTCTTTCTGCTTGTGTGTCAGGATGTCCATACTAAACAGATTCCTGTCTCATATTAAACTCAATCAGAGGAGATGCATTTTTTTGCGGGTTGGTGAGCAAACACAATCCACAGTTGGATGCAGATTCATCACACATAACCATATGGTCCTAAGCTGGATTTGAGTCTTTACTGGTGGCATGCATGTTGTTTTAATTTGTGGTTCTTTAAAATTACAGATGCGGTAAATTGATATACTATCTGTTAAATAAAAAAGGACTGATCTTATTACTTGCATTGTGCAGAGGGAAAAAAGTGAACATTTGGCAAAAATAATGTCTTATTCTCTTACATATAATTTAGACATGACATACTAAAATATTTTACTATACTTTAAACCAGTATGTATAAAGTAGAAGCCTGTCAAGATGACAAAACATTTATAATTTGGTCTTACTATTAATATCGTTATGGTCTTAAAGTTTAATTCAATTTAAAATTGTATTTAAAATGTAAATTAAATTAAATATTTTTTTATTCCATCTCCATGTTTACATTGGGTTAAGTTGTAAATTGTGCCATTTATAAGGTGGTTTATTATTTAATGATGCAAGGGAGATGTCAGGTCCAAATGTGCTGAACGAAAAAAAAAACTATTGTCTATATCTCCAGGATCTGTCGCGACAGTGAATCAGGGGGACGTCATGGGAGACAACCAGGAACAGTGTATCTGTTTTTGTGATGATGAGGGTCCGCTAAGGTCTGTCCTACTAATTGGGCCTTGGGGAGAGGGAGACACCCATAGCAATGTTGTCTTGACAGCCAATAATGGTGTGAAACTGCAAGTACATTTTATTTTAAGAACATAATTTTTAAGATTTGTGCATGAGTAGCACTTTACGATCATGTTTAATGCATTAAAATGTATTCATGTATTAGGTATCATGAACTAACAATGAACAGTTTTTACAGCATTAATTAAACTAGGTTTATGTTAATTCATAAATATAATATTGCTAAATAATTCATGCTTTTGTTTCATTATGCAGTAACTAATATTAATTTATACAACCTTTTACATTGTAAAATGTTTTTATACAGTATGTTGAAATGAACATTAACCTTACCAGTGCATATTATGTGATTACATGCAGTGTGGCTTTTTTATAGTAGACCTGCAGTCAACACATGACAAGTAGTTTGTCACTGCAAGCTCAGTGTGAAGGAATAAAAGCTAATTTATTTGGTCTTTTTTTAAAACTTTCGTATTAATTAAAATATGAATTTGGCTATACTTCAAATCATGGGCGCCACTGCTAAAGTCAACTTGAGCAAGGATTTTCAACAAAATTCCCTTAGCTTGGTAAAAAATGAATTTCTTACTGACAAAGCCCAGCATGTGCACTTCTATGGATGAAACAACATTATTTATAAGTCTCTTTTATTATTCCACTCTGTCTCTCGTCTTCAGATGTAAACACAATGAGATGCCCACACTGGTAAAGGAATGTTTTGCCCTGAAGCACCACCTCGGCTTTTAGAGGTACATTAAAAACCACCTTTTTTGGGGTGGTATATTTCTCCTCTTCTGCATTGTATGCTATTAATAGAGATCTGAAATGGCAGCGATAAATGGGTCACGGTGAGTCGGCAGCACATCCAGTCCCGCTCCTCCGTGCCTCTCAAACCTTTGCGTTTAGTCTGGGTTAATTAGGTAGCATGAGACTGGAGAACTGGTTTCCCACTACAGCCAAACGTAACACTGGCAGGTGCATATGCTGCTGCGCCGCACGCTTGACAAGAGAGAAAAGAATGAGAGACACTGAGGCATTGAAACATAAACAGGAGGGTGGAGATTTAGAGAGAGATGGGATCTTAGGAATCAGAGGCCGAGCAATATACAGACTAGGACATGCAGTGGAAATGTGGCATGAATAATATATCATTGCAAATGTCATAAATAATCACTGATTCAAAGAATGTGTTTCATAAATATTTTCTAAAATAATCCCAAAAGCATTGTTTCAGTCCAGAGAGAACTAAATAAATCAGGAGATCAAATAATCCTGAATGAGGCTTAAATGTGATACTTGATCCTGTTGTTAGTGAATCGTTAAGAGTCATTTTTTCCATAATGTACCCAAATGAACCAATATTGTAAACATCATAATTTTGTTATCGTAATAAATTAATAAAGGTATATCATTAAAAAAATTGACAAAAATTTATATATATATATATATTTTAAGCATATAAGCTGTAAGGGAAAGTTTTCTTGGGTGTCTTGGAAAATGTAAGTATTATTATTATTTATTTTTTAATAGGCAGATTATATGGCATAAATGCAACCAGAATTACTAGCATGTTTCATTTTTGCTTCCTCTCGTTTTTTCCCCTTTTTCTTTTTTTCTTATGAATTTTCTTTGGTTAAACTAACACAAAGGGAACATTTCATTTGATCATTTGGCAAACATTATGGAAATGTTACTTTTGAATTTTACATTCACAATTACATTTAATAATTTAGCAGATGCTTTTATCCAAAGCGCCTTTCAATTCGAGGTTATACAACAAGCGATTCGTCATAAAGAGTCAAATAAACACAGGAAGTGCTTGTAATACAAATCTCAGACATTGTTCAGATTAGTACAAGCTAGACGGGGGGATTAAGGAAAGAGAAAGCAAAGGTTTTTTATTATTATTAATTTTTCGGATGAAGTCAAATGGTGATGAAAGAGATGAGTTTTCAGCTGTCGCTTGAAAATTTGTCAACAAATGTATTGTTGACAAATACATTTTAAATGCAACTTCCAAAAAATTTGAGAATTAATTTTCATCTGTATTGCAGGATTAAAAGGGTGTTTATGCAAAACCATCTGCCAAAAATCACACATTCAAATCTGTACATTTGGTCAGAGCAATCATTTCACACCTTATAAAGCGAGAATTCTGTCATCATCTACACCATCACACTTTTGTTGTTGAAACTCTTATAACTATTTTATTTATTTATTTAAACATCGGGCTGGGATAGCGGGCCTTAGGTTGTGTACATAAGCAGTTGAGAGGTTTTTCATATGCGGGTCACATCGGCTTGCTCGCTCACTGTTTGCCGTGGGTAATGAATGCAGAAGCCTGTTATGAACCGCCCAGCAATAAGTGTTGGCAGATTGATTGTTGCTGGGAATCAGAGATGACTTTGCTTGCACTTATCCCAAAGAATAAAATAATGTTTCTCATCATAATGGTTAATCTCCCAGTTATCCATTCTCCCCTCCGAGCACTGCAGATTGTCAGCAGCGACAAGGAGCAATACATCTCTGCGTAAAGGAGGGTGTAGGGAGGGCAGGCGGAGGTGGGAGAGAAGAAAAAAAAACAAGATCTGAGAGAGAGAGAGAGAGAGAGAGATAGGACACATGACAGACGTTCTCAAGGTCTCGGGCCGAGGGGAGCGAGCCGCTTGACACTGCCTGACTGTCAGCCTGTTCAGCAGAATATAAGAATAACTGTGATTGTCTGGTAAATAAAGAGCTGGAGTCAATTCATCCGAGCAGAAGAAAGGAAAACATTGTTAAACAGCATCTCTGATTCAGCCCAACTCTTGTTGAGTTGTTTATAAGAGAATCAAGCTGTTAGGAGCTTCTTTTGTTGGAGTAGATGTCGGATGAGAGTTTAAGACTTCAAGCAGATTGTGTGTGGTGATATCCTCATATTTGCTGAGTGAATTACTATTTGTTTTTTACTCATTTTAGGGTGCTGCTTCCAAAAATAGTGGGTGTTTTGCTCTAGCACAGGGATTTAGGGTTGGAGCTAAACTCTGCAGGAAAGTGGATCTTGCGAGCCAGATTTGAGGATCACTGCTCTAGCATGTTACACTTTCTCACAAAATATATGCATTTTATAGCATTTTTGCTTTTGATAACCATAGAAGAAATCTGTTTAATCGCTTAAAGGAATAGTCACCCAAAAAATTAAATTTGCTAAAAATGTACTTAACCCAGGCCATCCAAGATCTAGAGGAGTTTGTTTCTTTATCAAAACAGAGTTGGAGAAATTACAATTATGTTACTTGCTCACCCATAGATCCTCTGCAGTGAATGGGTGCCGTCAAAATGGGAGTCCAAATAGCTGATAAATACATCACAATATCCACACCACTCCAGTCCATCAATTAACATCTTGTGAAGTGAAAAGCTGTGTGTTTCCAAGAAACAGATCCATCATTGGTGAGCAAGTGATGTACTTCTGACATTTGAATCTTTTTTTGTTGTTATTTTAATAAGGACATTAAAGTTGATAAAGTATTTTTTAATGCAGGACTTTGATTGATGATGTTTTAACACTTTGATAATAATTGAAAATTGAAAAGTAGTTTTTTATTATATTATATTGCAGAAGTGAATGTGCTTTCGGGAGGTATATAATTGAAAGGCCAAATGCATCAGCAGTATAAAAACATGAGATGGTAAGTGCACTACAATCCTATTAATGCTTTTTTTTTGTCACCCAACAACCTGTAATGTCTTTCTCTGAAGTATGTTACAATAACCTCATCTCATTCTGTTCTGACTCGCCAACAGCAGGTTATTTTAAAGTTCATGCATTTAAAACCATGTTTTTATGTGTTGTTTCTCAGGAGAGTTCAATACCGCTGCATATAGTACAATGACTTTCTCTAGAACTGAGGGGGGAGGGGGGGAGATAAGCTCTGTCCAGGTTCTTAAGCGCTATTGACAGCATGTATGTAATGCTGATTACCTTAGACCCTCAGTTCTTCAAAATAGTATTAATAATTGTCTTACACTAATGCATTTACAAAAGACATCTATGGGCCAAGGCATTCCAGTGTGTGTAAATAAAAAGCCAAAAGCCTGTTATTCATGTATTTATTTACTGGAAGAGCTTATATTCATTGTTCTATATATATATATATATATATATATATATATAATATATATATATATATATATATACAGGTGCATCTATGGTGACATGTCAATCAGCTGATCAACTCAAAACACCTGCAAAGGTTTCCTGAGCCTCCAAAATGGTCTCTCAGTTTGGTTCAGTAGGCTACACAATCATGGGGAAGACTGCTGATCTGACAGTTGTCCAGAAGACAATCATTGACACCCTTCACAAGGAGGGTAAGCCAAAAACATTCATTGCCAAAGAAGCTGGCTGTTCACATACTGAAGTATCCAAGCATGTTAACAGAAAGTTGAGTGGAAGGAAAAAGTGTGGAAGAAAAAGATGCACAACCAACCGAGAGAACCGCAGCCTTATGAAGATTTTCATCAAAATCGATTCAAGAATTTGGGTGAACTTCACAAGGAATGGACTGAGGTTGGGGTCAAGGCATCAAGAGCCACCACACACAGACGTGTCAAGGAATTTAGCTACAGTTGTCGTCAGAGGCGTCTTACCTGGGCTAAGGAGAAGAAGAACTGGACTGTTGCCCAGTGGTCCAAAGTCCTCTTTTCAGATGAGAGAGAGTTTTGTATTTCATTTGGAAACCAAGGTCCTAGAGTCTGGAGGAAGGGTGGAGAAGCTCATAGCCCAAGTTGCTTGAAGTCCAGTGTTAAGTTTCCACAGTCTGTGATGATTTGGGGTGCAATGTCATCTGCTGGTGTTGGTCCATTGTGTTTTTTGAAAACCAACGTCACTGCACCCGTTTACCAAGAAATTCTGGAGCACTTCATGCTTCCTTCTGCTGACCAGCTTTTTAAAGATGCTGATTTCATTTTCCAGCAGGATTTGGCACCTGCCCACACTGCCAAAAGCACCAAAAGTTGGTTAAATGACCATGGTGTTGGTGTGCTTGACTGGCCAGCAAACTCACCAGACCTGAACCCCATCTATGGGGTATTGTCAAGAGGAAAATGAGAAACAAGAGACCAAAAAACATGCAGATGAGCTGAAGGCCACTGTCAAAGAAACCTGGGCTTCCATACCACCTCAGCAGTGCCACAAACTGATCACCTCCATGCCACGCCGAATTGAGGCAGTAATTAAAGCAAAAGGAGCCCCTACCAAGTATTGAGTACATGTACAGTAAATTAAAATACTTTCCAGAAGGCCAACAATTCACTGAAATTTTTTTTTTATTGGTCTTATGAAGTATTCTAATTTGTTGAGATAGTGAGTTGGCGGGTTTTTGTTAAATGTGAGCAAATTTTGAACTAAATATTGAAAAATCATCACAATTAAAATAACCAAAGACTTAAACTACTTCAGTCTGTTGCATTGAATTTATTTAATACACTAGTTTCACAATTTGAGTTGAATTACTGAAATAAATGAACTTTTCCACGATATTCTAATTTTAGAGAATGCACCCTTATGGAACAATTAATATAAGAACAATTAATAATAAATTCAAATAAAATAAATAATAAATAACATTATTTACACACATGGAATGCCTTGGCCATAGATGAACTCTTTTATATCATTAGTGTAAGATGCATTAGGTGTAAGACAATTATTATCTAAGTGTTGTGGTAAATATATATAATAGTATCACAGAAATGGTACACCCTCACAGTATATATATATATATTAATATCTTTTGAAAAAAAAAAAAAAACAGAAACTGAAGAAATGACACTAACATAACATGTATGTGTATATAAATAAATAAATACTAGAGTAAATTAGCTGTCCCCTCAAAAGTAACCCTCAACACAACATTTTTGTAATATTATATTATGTCTATTTTTCTGTGACAAAAAGTGAGTACATGAAGAAATGATACTTTGCTTAGTGAAAACAAATTGCCCAAAGTATCAAATTTGTGTGCCAGAGTAAATTTGCCGTCCCCTCAAAATAACTCAACACACACCATCTAAAACTGGATGAGTTCACTTTCAAATTAAAATTTACCTTTCACCCCCATGAATTTCCAAATTGGGCCCAAATTTCTTTCGTGTCAAAAAGAAAATAAAGTTTTTTATTTTTGGGCCACCATTTTTTTTCCAGCACTCCAGGTATTTTCTCCATAAGAACTAAGGGATTAATTCCAATTAAAATCTGATAATTTAGTTTCTGCAGCTTAAGGTTTCTTAAAATTAGCGAAACAATTGCTGTCGTAGAATAAGGTTCTTACAATAATAATAATAATAATATATGTATATTTATATATATATATATATAAAGAAAAAAAGATATTATAATTTGATGTCGTAGAACAACCGCACATAATAAAATTTAAATATATATATATATATATATATATATATATATATATATATATATATATATTAGGAATTGAATAGAACAACCGCGACATGTCTCTATTTTTATATTATATCCTTTATTGGATTTCTCCACACAATGGTCTCTTACGTGTGGGGCAATGACCGACGATCCCTCTAAGTCCACACAAAGTTTGACCGACGAGTTTCAATTGAAAGTCACTAAAGTTTAATTCCAATACAACCTGCTCCAAGTCAATACAGACCTGCTCCCACCAGTCCTTATACGGACACTTCTGCTTCTACTAGGAGCAGGGGGGGTAGTAAAAAACTTAGAGATGCAGGAGGGGTAGAAATGAGATGCCCCAAAAAGTAGCTTCCTGTGCCACCAAAAAGGTCTTTTCCTCATACCTTAGCTTCCTGTGCCCGTCTTTTCCTCATTATGCTGTTGCTTGTAGCAACACTTTATAAAAATAGCGCGCATGCTGTTGCTTAAGAAAATATATAAAAATAGCGCGCATAAAAAACGCAGCCAACAGGATATGGAACTATGTGTGACAGGTGTAAAAAACGGCAAACAGGACATTCGATTGAAATGTCACAAGTACGATTGAAGTTTTCCTGTGGACAGTGTTGTAGAATTGTGTTAGCAGGGCATAAGGTTGTGGGTTCATGTCCCAGGGAACAGGTGTTCCTGTGGCATGGTGGGAAAAAAGTTTGATTACTGTAAGTTGCTTGGTTAAAAGGTTGTGGGTTCAATTCCAGGGAACACACATGCTGGAAAAAATGTATCATATTGAACTTAAGTTCTTTGGATAAAAGCGTGCTAAACATAAATGTAAATGTAAACACTGAATGATTTTAACCGGAAGACAAAAAAGTGTACATGTAAACACGTGCCTAGTGTTTACTTCGGAATGATTTTAACCGGAATACTAAGTAAAAAATGTAATATATTTTCAAAAATTCTGCTTGTGCCGCTACCCTGTTTACAAGTACTGGTTCGCTGTACCCTCATCACACACGACAGCAAATACTAACCTTCCGCGTCAAACAATGTAATATATTTTCAAATATTCTTGCTTGTGCCGCAAGAAGTTGGGGTCAAACCTTATAACCTTATAATCATTATTTGATTAATTGCATGTACCCTCATCACAACGACAGATACCTTCCGCGCTGCTGAATATATATATATATATATTTGTATAATATATATGTGTATATATATATGTGACGGCAAGAATGTGTGTGTGTGTGTGTGTGTGTGTGTGTCAAACCTTAAACCTTATAATCATTAGTACACAAAACGTTGAGCAAAAAGACACCCCTATATATATATATATATGTGTGTGTGTGTGTGTGTATCCAAAGTACACAAACACTCTCACACTTTAAAGGTGTAACAGAATTGCCTGAAGTTTAATTTAGTCACACTTTAAACTGTTTAACAGAAACTCGGAGGTGGTATAAAGCTCGCTGTACTTGCACTGTTTAATACAATTACAGTATTCTTTCGTATAAATGCAGGTGTGCACAGCAATTACAATTTTTGTCTGTATTCTTTCTTGCACTGAGGTGTGAGCAGGCACAGAAAGCCTTTATTTTTGTCTGTTCCTGTATGTAGAAATATTTTTATTAACAGAATGTTGAGCAGGCACAGACTTAAGTATAATCTTTATTCTGTGAATATAGCCATTTGAGTACTGTATGTAGAATATTTTTTTATTAATAAAAATATAAAAGACCTCGGTCCCACTTTATATTCAGTGGCCTGTGAATATAGCCATTTGAGTATTAAGTTATTCTTACTATTAATATTTCAAAAAATAAAAAGTACAATCGGTCCCACTTTACTGTTTTCATTATTGTATGGCCTTAAAGACTATGTACTTACTTTTCCTGCTATCAAAAAATAAGTACAATGATACGCTTACTGTTTTCATATTGTATTTCAAAACACTTTTCGGTTGGAGACATGTTTGGTGGTATGGTAGTTTAATGTGTAAGGATAGGTCTATTGAGGTGGGAACGGGTAACTATAAATACGGTAATTGGAGACAGAAATTAATTATTTTAGGTTTGGTGGTATGGTAGTTTAATTAAAAAATAAGGGTACAATAGGTAAAAACATCAAAAGTATGTACACACTATAAATGTATTAGTGCAGAAATTAATTATTTTATTCTAATTTAGGTTTTTTAAAAAATATTTAAGTACAATAAGTAAAACATAGTTGTTATGTACACACTAAGTGCTTAATATAAAATGGGGCCAAGTACTAAATTATTCATTTAAATGTAAGTACATAGTTGTTAAGGCCACTTAATATAAAATGGGGCCAAGACCTCTAACACTTGCATTCTCTATTCATATTCTAACTGCATGTTTTATAAAAAAAGGCCTCTAACCTAGCTGTCTCTGTTCATTTTCTATTCTATATACTATTCTAAAAAAAAAACTTGCTACATGTACTGCATTAGGCTAACCAAGATTGCCATTGCACTTGGCAACACACACACACACACACACATGTATATATATATATTGTTATATCCGCTCACACACCTGCCACTCCCTCCAAACACATGAGGGAGCTGTCTCCTGAATTTTAACATTTAACATTTTAGAGTGGGCTTTTATTGTGGCCAGCCTAAGGCACACCTGTGCAATAATCATGCTGTCTAATCAGCATCTTGATATGCCACACCTGTGAGGTGGATGGATTATCTCGGAAAAGGAGAAGTGCTCACTAACACAGATTTAGACAGATTTGTGAACAATATTTGAGAGAAATAGGCCTTTTGTGTACATAGAAAAAGTCTTAGATCTTTAAGTTCAGCCCATGAAAAATGAGGGCAAAAACAAAAGTGTTGCGTCTATAATTTTTGGTCAGTGTATATTCAATTTTTTATTCTTTTTGTTAACAATGTTGAAAAGAGCTCGGCGAAACTGATACTTTTTTCAGGAATCTGTAATGAATAGGTTAAAAAGTAAAAAAGAACAGCTTTTATTTAAAATATAAATCTTTTGTAACATTATAAATGTCTCTACTCTTACTTTTGATCAATTTAAAGCATTCTTGATGAATAAAGGTATTAATTTCTTACAAAAAAATGTACAAACCTCAAACTTATCTTCTATCTATGTATGGTTTATTGAAAATTCATTGCAATAAGAGCCTAACTATTGCATTATTAAAATCCCCATAGCAGATCCTGATATGCCATCGATTTAAAGAAGTGTGCTTTACACAGTCCAATGCGTGCTGAGAAAGCTGCTCCAGTGAGCGAGATTACAGTGTGTTGAGCTCATTAAAACTGTGTGCGGTGGGAACTATAGGCCTGTTAATGTATGGTAATTCTACAGCTGTTCGCTAACAGAGGAGCCGGTCCATACCTTTGAACTCCAACATCACGCCAGATGCATAATTAAGAGCAAAAGAGCTGCATTTACATTTGCAGGAAACGGTAATAATGATTCCCTTCTTCATCATTTACACTCTTAATCATCTCTCTCACCTCCGGTCATCACCTCAGTCGCTCTATCTCTGTTTCCAGCTTTTTGTCTCTGTCTTGCTCATAAACACACACATACACATACAGACTCGTGTGTGGGTTGTCATTTCATTGGATCGCTTCATCTCTGTCATTCCCTTCCGTCTCCCTTTCCCCTTTCTCTCTCGCGCACACAAACAGAAGTCCATTAGTTTCTCTAATGAGGCCCCCACACACGGATGCCATTATGGCCCATAATCACCCCATCAGCGAGTGGCGGTGAGAGGCAGAGCTAATAAGCCAGTGACCACCAGGAGTGGGGATCTCTTTATACCCATCAGGGCTGAAAAGCAGGGTCAAAACACCTTTTCACATGCTCCCTCCATCCTATTCGTTCACTGCTTTATAACGCCATCCGTTTTGTCAAGCCCATCGGTTCTCAAGGGAAGAAGGGAAGCCACGTTTGTTTTTTTACATGTATACTGGGAGCGAGCGAGCGACACGATGTGGCATGATATAAAGCTTGCGGTGTAGTTTCCAACATTGGTGATTCTGTAGACTGAAGTACTTTAGCGTTGTTGCTTCTTGGCATTTAGTCATAGAACATTCCTCTTTGAGCTAAAGGATATGTCTGTGGCAGCTTTAGGTTTGTTTGTTGTAAACTGCAGCCACTTGAAAGAATCTTCCAGCTTTAAAACATTCTCTTGACAGTACTTGTGGCAAAAATATTGATTACCACCACTACTTGTCAAGTACAATTACAAATGTGTATCTCTTTGTCTTGACTTCCTCGCAAATCCAAGTTTATATCTTGCAATATTTGATTATCTTCTTCTTCAGAATTCTGTTTACATGTTGCAATATCTTATTTTAATATGTATGTTTTATTCCACAAAGGAATACAAAAATAATGAAGGTAATTTTAATATTTTTTGCACAATTTTGGCTTTTTTCCCTCACAATCCAAAGCTATCTCACAATTAAAACTTTTATGATCAGAATTCTTAGTTTATGTCTCACAATTCTAACTTTTTTTGTGTGATGACCTGATGTGTGGGTCATAATATACATATTTTACTTAGCCTTGTATTATTATATATATTAAAATGTTTTACAGACATATACATATATATTTGTAAAACATTTCAATATATCAAGTTTGGAGTCTAATTTTTTATGTTTTGAAAGAAGTTTGAAATGTTTGTCAAGGCTATATTGATTTGATCGGACATACAGTAAAAAAAGAAATATTATTACAATTTTAAATAACTGTTTTCTATTTTAATTTGATTTATTCCTGTAATGCAAAGCTGAATTTTCAGCATCATTACTCCATCTTCAGTGTTACATGATCCTTCAGGTAAATAAAGGTAATTTTTCTTGTTCTTTTCACAATTCTGGCTTTTCTTCACACAACTGCTACTTTTTTCTTCCTCAGAATTGTTGGTAAGCTATCATACTGATATCTGGGTCATAATATGAATACTTTATTTAACATTGTATTATTATATATATATTGAAATGTTGTACAGGTTTGTTCTCTAGACTCCCATTAACTGTGCAATTACATTCCTAACTCAATCTGATGTAGGATTTTGGTCAGCTTTCAACTTGTAGGCAAAGGGCAATAATTTGTGCTGCAGTGACATGAAAGGGATGAGACAAATAAAAAATAACTAATAAAAAAAAATATTGGTTGACCTAATTGTTTCGGTACTTTTCATCAGCTCACATATTTCCTCTGTGAGTGAATCAGACATTTCACAAAATCATTCATGTTAAAAATGTAACAAAAAATATTGGTTACTTGGCACCAGTATATGGATACAGTTGTGATTAAATATATTACAACACTTTGAAATATTGATCCCCCCCACCTCGGCGCTTACTAGTCTATACTCAGAAAAAAGGGTACAAAACTGTCACAGGGGCAGAACCCTTTCAAAAGATACTGATGAGAACACTTTAGACACTAATATGTACTTTTAAAGCACTGATATGTACCTTTGAGTTCCATTTAGAGGTAAATAAGGTACAAAGATGTACCTTTTAGCTATTGTACCTTAGGAGACCACCCCTGTGACAGCTTTGTGCTGTACTTTTGTTTTTTGATAGCGTTAAAGTGGGAAACTAGTCTCAAACTATACACTAATAGCATCATGCTAATATGTTTAAGTATTGTGGCTGTACTTTTGTAAAAGTGTGCATGTTAATGTTTATTCTTGCCCTATGTCCTTTTTAAAACTGAGGGATGAGTTGAAATGATTCTGTAATGATGGACGTTGTGCCACAAATTTGGTCGATAGAGTTTAACTGCTGTTGAACTCCATTCTTTTAATGAGCTCTGTGTGGTATGAGACAGCCCTGTTATTAGTTACCTCACACAATCTCAATATAATGTCATATTTATGTTGTGTATTGTGAGTATGTAATGAGATTTTTCGTCTCTTGTGGAGAATGATAAAACAGAGCATTGATTTGTGTTATAGCCAGTCATGGTGGAGAATCAATGTTTGTTGAATCAATTGAGTTATTGGAGCTGTACTTGTGTAATGCTTGTATAGCTTGTCTATAGAATTGTATCTGTTGCAGCTCATAATAAACCCATCTGGAGTTGCTAGTGATTTTTGTTTTCTTTAAGGCACCTGAGACAAAACTCCTGTCATGCTGTTTTATGTAATATAATTCCTGTCTATTTTTTTAATTAATTTTGTGATTATTCTTGTACATACAGTACATATTGTGGTTATGTTAAATTGACATATATAGTTGTGTACTTTAAGGGGATCCAGCCTCAGAAACTGACATTGATGAATATATACATAGACTGATACTGATATGTTTTATAATTAGCAGCATATATGCTCCAGTTGACTGTGTACTTGAAGGTCGTACTATGAACCTGAAACTATTGCAGGTGTTAGAGATAGCATTAACTACTCTGACACACTGTAAAAAATGATACGTTAACGAGTCTGATCTATGGATCACTTGAGTATTGTACAGCAGGTTTTTTCTATCTGTAATCATACATTGGGTTACTCTGACATAATGTTACTCAATTCGTGCATTCATGGATGCACATTTTTAGAATTTACATGTGCTTTGAGTCTAGCGCTATATTGTAAATTATTATTATTAATATAATGCATGAATTTATACATTAATGTTTCATCTGCTTCATTGACACATGCTGTATATAGATTAATTGGTTTTGACTGCATTACAAGTTTAAGATCAAGAGTCAAACCACCCTCCACTCTAAAATATGAATAATTAAAAACTCTTTCATTGAGTCTCATTCGCTGCTGTTAGTAAGTATGTTTGATGCCTGTAATTAGCAGCAGAATAACGCCATGGAATATAAATGAAAACTAGTAAACAGACATGCGACTGTGGTTCTGGGGAGGGGGGGGATTGGGGCCTTGTGTTATCTTTGTTGAATTTTCAATCTTAGCAGATTAATGTGATGTTTTCCTTTTTTCCCCTTCCTGAACTGGCACATCTCATTTACAAGATTTGTTCCTCATCATCAGGAAAGTATTCGTCATTTTACTGCAATTCATTTCATCCTTTTTCTTCTCTGATATTAGTTCCACACATTATAAATTGCTGCACTCCCGCCGTACTCCTGTGTATCGCGACGGGGAGTTTAATTGGAAATCAAATCCAAAGATGTATGCGAGATAATTTCGTTTTTCAAAATGCATACCTTTGTTTACATAGTACGCTTGGTTATTTTGAAACAAGATACATTTTCTGTGAAGAAAACGGTTTCCTGTAGAAATCAAATAGAAAGTGGATTGCATTGAACCTGTGCATTATATAAAAAATATGTTTTTGTAGCCATATGCCAGTAAAGAATGGAATCTCACATTTGTGTTTAAACAAGCTTTGTTGTCATGCGCTTCATAATTTCTTCAATACTACAGGCTTTCCAGCATTTATTTTTATCTTTTTATATTTTTGGAAACTGTCATTAAACTGAAGCACTATTTCTTTTATGCAAATTCCCTCTGTTTTCTTGCAAAAATCTCTAAACCCTGCAGATATATGTAGAATTGAAGAATTTTAATGACAAAACGGTTGCATCTTATTGTTAAGATGAAAAGATTTGGAGGCATTTTATTTTTATTTAATGTTATTTAATAATTTGTATTTTCTAGTTTACTGTGGGTATTTTGTGGCTTTTTCTTTTCTTTTTTTTCTTTTCGGAGGAGGCATTTTTATGGACTCATATTTTGGCCAGAAGCAATGGTTTAAAGTAAAAATGCCTTAATGGTAGATTAATACACAGCTTTTTTGCTTCACAAGATGTTAATTGATGGACTGGAGTCATGTGGATAATTGTATCTTATCTTATAAACTAAATATCTAATTCTGACGGCACCCATTCACTGAAGAGGATCCATTGGTGAGCAATTAAAGTAATGCTACATTTCTCCAAATATGTTTTAATGAAGAATGATAGGACTTTTTTATCGTAACCCAAGATGAGTACATTTTCAGCAGGTTTTCATTTTTGGGTGAACTACTCCTCTAATTTGTAATGTTACCATCTTATCTTAAACGCTGGTATATAGAAGTATTGTAACATAAAAAAACACTTCACCTTAAATCAGTCCTGTGTTACAGGAAACACAGAGGCGGACAGAGCATACGCTGTGAGTGACCTCCTGCTGTGAATCCCAGGGTCAGTACACCAATTACCACCCATAACACTTCATCGTGACTGCAGGAGCTTCTGATTGATACCTTCACGGACACCTGAGACATAACATGTAAAATGAAGATGAAGCTTTAATGGGAATGCTAGGCTGTGGAACATCATGCGCTGTGAATACACATTATTTCCTGGTGTGACATGGGAAACGCCAGCAGAATAACAGTCTTCCAGTTTGAATTTACATTTGCTTCAATGGAAGCAGGACAAGAATACCGCCATTTTATGTGCACATTGAATTAGAATCTAAATCAACTCCCAATTAATTACTTATTTCCCAAGGTATTCACTAATAGAACATAATAGATTGTTTGATAAATTAATTACTGGTTGATGAAAATGAGCTCATCAAAATGCAAAAACCCCAAGAAGCTCACACAGACAATCTCACGCAGACACACTGATCGTTTCAGTTATAGAGTAGTAGAAATACACTTCATAACCTAATGTTCCCTCTAATGAGCTCGAACTGTTTTTTTTTTAGTCAATTCGCTTCTTTTGTATTCTTGTTAACTCTCCGGGGATATTAACTTGATATTCTGTGCTCTTTGTGATTCAGGAAATGTCGGTTTTCAGCGACATCAGTGATTCTTGCAGAGATTCGGCTCATAGATAAAGCACTTAACAGTGCATGAAGGGAAGTAGCTTTGCGAATTAAAAATTTCATTACAGATGGGGGCTTGACAGAACTTGCAGATTTCTTGTCACCTCCTGACTGTCAAGTAGGGCTAAATTAAAAGGATTTTCAATAGCGACTTAATCTTAATGGCACGTGCATATCGCATAATTAAACAGGAATTATTGAATTTGAAAGCAGGTTTGTGCGTCTGTCATTCGAGGTGCGTTTTTGAAGGGAAGTTCATTCACGCCGACAAAACAATTGACTAACAATACAATCAATTTGCTGACAAACATTTTTTTGTCACAAGGATGCAGTCATTTCAAGGACATCTCTTTCAAAAATGACATGTTTATTCATATTCCCAGAGTACGGGTATTCGGATGTCTGTTGAATAGCTGATTGTTTCTATTCACGTTCAGGATATGCCTGCATGTAAGCATTATGGCCGTCATCGCAGATGCTTTTAACCTGCTAATTGCATTATAAGGAGTTTTATGAGCATCTCAGTTTAGAGGGATGTGATGTGCAATTATGCTGAGCCTCCTCATTAAAACATCACTTTTTTCTTAAAAGCACATTAATATTTTGTTGTTCAGTGTTTTTTTATAGCAAATGGACTGTTCTCCAACTTATCTAAACAAAAAAGAGGGGAGAGAGAGATAAATATCTCAATTTGCAAAGCTGCAGACATGTGTAATAATGTGCTTATTACCATAAAGTGTCCTGCTACCTTTTTTTGGCATTATTTTATATATGCCCCACAGAAAGAAATTTTATTTGATTTTATAATAAAATATTTGTCGTTCTTTGTAGATATAGGACAGCAATGTTCAGAACAGCAATAACAAACAGATGCTTATAAAAGCTTAAATTATCTTATGTTATAAGCCTAAAATGTCTTTTACCTTATCTTTTTTTTGTACCTCGTTCAACCTCACTTTTATTCTCATTCTCATTTCCACATTCTATGGAAAGTCTACAACAATATATAATTTCACGCTATTTTATAATTTTATGCAGTTTTTCTTGTACAGCATTTGTGCCATTCAGACAGCCTAACAAACTTACTAGGCAAACAGAAACGTTTAATCTGTTTGTTATTAAACTAGTTTTACTATTATAATCAGGCGTACAACACTTGTATATTTTTGGTACCTTCAGGGCACAAGCCATAGAGTACAGTGAACTCGGATTGAAAAACTATTTAAAAAAACACATACCATAAAATGAATGGATGGGGATGTCACCGGTTTAGGTCTGTTGCGTAATCCTGTAGGTGAAAAAGAGAGGAGGTGTGGAGCGTCGGAGCAGGTGGAGACGTTCTATAAAAGACAGACTCAGTTTATTAGTGCAGCGCAATCATTTATCACAGTCCTGCTGTGACAGCTTTTATAATATATTCCATAGCAGCAGCTTTAGGAGTTCGTGCTGTGCAGAAACGCTAACACGTGGAGGCAAACCATTAGAGAGTGATGTATTAAACTTGTGGAGTTTGAAGAACCCCATGCAAACTCAGCGTGACCCCCTAGTCTTTATTGCTCTCGATTACCATGCGGTTAACATGCACCTAGAGTGAATTCTGGCAGTGAGAACACAGCACTGAAAGGTCAAGGTCAGTGATAATGGATGCACTGGATACTGAGAAGGTAGAAGGGAGCTCTTAGCTGCGCTTGATCATTTTTACGTTGGCATATTTCTCAGAACAGCAGGTCTGCGGTGCATCTCAAAAAGGAAAACTGTGCACAATTGCAACAGAAGGGTGGATGGAGCCACGCAGCATTATTTCAGAGGAAAGGTGTGCAAATGTAACAATTAATTTGTTTATCTCTAGGCTAGTTTGATAACAGTGCCAATTGCGTGATTTTCAAAATAACATCCATCGATTGAACCAAACAAAGTCTGCCTTCTAGATAATTCAGTGCAGTTTATAGGAATTGTTCATCTTAAAATTGTTGTTTTCTTCTGTGTAACACAAAAGAAGACATTTTGAAGCAATTTCAATATGATAGTTTTATGTTTAAGCCATTATACAAGTTGAAAATAACTGCGTAGATGCAGTGTATAGGTTTGGATATAGGTTGTGGGTGAGTGAATAACGACAAAATTAAACCAAACAAATACAATACAATTATAATTCACAACACATCCAATAAAACGTGGTTTGCCTAAGGTAACCAATTGAATCCTAAATGAAACGGGCCTGAATAATGTAACATTCAGTTCAATTTCTCCTTTTCCCCACCTCTATTGAAACTAATTTGATGTCTAAAGCCCCATGAGCTTCTGTAAATGTCAGTCATCAATATCGTGATGTCTCCATACTATCTCTATTACCGTTCATCTAATGTGCTGCATCTCAGGCAATGCTCTCCAGGAACATGTATCATGATCATTTTCCTACAGTCCATTGCCCTGAGCTCCTCTGAGATTGAGGTGTTTCGCTCCATCAGATGTGTTTTCTGGGTCCATTGAGGGCCTTTTTGTAGAGTTAGGCAGCATATGTGTTCCTGTGTGTCATGTGTAGCGGGCAAAAGGTTGTGGGTGAGAACACACATACTGATTAAAAATGATAATGCAAAACTTTGGATAAAAGCGTTGATAATTAAAGAAGCTATACAAATCCTTAAATAAGACAAGAAAATATGCAAAGTCTAGGTTAAGGTTATTTACTTATTATCTACTCACCATCACGTTGTATTTCTTTCAAAACAGTTTGCTATTATTTTTTCCCATTGGAACACAAATACATAATTAACTATTGTATTGTATTATTGTATCACAGATCGGTCAGTCTCACTCACTTCCAAATCACTGTGCACGCCCTCACCTGATTCCTGATTGAACACACCTGCTCCTCATGAGCACCCTCATCAAGACTGCTACTTAAGCACACACCTCACAGCACTCCAGTGTCTGGTCTCGTTCATGCGATATGGACTCTTTATGCTACCCCAGCGACTTACCTGTTTGCCTACCTCCATCGTGTACTTGCCTCCTGTGTCCTCTCCAGCATGTGTCCAGTTACTCTACTCCAACATCTGTTTCTTCCAGCGATTCTAAGTGTGCATCTCCATTACTCATCAGTGTGAGGTGTGTGCTTCATCTATCAGATCCACAAGTTCCTGTAAAGCATTGGTCTCAAACTCAGTTCCTGGAGGGCCACAGCTCTGCACAGATTTACTAACCCTAATCAAACACACCTGATCCAGCTAATCAAGGTCTTCAGGATCACTAGAAACTTCCAAGCAGGTGTGAGTTGGGGCTTGTTGGAGCTAAACTCTGCAGAGCTGCGGCCCTCCAGGAATTCAGTTTGAGACCACTGCTGTAAAGCCAAGATAACTTTCATTACAAACATCATCTATCCATCGAACTGCATATCTGAACTTAATACTCTCCTGCATAATTTTTCCATTTACTCATTCTAATAAATGTACCTGTTGAAATCTTAATCCTCAGTGTGAGTCTACTTCCCTACTATTATATTATAAATATTTTCAAAATATATATTTTTTAATTCATATAAGGAATTAAGCAATATTTAATTTAGCAACAACAATAATAATAATATTTCCCCATAAAGGCAGCATTATATTATATTTAGTGCTGTCAAATGATTAATCGCATCCAAAATAAAAGTTTGTTCAATTTGTGTACTGTGTATATTTATTATGTATATAAATGCACACTCATACTTGTATATATTTAAGAAAAATATGCTACGTTTATATTAAATATTTTTATATATAATTAAAATTCTATGAATATATAAATTTTCAAAATATATACTGTATGTGTTTTCACAACAAATAATCTTGATATATCTTACTTAAACTTCCTTTATGTCTGCTGTGTTTGATAAATACAGCCAGCCTGTAATGTATTTTTTCTGGATCTGTGTTATTGCCTTCAAATGGTTAGTAATGAGTTAGCCAGACTGAGGTATCATTATCCGCACCACTTGAAGGCCTAATGGATTCAATGTGAGCTGTTTTTGATTTAATTGCAGAGTGTATCGTTTAAATGTGTTATATTACCTTCACTTCTATTCGTGAGGTGAACAGTGGCATGGAAATTGTAAACTGAACCAAAGTCCTAGAAAAGCATTGAAATCAAAGTATTATATGTGCACCTAGTAATTTTACAAATAAAGAAATTAATAATAGTTTTGAAGATGTTATTATATTTAAAATAATGAAGACTGCATAAGGACTCTTTATTGGAGCTGTCATGTTTAGATCACATAAATATTGCTCACTTTATCTCTATAATACCTCCTTAACTGAGATTAAATTAATTTATTCAATTTAACAACAATCAGAGGTTTTGATTGGGCTCTTTATGAGATATTTTATAGTGTTCTTTTGCCCTTTTTGTGGCTTAAAGGAACAGTTCACCCAAAAAAGGAATGTTTATATATCGCATTACATCACTTGCTCACCAGTGGATCCTCTGCAGAGAATGGGTGCCGTCAGAATGAGAGTACAAACAGCTGATAAAAACATCACAATAATCCACAAGACTCCAAATCTTTAATTAATGTCTTGTAAATGTTTTTTTTTTCATACGGTAAAAAAGTTTTCTCATCTTAATCACGAGAGAAATATGCCAAGATCAAGCACCGTTTAAAAGCGAAAAGAGTTCAAAACTGTTCTAAACCAATATGTTGGTGGATTTTGATGTGAGGGGACAACAGGGCATGGAAGTGCTATTATGGACTTATATTTTGCCCAGAAGCAACAGCGAAAGTTAAAGCTAATTATGGATTTGTGTCTTATAAACACACAGCTTATTTCACTGTGGGAAGGAGGAATGTAGATTATTTGTGGATTATTGTAATGTTTTTATGAGCTGTTTGGACTCTCATTCTGACGGCACCCATTCACTGCTGAGGATCCACGGGTGAGCAAGTGATATAATGCTACATTTCTCCAGATCTGTTCTGATGAAACCAACTCATCCATTTTCAGATAATTTTTATTTTGGGGTGAAATATTTAAGTTGTTGTATGGCAAGAACTGTGTAAGATAAGAATACTTAAAGTTTTTTTTTTCTATTTGTGAAAACAAAGAAGAAAAAAAACAGCATATGGGTTTGGAACGAACAAGGGCGAGGGTAAGTAAATAATGAGAGAATTGCCATTTTGGGATGAAAACTATTTCTTTAAACAAATGTTATTCTGGAATAATGCTGTGAAGTCAGCAGGATCTCATTATGCAGATGGTTGTAGACTACAAAAGCATGCATTTCAACAAGCTGACGTATTATTCCAATACCTTTGTGTGACATCCAGTTAACACAAAGTTGTACAGCTTTGGCATCCTGTTGAATATTTCCCAAAGACAGAGGAGTTTATCTGCAAATACTACAAAAGCATAGCATTTCAACAAGTAACATGCTACAGGGAAGGAGAGAAAGATAAAGAGAAGATGAAGATATAGAAAAGGGAAATTATTTTTTTTTATATTTTTTTTTTTGTATTATTCCAATCCCAGCATTCCGGATGGGGGTAGGATGATCTTCCAGGAATAGTAGATTCAAATTTACACGAGGCGTGATGCAACTGGAAGGGATGTGCTTGTAATAGTGAGTGAAGTAGGAGGGTGTGAGCCTTTTGCACAACAGAGATGCTTGCAAGGAGACAAAGAGATGACATGTGCTCTTTTTGTTAAAAAGTCGTGCCGCTCATTTTGAATCATTTGTAGAGGTTTATTGTGTTTGATGGCAGAAGAACATTCCAGCTAGAAATGACAACACAAAGTAATGCTCTGTCAGAAAGGGCTACTGATGTTGTGAAGTTATGAGCCTTTGAGCTTTGGCAGATTACACCAGTCTCGAAGATGATGGGGTAATTGTTGATGATAACTGATGAAAAGTGGCAGAGGACAAGAAAGTCTTGGCATGAGAATGTCCCAAAGACAGAGGAGCAATACGAATGAGAGAAGGCTGTGTGTCATTATTTAGGAGAAGCCAGCGAGACAGTGATGAAGTGTATGGGAGAAGAGGAGGGTCCAAGAACGATTGGGGAACCGGTGACCAATTGATGTGCTTTGGATACCCTGGATGAAAGACGACAGTAAATCAATGTCCCAAATGAAGGGGAGAGGAGAGATCTACAATTGACAGATCCATATCAATGAGGTTTTTCCCGCTCAAATGAGGGAGAGGAGATCTAAATTGAATATATCAAACAGGATTATTTAACTCATTCAGTCCCCTGGCGAAAAGCAGGGCCCTAAAAACAGACGGATAGTTGGGGGGTCCAGCGAGACTTATCGTAGTGTCTTGTGAGCTCTGAGAGAGGCAGAAGATCGATAGAAAATCAGTACTGAACCAGACCTGCAGACAGGGATGAATGAGATTCCTCTTTCAGCAGAAGCAAAGAGCTGACCACAGAGATCTCATCAATGCTTTATAGTTTATATTTACACAGTTAATATAGTTTATATTACAGTATCTAATATCTATTATGGATGATCTATGTTATATCTATCTATCGTTATATCTATCAATATCTATTTTTTTTTCTATCATCTATCATATGTCTTCTTGGTAATCTACAGCTATTTACCATCTATCATTCTATTATCATATGATGTATCTGTCATCTTCGTTATATCGTTCGCTTTCTTACATCGTTAATATCTTTTATATTATAGTTTCATTGAGTATCTTATCATCCATCCATCTATTGATCCTATCTATCATATCTATCTATCTCATTATATATCTATCCTTCTATCATATCGCTATCTGTTTCTTCATTCTTTTAGTTCATGAGTTGGAATTTGAAATGAGTTGAATTTGAAAACTCTTTGAAATCATTCTCTCATTTTTGTTTCACTAACTATTGTTCTATGGTTCTTTGTTTTCTATTTAAAAATGTGTTAATATCTATTCACTTTAATTCTGATTTCTTTACATTACTTACATTCAAACTGCAATTCTGAATCTTGTTTTACTAACTTAAATAAAAATAAATTCAGTTTCAAAATAGAATTGGAATTTAAAATGCATTTACTATTCAGCAAAACCCAGTTCATTCAAGTTCATATACCCATCTCATTGATTATTTTCAAGTCATTTGTTATTTTTGGAGTCATGTTTTCATATATTGTGGTGTTTTGTTTGCACAATTCTGATTCTACCGAACACTGAGTCAGACTGGCAGTATTTAGCATTATGAAGTAATGTCCTTATCTTACCTTCCAAACTGTGCTTCCTTCTGCACATTTGTCATTTTATTCCATCACATTTATACACACTAGTATTTTGTGATTCATGAAACATTAATGAGGGAACAATGTATTTTATTCATGTCCTGGTGGTTGAAAACAAGCAGATTTTGCATAATAGATGTGGTTCAGTAAATAAGAGGAAATTTGCTCCCTGAACAAGATATCGCCAATTTAGATAAACATTCTGAATCACTGAACACGGGTGAGGCGGATTTAGAAAGATGACTTCAGATTTTTCCAATGTCCTGTTGTTTTGTTAATGTAAACTTGAAAAGAAATTTAGTAATGTAATAAGTAATTTTTTAGTTTATTTATTAATTTACTTATTTGTGTGTGTGTGTGTGTGTAGTGTGTCAGTCCTCTGTCGTGTGTGTGTGTGTGTGTGTGTGTGTGTGTGTGTGTGTGTGTGTGTGTGTGTGTGTGTGTTCCCGCCTCTTGTGTCCTTGTTTGGTTTGTTTCCTATCCTCGTTTCTTGTGATTTATGAGTTAGTTCTTGTCCAGCTGTGTTGGTCTCATTATCTATGATTATCCTGTGTATTTATAGTCCTGTCTGTTCTGTTTGATTTACCCCCCGGGTTCTAGTCTACTAGTTTGCCCCGGTGTCCTGTGTCTGCCCTGCCCCCCCCCCCCCTGTGCCCTGTTCCTGTCTGTTGCCTTGCCCTGCCCCGCCCCTGCCCTGCCTTGTTTGGATTCATTAAAGACCGTTATTTTGACTTGGGCTACAACCTCGTCTGCGTGTTCCTCGATCCTCCATCGTGTGTGCACCGTGACAGTAGTAGTAGTAGTAGTGGTGGTTTTTCATAAGGCAGGCATAACTATTTATATTGCTCATGTTTAGGGCATGATTTAGAGATTTGATTTTGATTTTGATTTGAATTAAATCCAGCGCAAACCATGCAGCTTGTTGAGACTTTTCAATCAATAATAAACATAACTAGATTTTACATTTTCAAAATCACCGCCATGGTGCTGGAGTGTTGTGGTCGGTTGCCAGGACAGTCATATAACGGTGCTAACTGCTGAGGTGTTGTGATTGGTTGCCAGTGCATTGCTATGCAGTTGGTAAGGTGTTCTGATTGTTTTTAGCATATTGCTTTGTGGTTGTTAGCTTGTTGTCAGGGCATTCCTATAATATTAGGTGTTGTGGGTGCTTGCAGTTATAGTGTGTTTTAGCACATTCTCATAGTTCAGTGCAGTTACTGCATTCAGAATAAATTATATGGTGTTGCTAGGCAGTTGGTAATGACTTCTGGGAAGTTGTTTTGTGATTGCTTAAAAGGCCAAGTCATAATAGCCCAGATTTAAGTCTCTATGATATTCTTATCTCTAAATATTTATTTGCTCCCTTTTGTTTTGTTCCCTGTTTAAAAAAACAAAAAAAAACTAAAACCAGCCTAAACTGGATTGGTGGTCTTAGCTGGTTTAAAGGGTCATGTGATGTGATTTCAAGTTTTTCTTTGTCTTTGAAGTGTTACAAGCTGTTTGTACATATATAAGATGCAAGACTGTCTCAACCTAAAGTTCTTTATGCAAAGACTAAAGTTAAAACTCACTCCACCTTCCTAAAACTCATTTAAAAATGCTCACATGTTCTTTATAATGCACCAAAGACTCATCCACACCTTCCTAAAACTCGCAAAGAAAGAAGGCATTTAAAAATGATCACACTTTTATTTCGCTGTATGCTTCGCATTGTTGCCGCCAAGAAAGAAGGCATGGAGGGGTTGTGTATTTAATTTTTATTCTCGCTGTAAGTACATTTCCTTAACATGCTTGCCCATCGGCAATCACAACGCACTGGATAGCTGGCCAATATCACACACTGCGCTTTGAGTTTTGTAAAAAGGTGTAACATTTCTTCGAATGCTTGAGTATTAAAACAAGGGCAGAGAGGATCAACAATACACACGCAGCTGTAAAAATTTACAGTACTGCGCTTTGTAAAAATCAAGATGCATTCGAAAGAAGGGCAGAGACCTTTTTTGTCTAAATGGTTCCAATAAAGAAACTTTAAATGAAGGACCTTTCTGACGCTCTTTCATTTGCTTAAAAGGTTTTTTGTAGAAAAAGAGATTATTCAGATTATAAAAAGGTAAGACAGAGATGTTTTTAAAGACTTTGACTGAATGGTTCTTTGTGGTTTTCACAAAAATTCTTTGTAAGAAGATTCAGATTATAAAAATTAAGCATCACTGTGAGAATCTTTTAGGTTCTTTTGAGCCTTTGCACCTTTATTTTTAAAGTGTTTGTGGAACCAAAATATTCTCTGGCTTCGCAGATTAAGTCTTTTCAACCTTATTTTAATTGTGGTAACGTGTCATGTAAACACATTCCGAAACCATCACCAAATAAACACAAAATGATGTTATTTTTTGATCATCATATGCAAAATGATGTTAGTTGCTGGCATCATATTATAGCTGGTCTGAAATGTTTTGTCTCCTTAACTGATGAGTTTTGTCTGGTTGGTCAGCTGGTCTCCCATGAACCGCTAAAGAAGGGGTCAAAAGCTCTCTAAAACAAGCCTGCAAACCAGCTATGACCAGGTTGGAAGAGCAGCAAAATTGTTGACTTGTTTTCTTTTGCAGAACATAAAAGAATATCTCTGAAGACGTTATTTATTTATTGTATGTTGTTTGGACCCAAACTTTCTTAAAAATATTGTATTTTGTGCACTTTAGAAGAAAGTAATAGAGGTTTGGAACGAAATGAGGATAGAAGTGAGTAAATTATAGAATTTTCATTATTAGGTGAACTATCCCTTTAATTATTAACTCATTTTAGAGTTTTGCTGACAAAGGGCACTGCATGAGCATCTCTGATTATAACTGCAGAAGTGAGCGTTCCTCTATGTTCCGATCGTCCTGGTGAATCACGTCCTCTCTTGTGCTTTTTCTCTGTCATTCTTGATAGACTCACTGTCTCTCTCCTCTCTGACTCTGATAGAAGGTGCCCATGTAGCCAGTCTCCAAAATGCCTCTCTTTAGAACCCAATATTATCTGAGCAGAAAGGCGGCTAATAGAAAAGCTCTCTCTCTATCAGCCCTGTAGATGTGCAGCACAATGAAGCTGTGGTGGAACATGAATATTTATGAATTCTCACTGCCATTTCTAAAAGTGTCAGGGGGAAGTAGAGCATTTCACGAGCGGCACCAGCCTCTGCTTCATCCGAAAACAGCGAGGAACAGAATAAGTGTGAGAAAGAGAGAGAGCGATTGAGCAAGAGGAGACAGAGCGAAAGTCATGTCACACATCCTAAGAGATCTTAAATTGAATCAGACATACTAAGAAAAGCTCCCAAAAGTGACTGCAATCACATAATAATATCATTCTCTTTCTTAAAAACAGACACGTATACCAATTCGCAGAACATGTTTGACATTTCTGAAGTTATTTCCGATACGTTCAATAGTTGCACTAAAAATAAATTGGATACTGGCTTGCCACTAGTGGGATTTTTGTACATTGTGTTATGATGTACTGTAATCCGTTAAATGCTGTCAACGTAATACCAACATCAAGTCCATTTGGTTTTGTTGAAACCCCTCAGACTGGCCTTTGAGACATCTTCTTTAAAGAAGTATCAATCGAGCATGAGCTCTGTCTCAGAGGAGCCGATATGAGGAGGGAGAGAGGTAAGACGAATGGAAGCTGACATTGAGCTCTAACTGAGTATTACGTGAACTCACCATGATACATTCCTTGTGCAGCTTTCTTATGCTCTCGCACTCCTGTCAGGGTTTTCATTCAGGGAGGCTGCACCGATCTGGAATAGGAGGAACATATGTTAACCCTTATCAACCCATCTGATAAATATAAATCTCTCAGTAGTCCTAAGTAATTTGTTGAAAGCATGTGGGTGCTATTCATATTCCACGTTCCTGTATTCAAAGAGAACTAGATGCAGTGCAGTCCAGTTGTAAACTACTTTTAACTTGACTGCTAAAGCATTTGCATTTTTTTATGTGTTTAATTGTTTCAATCTTCAGTCTTTCTCATGTAAGTCTCTGTCTCTCAAGCACTGTTAGTGCGTGCTATAAATCACAGTGTACATATTACTATATTTACTTAAGATGTAATGTATAATTTGCACAAAGTACGTATGTAATTTAAAATAAGAAATAGGATACATATTTAAATGTTGGACTACCTATACTTACATTTTTTATTTATTTTGTAAATTATTGGGAATTTTAAGTTAGATTGGTAATTAATTGTTAATTTATTAGAATCTATAATACTGTAAATTATATTAAATAAATATTTTTATATTGAATATTAAAATTTAATATTTTAATCATATTAATTCTTCTTGCATTCTACCTTAGTTTTAAGTTTGATTAATTAATTGGTAACTTATTATAATTGATTATGTAATGTGTGTGTATATATATATATATAAAAACACACTTTTTTATTTCAGTTAACATTATTTAATTTCGGCTAGCTGCTATTTGAAGTACTACGATAACTAAAACTAACTGAAATAAAATTAATTCACAATTATAATTTACACTATAATAACATCACATTTATACTAAACCAACACTGGTTTATATATATATTTGAATCAATTAAAATAATTTTAGGGCATTTTGCATCCCATTTGGAAGTGTGAGTAGAACAAAATCCACTCAAAAACAGTCTCTAATCACAATTAAATTATATTTGAAATCTGAAGTAAATATATAGTAATATATTTGTTCTGTGATAAGGTCATTTAAGCACCATCCACACATTTTGAAACATTTATGACATAAGTTCAATTTGTGATTTTTTTCGACCAATTTTTGCAACAAAGGCTTTGATTTGATATGCAAATTTTAGGTAACAAGCTTTTTTTCAATAAAATGATTATCCCAAAATTGGAGGGGGTGACATGTCCCCCAGGTTAAAATAGTTGCTACTCCACTCTTTTGATCCATTTGCAAGCAGTACCCTTTAGCACTGCATCTATTATATCATGGGTGATTTTTCTGAAGTTTCAGTGAAGGGCAGGTGAATAATTACAATCAAAAGCGCTAGTCAAGGACGACGTGTGCCGATAAAGCCTGAAGTCCAACTTATTTATTATTAATGCCTTTTTAAAGATGCGCAGAGCACACAAACTTGTTAATGTGATAGTTTGCGTGCCTTTAACTTGTTATAGACAGCAGACACAAAGTGGTGGAAGAAACAAACTTGGTTTCTGTTCCTTATTTGAGGACTGTATGCTGTAGTTCAGAAACACACATTAAGATGTGGCAAAGCAAATGTAAAAGCAAGGCACTGTCACACATAATGCATTTTGCTCTTGATGTGATCAAAAATAGGTTAGCAAGCATATAGGACTGGGTTTGACAGAAATATTGTGTACTGGTGCAAATTTGTGAAATGTGCTCTTAACAAGCCTGTCTTGAAGGCCACATGCCTTTATTATTTCATTTCATGGCTTGTAGTTCTCGCATATTGTCTCCGGCAGATGCAGATGGGAGTTGAGAGTGTGCGGCAAGGACCTTCAGGTTTATTTTATGAATATCTGCAGCATTGTTTTGAAGATGGAATTGGAAGGCGAGAAACCAAATGCAACATTTCCATGAGGAAGATATGTGTCTCTGCTCACTTTTCAAATTCTTCATGGTGTGTATTAAAACATACTTTGCTGAAAATGAGTTTGCATGATGGTACAAGCTGGTTTATGCTGGTTTGGCTTGTGCACATTACCCAAACTTAAAACAAATATGTGATTATTTACTCCCTAATTTGGTTTCAAACCTGTATGACTTTTGCTTTCTTATGTGGCAGACATAGTCACATTTTTCTGACTGCTTTTTGAATATAATGAAATTACAAGAGGATTGGGCCTGTTAAACATCACTAAAAGAACCATAAAATATCATAAACATAGTCATACAAATGTGTGCTTTATTTTTCTTCTGAATTATTTAATTTCATTACACTATGACTTTGAATATGACTTATAATATAGTGGCAAATGTATTTTTATGACAGCTTGTCATAAAAATGCGCACTATTTCTCAGCACACAGATATCCCTCTATATATATATACATACATACACACATATATAATTCTACACTGCTCTTTCCAGCAGGACATTCCACCTTAAACTTGCATAAGTTTTTAATCTGACAACCACTTTAAACAGAAAGACCACACTAGTCTAGCACCAAACCAGTCCTAACCGGTCTTTTCATCAGGAACACTGTTAACCCAGCTCCACCTAGAAAGGAAATAATTCTTGGGGAAGCTTTTCCCATTTATCAAGGTCATCAGATCTTTATACCAGCGCTGAACAAACCGATGTAACTGAGACCGATTGTATAATTTCTGTCCTGATACGTGTGCTAAAATGAGAGTCCAGATAGCAAGGCTGCTCCAACCCGCAACCTCAATAGCCGGCGAGCTCATGACCCCATTATTTGAGCTTCAGAGGCCTGCAAACCAGCCTGCCAACCCCATATTCACATATGCATGTCCATCCACACATCCTCCTCAGCCAGCTCTGTTCTCTCTATTCCCATTCCAGACAGTGTGTGATACTCATATCAGCATCATTACCATGCAGCTCGAGTTTGTCCTCATCCTTGCCTGTGTCAGACCTCTGCCTCAGACACCTGGAATACTCTAGAGGATTTCCTCTCAACTGAACGCTTGCGAGAGAGTATTTCATGGAAGGCACATGGACTGTAGCTTCCTTTGTACCGCCTGCCCCCTCTCTTTCTCTCACTACCTCACTCATTCAGTGGCTGTGCAAACACGAGTCCTGCCGAGACAGGACATTAATCCTAAAAACAAACAGAGTGTGTCTGCATTGTAGCTTCTCCTCTTGCTCACATGCCCAATACACAGCCTTGGTGCATCCCTAGAGTGCCAACTAGCCCTGCCATTTCGATTTTCACATGCCCAATAGCAGCTTAAAAAGCCTGGTCTTGGCGGAGCTTCCACCACCCGTCTTGATGCCCGTGGAAAGCTGGGTTAACTACCGTTCACATGCACAGTATTTATTTTTCCTTTAAAGATACAGTGGGTCATGTACAAGAATCAATCAAAAGCAAACGATTTGCCAATTTAAGCATGCACTGCATTTTAGGTCTTTGATTTTATAGTGAATATGTGGTTACAATTTTTTCTTTAAGATATATATTTTTGTATAGTTATATAAATTATTGTCCGTTCCTTTTAAAAAATATATTTATTTAATTTTTTTAGTTTAAGTTTTTTTTTTAAGCGTTTAGTCTTTTGTGTAGCTTTAAGTTTAATTTTGTGGAAAAAAGTATTTTTTTAAATAATAAAAAAAACTGTTAATTTAAGTGTAATTAGCTGTGATATGATTTAGTTAAAAAGCTTTTTTGCGTTCATGTGTAGTTTTAAATGTAATGCTGTGGCTCTAAATGAGAAAACCAAAATCAAAAACTTTTTTTTTTCGTGCTAAATATCTGTAATGAAATTCTAAATTGTATCATCATTAAAGCTACAACATTCTCCAATATGTAATAGATGCGATATTTTTTAATTACTTATGGGATTGTATTAAAAAAAAGAACTATTAATTTGTTTCAGTGTAATTAGCTGTGATGTGATTTAGTAAAATAGCTTTTTGAAGAGTAGCTCGACTGTAGTTTCATTATTTTGAAGTTATTTACCAAAAGTTATCACAAAGCTTTTTTTAAGCTAGTTTAAACATGGCAATCTGGACACCGCCTGGACTTGAACCTGCATCATCCACATGAGCATTATATGAATGCAATCATGTAATTGATTAGCTGCTTTAAAGGGATAATTGACCTGTATTTATTTTTTCTTTTAGGGATGTAATGTAGACCTGTATATGGCTGTACTGTGGATGTAATATAACACTTTACAGTATTTATAAAAGAGTCATTTGTCAAAATATCATCTTTTGTGTTCCACAGAAGAAAGAATATCATAATATTATTGTCATAAGATACTGTATGGAGATGACTATTTACACTATACAGAATGCAAAATATAAGGAAAAAAGAAAGCAAAACAACACTAATGAATTCTGAATTTTCCATACATCCCAGACTGCTAGCTGTAGACAAAAAAAGGCTGCTTTGGCAGGAATGTCAGAAGTCATTACAGATAGCTTTCTTCTGACATGACATGCATGAGCAACAGACAGTTCACGTTCTGCTTGTCAGTTTTCCGCACGAGTCTCCGCTGAAAAGATACAGGAGGTTCATAACACATAAAATGTTCTCCTCGTTATTATTATTTTTTTATGTGGATTGATTACTTTGAAGCTTCTGGAGGGAGGATGGGATTGAAGGTTGCATACAAAGCCTCATGCTGACTTTGTGCTAGGTATATTTACCATCCCTAGTGTGCATCTATATTTTTATATTTATTCATGGAAATAAAACATGTACTACTATATTCAAAATCTAGACCAAACATTGTGATTTTCAGGGATCATTTGGTGATGCACCTTGGAAGACTGTAGTCTGTTATTTTTTCAAGGACTTTGTAATGGTTGATTTCTGTGCATCTGCAAAAAACCTCTAGAGCAATATACGTATTCTTTAATCTTTGAAAATTCTGTTATTTATTTACTCACTTTCATGTCATTCTGAACTTGAATGTTGTTACAGTTTTCCGTAGATCACAAAAAAGAGGATTCATTTATTGTTATACAGTGTTTACAGTTGTAGAAGTGTCCATCTTATAATATAATTAGATGTTAGTGTTTTGTTTTCAACTCCAGTGATATCTAATGTGAAGCAGCTGTTTTTGCACTGATGCCAGACTCATTTGTTATGAATATTTGGTTTTACATTCATTAAGTTCCAAAAAAGAGAGAATTCTCATACGAAGTACTGCTAGTTTTTTATGAAAACCATGATACATTTTTAAAGGATTTTTGTTTTGTTTTGTTTTATATAAATAAAAAGTTCAAGGGAACAACATTTATTTAACATTATAAGTGTCCTTACTAAAAATTATACTAACCCTTGGCCTTTGAACAGTATTGTATGTAACATGAGATGCAAAAGAGCTGAAATAGATCTCTGTATCTGACTATGCTGGGCTTCTACTGTCCATGTGCTGGCCATGCAGCTCCTCTCTGGCCAGTGTTCGTGTGGATGGGGTAAGGTCAGCATTGCATGGAAGATTACAGTATGTGACAGGAACAGATGCTGCAGAGAAGAGCAGCCCGTGGCCACAGCTGAACACAGAGCAGCCGGATTTACTGGAAACCCTCAAACAACCAACAAGCTATGTCCTTTCAGACAACACGCACTGCACACCACACAGAGAACAAGAGCTTTCTGTATTGTATTTAGAATAAGTAGCTTTCTGTGTAATTGAATGATATATGACTTGACTGTATTGTGAAAAATCAGAGAAAATGGAGCTGAACACAACTTCTGGATTTACTGGAAATAAACAACCAACAATATGTCTTTCAACGTAAAATACAAGAGCTTCTGAGAATAAGAGCTTTCTTATATTGATGACTGTATTGTGGTCATCTTGAAGGAAAAATTCAAATTTTTGTAATTGTGTGTGGGACGTATACAATTCTAATCTTAATTTTACTGCTTTATGTATCATAAAACCAATTTATGGTTAGTTATGGTATTCATTGTAAAGAATGGGCTGATACTATATATGGAAGACTATGTAAATGAAGCATACATTTTTTTTTTTTTTTGTTACAACACAGTGACCTTTTTTTTTCTTCTTCTTTGGAATAGCACAAGACAAAATATGTATTAAAGGGATAGTTCACCCAAAAATTCAAATTTGCTGAAAATGTACTCAAAATGTAGATGAGTTTGTTTCTTTATTGAAAAGATTTGGAGAAATTTAGCGTTACATCACTTGCTCACAATGGATCATCTTCAGTGAATGGGTGCCGTAAGAATGAGAGTCCAAACAGCTGATAAAAACACCACAATGATCCACAAGTAATCACCAGAAGTCAATAAGTTAATGTTTTAAAGTTAAAGTAAAAAGCTGTGTGTTTGTTATAAAAAAAAAAAAAAAAAAATCATTAAGATGTTTTATCTTCAAAATGTCACTTTTGGCCAAAGCATTAGGCCATAATCCATTGTAATGCTTCCTCTAGTGAAAAAGTCCATCCAGTGTTGTCCTTTCACATCAAAATCCATTTACATATTTGTTTAGGACTGTTTTCGTTGTAAACAGTGTTTGATCTGTGCACATTTCTCTCGCGATTCAGGCCAGATGGATTTTCGACTGAAGAAAGCAACATTATGGACTCATATTTAAGCCGGATGAAACAGTATTTATGATGATTAAAATGTTTTTACTATGAATCTGTTTATTACAAATATGCAGCTTTACACTTCAAATGACGTGAATTGATGGACTGGAGTCTTTGGATAATTTGTGGAATATTATTATGTTTTTATCATCTTTTTGGCCTCTCATAGTGATGGCACCCATTCACTCCATAAGATCCATCAGTGAGCAAATAATGCACAGTTAAGATACATTGCTCAAAATCTGTTCTGATGAAGAAAATTATTTGCATCTTAGATTGCCTGAAGGTAAGTCAATTTTAATTACAAATTATTTGGCGAACTATTGCTTTAAGAAATCCAGAGTCTATTTAATCTGACTTAAAGACTTGATTATTGTGCATATTGACATTTAATGGGTTTGTTTATTGAACATCCATTTTATTTGTTTATTGAACATCCAGTCATATTGATGGGTTATAATCATGTTGTTGATTTGTGCTTTTTTGGATTCTGTAAAAGCAATAATCCATCTGCTGCAGTGCTTCACACCTTAAAGGGATAGTTCACCCAAAAAATAAATTCTGTCATCATTTATTCACCCTCAAGTAGTTCCAAACCTGTATGGATGTCTTTGTTCTGCCGAACACAAAGGATGATATTTTGAAGAAAGTTTGTAGCCAGGCTGTTTTGGGGCACCATTGACTTCCATAGTAGGAAAAAAATACTATAGAAGTCAATGGTGCCCCAGAACTGCTCTGTTTCCCACATTCTTCAGAATATCTTCCTTTGTGTTCAGCAGAACAAAGATATTCATATAGGTTTGGAACTACTTGAGGATGAGTAAATGATGACAGAAATAATTTTTTTTGGGTGAACTATCCCTTTAACAGAGGTAAATCACTGTCTCTCATGGTGTATTGCTTTTATAGCATCCACAAATCAACAACTACTGTCTGATGTCTAATGGGTGCGGAGAGCCGTGCAAGTCAAAGCATAGAATGAGAAAATCAAAGCGAGCTGCAGTACATAAAGAACATGAGCAACTTCTTTGTATCATGAGCCTTAAAAATCCCTTTGTGATTGGCAGATTGTCTCAGAGACCAAGAAAGCTGTTTAGCGCAGCCTTCCCCGATAATCCTGTCACCTTAACCCTGTCACCTTTAAACAAATGTTTTCATCTCCTGGAAGACAACCCGTCAACGCTAGAACCAGCTGACGCGTCCAGTTATTAGCACTCCTCTGAAACCTAGTTTGTTTTATTGTAATACTTGCTTTTTTTGTTTATAGCACTGTAATTGTCATATAATCACATAATCAGAGAATTTTTGTGGAAAAAAAACTGTTCCGGATTGCTTTTGGGCATCAATATAATTGACCAAAAATGCATGTACCCACTCTATCTGAAGTTTAATGTGAAACTGTGCCTTAGTTGAAGTGCTTGAACTGAAAGCTAAAGACTGACACAGCAGATATGTATTATGAAGCATATACATGTGCTGCGTCAGTCCTGGCACTGTAAAATGTGCAACGTTTACTGTATTAACACTGTGCTGCAAAATGTTCTAACATATACTACCATTCATAAGTATAGATAAAAAAACATGCAGGCCTACAATTATTCAGCAAGGACATATTGAATTGATTAAAATATATTTATAAACATGTTACAAAAGACTTCTATTTCAAATTAGTGCTATTCTTTTGAACTTTTATGTATCAAAAATAATTACTTTGTACTGTACTACAATTTCATAATATTACCATTGCATTGGTGAGCATAAAATTTCTTTTGAAACCAGTTTGACCACAAACTTTGAAAGATAATTTATTGTCCATTATTGGAAATACATTTGTCTTTATTGTAATTTTCTAACATTTGTTGTAAATTATGGATTTGCAATTGAAAGGAATTATCGTTTTATCCTTGTGGGTACATGTGGGTCAAAAATATTAAGCAATATTATTTTTGCCTACTTTTTACAATAAATTCAAGAAAAAAATAAGTATGGAATTTTCTGTATTGCTTCACTGAAATAAAATTATTCATTGAATTTACAAATTTTTTAAGATAAGTGATATTGTAAGTTTAAATAAACAAATTCAGTTGACAAACTTTCAACAAAATTTGTTTATTAAAATGTAGCTCAAATAAATCGATTGCAACAACTTACCTCAAAAAATGTTGTATAGTTTTTTTCAGTGTATATATAGAGGTTAAATGCAATACAAATGCTCTACATGTTGTCTTGAGGGATTAAATATCTTCTATATCCTTTCTCAGTAAATCCTGTTTTGCATTAAAGGCCAATTTCAACCTCTCTGTTCACTAACGCTAAAGGTCATAAGTTCATAGTAATATGTAGAGGCAGCTTTCACATTAAATTGTCAGTAATGATGCATTAGGTGAGCAGACACAATATTAAGCATTGCTGAGTCATAGCTCTGAGAGGCTGAACACCAGCAACGACTGAATCTCCGCTTCTGTTCTTACAGACATTGCAGTGTACATGGACAGTGGTTGGACAAAATAATGTGAACATCCATAATTTTGGAGAGTGAGAAGCAGATTCCCTGATGTTCTGGTACAACATTCCACTGAAGGCTATACAAAAGTTGTCTGAATGTCTTTGAATTCTAAGTAGGTTAGAAGATAGTAAACACCTTAATAAAGAAATATTGACTATTTTCCCAAGTGTTCTCATTATTTTTAATAATAATTTGTTACATTTATATAGCGCTTTTTTAGGCACTCAAAGCGCTTTACATAGTAAGGGGGATATCTCCTCATCCACCACCAGTGTACAGCATCCACCTGGATGATGCGACGGCAGCCATAGTGCGCCAGAACGCTCACCACACACCAGCTTACTGGTGGAGAGGAGACAGTGATCAGTATATGGGGATGATTAGGAGGCCATGGTGGTCAGAGACCAGTGGGCGAATTTGGCCAGGATGCCGGGGTAACACCACTTACTCTTTTTCAAAGGACATCCTGGGATTTTTAATGACCACAGAGAGTTAGGACCTTGGTTTAACGTCTCATCCGAAGAACGGTGCTTTTTACAGTATAGTGTCCCCTTCACTCTACTGGGGCGTTAGGACCCACACAGACGACACGGTGAGCACCCCCTGCTGGCCTCACTAACACAGCAGCAACCTAGTTTTCCCAGGAGGTCTCCCATCCTGATACTGACCAGGCTCAACCCTGCTTAGCTTCAGTGGGAAACCGGTCTTGGGCTGCAAGGTGATATGGCTGCTGACAATTTTGACCAACCCATGTATATTTCCCTTGACTCATGCTTGTTCACTCACTGAGGCCTGACCGTATACCTTGAGGTGCCCTAATGTGAATAGTGCACCTGCCCATTCATCTGAACAGCTGAAAGAGCTAATCAGTGTTTTGGCAGCTAAATGTCCTGGGCACGGCACCCAGTTTTGGGTAAAGTTATCTGGCGTGCAGAAAAGCAGGGCACTCTCTGCTTCAGCAAATGCCAGGGTCATTCGTCAACACCTGGAATGGAGGAAGAGGGAGAAAATGTGTACTAGGGTGAATGTGAACGATTCTTCCCAGCGCTCCCGCTTTGCGATTTACAATCTTCAAAAGTGGGTTGTAAAATTCCTCTCTCTGTCTGACACGTGCACTCAAGCTTTCTCTGCTCTCTGGCTGTTCGTCCATATCTTACATTTTCTTGAAGCCCCATGGGACGCCATATTACAAAATCCCATAATCGCGCGGCCAGCATGCAGCGTTTAGGACATGTCATCTCAAGCTTAAGAGGCTTTGACTGAAAACACAATAAAATAAAAAAGTTCTAAAAGCAATCGTGATAAATCTTAAATACTTTTTCATGTGGTACGGTATAATATTATACATCCAGAGAATTGCATGTAATTCTTAAGTACATTGTATTAAATCCCAAACGGAAGAACAATATGTGCAGTAAAGAGATTTAAAGGGAATGTGTAATGCAAAACATGATTTCCATTGTAATTTTGAAATGAAAGCGTTCAAACAATCATGTAGATGAAGATGTTTAAAATGATTACCTAAGTCCAACCAGAATGATTACAGGAATCTATGCAGCAAAACGCATCATTCATTATGATATACATATAATACAGTATTATATTGTTTACGGTCACATGTTAATGTGTTCATGTTTGGTGTATCGTGGTCACATTAATAGTAATATTGCATTTTAACATATGCCACAAGTCATTTTCATATTCAAGTCTTATAGGTACACTACCATTCAATAGTTTGGGGTCAGTAAGATCATTTTATGCTTATACTGTCCATCAAGGCAGCATTTATTTGATAAAAAATGCAAAATGAAAAAAAAGTAATATTGTGTAATGTATTTTAAAGTTTTAACATAAAACATTAACAGTATTTTAATATTTTAAAGTGATGCAAAGCAGCCATTACTCAACCCTCTTAAGTGCCACATGATTCTTCAGAAATAATTTTAATATGTTGATTTGGTGCTAAATAAACATTTCTTGTTTTTATCAGTTTGTGGAAACGTTTCTTAAGTATTTAATGAAGAGGAAGTAAAGAAAAACGCATTTAACTGAAACAATTTTTACAACACAAAGCATTATTTATGTAAATGTAATGCATTATTGCTGATTAAAAGCACTAATTTCTTTCAGTAAAGAAAGAGGATGCATAATGGAATAAATTTGTTGAAAGCGACTATTGTCAGTCAGGTGAAAATCAGAACCTGGACTCCCCGATGTGCTTGGTCACATGGACTGTTATTAATGTCTGTATAATAAAGAACAACTACTGATATCCTGTCTGTGCTCCCCTGTCGTGTGTTTTACCATCACACAAGGGCATGCATTTTTTTATTTTCTGCTTGGTTTCACAAGTTTACGAATGAGTGCCAGAGTCTCTCAGCAGGTGAGATGGCAGCTGTTTCGCACCTCACGCCAAAAAAGACATTGTGTTGGAGCCATTCAAACATATGCACCTAGACACACATAAACATAACCCACAGAAAGCCAGAATGCATAAGAGTCAGCTTAGCTGGACCTCCTGCCGGAATAAATCTGGTACATTTGGTACAATGGGAGAAATACAAGTGTAAAAAATTACATCATTGTACAATGTAAAGATAATGTCAGCAAACTTATATTTAGTTTTGTCTATCATGTAATTAACTCAAGGCTTTCATAATGAATGGTTTTCTGTCTTTGAAGGCTTAAAGTGCTGTGCTTGTGTTTAGTAGTGGTTGGTGCTTCTCACGAGCAGAAAAGCACAGATTTAACTTGTTTTAGTTTGTTTCTTTATCGCAATTAATCAAATCTTATACATAATTTGTAAAGATTTTTTTAAATTACATTTGTAAAAAATAAATAAATAAAGATTTGTTAACTGTTTCATTCATTGGTTCTTTTTGCAGATTACAACATTGTGCCAGTCGGAGACATGGAGCATCCTTATGTGTTTTGAGTGAGTCACTGAATTATTTAACCAAGTCATTTAAAGCTATAACCAATCTTACTGTACTTCAGTATTATCTATTATTTTATACAGTCATTTTCATGCACCATTCAAACACTCCCTCGTACTACTTTGTGTCTCGTGCTGAGAGGGTTCACAGCAGAGCTGGGACTGTCACTGCTGTTCAGTCAGTGTGTTTATCAGGCTACAAGAGCATGACAGCTTGTATGCTTCATTACGGCTTCAACCGCAGCATCGAGTGGGAGGTGGCTGTGTGTGCTTCCTGCCTGCTCTCTCATTCACACATACGTGAAAGTATACATACGCAGTCTGTCTCTATTTCTGACTCTCTGTCTCTCCTGTCACCTGTACTGCTCATTAGCGGGAGGTCTTTTGTTTTTCCTCCAGAGGTGAGCGAGTGTGGACTTGTGCTGGGAGCTCTGCCATTCTCTGGGTGCCAGACTGTGTCATCCTAAGAACCTACACGCTCTGATTCCTGCTCATTTTGTACAGTGGTCATGTTCCCTCACCTTTGAATGAAATTTCACATACATTCAGAAAGGTGTGAACTAAGAGGTCGGCTACATTGTTGTTATTAATATGCGTTGAGGATTGTTACTTTTACAGCCTCAAATGGAAGATGAATTATTACAGTTTTTCAGATCCTTGCCTGAACACGACTGCAGTGGATTGTGGGTGTAAAATGTACTGCTTCATTTGAGTAGGCTTAGAATGCTCTTTTATGGACTCTGTTTGCTAGTATCTTGTACATTTAAAATGGTGTGCTCAAGTACTCGTAGATGGACCTGTTTTGATCCAGATAAATCCATCTGCGAAACTGCTGGCTTAGTATAAAGCAGAATACCGTGCATAAATAGAGTTCTTGACTCCTTATTCTTGCATGGAGATGAAACCGGAATACTGGTTAGTGAAAGTTAATAGTTGGCGATTCGGTCCTATTTGCGTTTGAGGATGAGTTTGTATGCGCCTGAGCTTGTGTGTGTGTGTTTATTCAATGGCGTTGTGCTGGAGTCTGGAGCCGATCACTGGATTAATCAGGCATTTACTCTAAGGAGAATAGCAAACGGATCTGTTCTGTAAACACTTTAGGCAAGTGTCAGAGAGGCAGGCTAAGCCATGCCTGACAGATTGGGCATGTCAAGGCCCCATCACACACATTCTTTACTTGCTTTGGACTAATAATGAGTGTGCCCGTCACATGAACTCCTTTCCACCATGCCACATTATCAGACGGTCTCATTCTACTATATGTTGCTCAGACATTTAAATAATCAACAGGATCTCATTAATATTCATAGGTATTCATACAAAAGTGTGGCTCTAGCACACATACGGTTTTCACAACCATTGCATTGGATAGATAAGACGGACGGACGGACGGACGGACAACGATATGACACAGACAGACAGGTAGATAACGATATGACAGACAGACAGACAGGTAGATAACATGACAGACAGACCACAGAGACAGGTAGATAACGATAGACAGACACAGAGACAGGTAGATAACGATAGACAGGACAGACAGACAGACAGACAGAGATACGAAGACAGACAGAAGACACAGAAGGTAGATAACGATATGACAGACAGACAGACAGACAGACAGACAGGTAGATAACGATATGACAGACAGACAGGTAGATAACAGATTACATAGATAAGACAGACAGACAGTAGTAGACGATAGACAGACAGACAGACAGTAGAAACGATATGACAGACAGGACAGACAGACAGACAGACAGACAGACATAGATGATATGATAGATAGATAGATAGATAGATGATAATAGATAGATAGATAAGATAGAGACAGACAGACAGACAGGTAGATAACGATATGACAGACAGACAGACAGACAGATACGATAGACAGACAGATAGATACGATGACAGACACAGACAGACAGACAGGTAGATAACGATATGACAGACAGACATAGATAGACAGACAGACAGACAGACAGACAGACAGACAGATAGACAGACAGAGACAGACAGACAGAGACAGACAGACAGACAGACAGACAGACATAGATATGACAGACAGATACGATATGACAGACAGACATAGATAGACAGAGATTAGACAGACAGACAGACAGATAGACAGACAGACAGATAGATAGATAGATAGATAGATAGATAGATAGATAGATAGATAGATAGATAGATAGATAGATAGATTTAGCTAATATACATGTTATTTAGAGCTTAGTGTTGAGATATCAACATTTGGATGTTATGGCTCTATTGAGGTTCATGGAATTAGTAAATTGGTTTTATTGTATTTTTAATCAATTTATTTAAATACATTTTTTTTCAGAGCTTAATGTTGAGATCTATATCAATATTTGGATGTTTCCGGATCTATCAAGGTTAATGGAATTGTTAAGGTGGTTTCATTCTCTTTCTAATAAATTAATTTAGTTAAATATATAACATTTGTTCAGAGCTTTGATGATAATTAAACTAAAAAACAAAGACTGCAAATTACTTATTAATCCCATTTGGATCAAGTAAATTTGTCATTGATTTGTCTTTCTCAGACAGTTTATCCATTATATTGATAAAAGTCTTGCTATGGGATTTTTTGTATTTTTTTGTTTTATTGCATGGCAGTAAAGATTCCAGGTCTGAGCAGACTCAGATTCGTAAACATTTTAACATCTCAAATTGTACATCTGTACACTGTAATATAATAAATAAATAAATCTGCATAAAAATGGACAATGACCAGGCAGAAAATGACCAGAACATTTTCCATTATGTTAAGGTTATGTTAAAACACAGCACATTGCAATACATAAAAACGTCTAAATAATAAATAAATAAGTGTAAAACACCTGTAAAAACTTTATACATTTGTATTGACTTTTTTGTGTACATAGGGTTTATTTTATTATGTTGATTTTGTACATTTTAGTGACTCTGAGTGCTTGTGTGTGCACAATTCATGTATGAAAAATGAGTGACATCATCCTAAAATAACACTGCTACCTTTAAATTAGTCATTTTCAGTTTGCTCTAATGCTCATGTTTTCACTGTGTTGTGTATCTAAACGCTTCTACAAAGCAGAACTGACCTACTGTGCCAGCTTATCCATGATATCATTGCATCACAAAACCTCTTTACTGTTACGTCCCCCGCTAATGCTTTATTCCCCACTCCACACGGCACCAAGCCACAATCCCTCATCTGATCAGCCTCAGCTTCGTGGAGATTCAGGACGGTTACCAGCACAGTTTAATCCTTGACTCCATTCTTTTCAAAGGGGGTTAGATGTTTAGCGAGGTGGAGGTGGAGGGCTACACTTTGAGCAACTGTACCCAAACCCCCTATTATTCAATGCCATAATATGTCGCTTTTCACTGGAGAAACTACATGTTCTCTCTTCCTGTTCTTATTTCCAGAGTGTAGCTGCAAGATCTGCTCCTTAAGCTCCTAAAAATATTATCTTCCATTATCCATCACAGAAGGATTACTATCCAAGGAGTTCCGTATAATACCTAGAGAAAGCTGTTCCCTTTCATCTCAGCTGGCAAAGAAGGAATGTGGTTTGACATTTGCCATATATTGCAAAGTTTCAGACATTTCAAAACCTGGAATTCTTAGACTCTAAAATAAACATAGGAATGGCGCTCAATGTTAGACATCGAACTTGTTTAACATCAAATCCAGTGACAAGTGTAAATTGGATGTCATTTCCTAGATGCTGGCGACTAAAATGACATTCCATTTGTTATTGTCCAGTGGAAGTGGGAGAATTTTGACTATAATTGTATTATAACTGGAATTTTTTGAGATCATAACATACTATATACTTCTAAACACTTCCTAAAAATAAAGGTTCTTTATTGCCATTGATGCTTCCATGTAGAACCTTAAACATCCATATAACTTTTACATTCCACAAAAAGGTCTTTAAAGTAGAAAAAAGGCTCTGAAGACCATTAAAATGTTCTTCACGCTAAGAAAAACATGGTTCTTTTCAGATCTGTTCATTGAAAGGTTCTTTGGAGAACCCAAAATGGTACTTTTATGGTATAGTTTCAAAAACACCCATTTTAAACATTTTTAAAAGGAGTGTATTGGCATGTTTGGTTCCATGAAGAACCTTTAATGTCCATGGAACATTTACATTGCATAAAAAAGGTTCTTTATAATGGAAAAGGGTTATTTAGATCGGTTTCACAACCCTGTCCCCATGCAGAAGCCCACCAACATAACACATTTTTTCTAATTAAACACAGCTGATTCAACTCATTGGCTTTTTAGTAGAGAATCCCAAACCTAAAATGAATAGGTCAGATAAGTGAATGTGCAAAACGTGTATTGCTGGTGTGCCTCCAGGAACAGGGTTGGGAAACACTCTTTTAGTTTATTTAAAAGTTATTTATGCTACATTCTTAAAAATGAAGGTTCTTCATTGGCATTGATGGTTCCATGAAGAACCTTTACAATCCACATACCTTTCCAATGCAAGCAAGGTTCTTTAAAGTGGAAAAAAGGTTCTTCAGATTATTAAAATGTTCCTCACACTAAGAAAAAAGTTTTTTGGGAACTCAAAATGTTTTAGTTTTTTCTATGACATTGCTGTGAAAACCCACTTTTGGTTCTTTTCGGAACCCACATGGTTTTAAACCTTTATTTTTGACTGTATAGGGGATAACTGAGCCAAGCTTTGATTCGTTGTTTCTACCTATGAGCATTGTGTTTGAAACATGAATGGTGCGCTAGTCAAAGTAAGTTTTCTTTTTCAGAGATGAACTGGGACATTGGCCGGGACTCCTGAAACAACAGGAAACCGTTGTGGCTTTTTATAGTGAACGTGACAGCTTGATATATAGTTTTTGTTTATTCATATAAACAGAACAGCAGAAAGATGCAGTCGTGACCTTAAAAATCACCACAGATGCATCCTCCCCTGCAATGCCGTGCATCAATAGATTGCTGCCTGACTTATCTAGCGGCCTCAGTAGGCACGCTCATTGCCTTTGTTATATGGACGGCTTTAGAACCAAGGCTTACGTTTCTTCACCAAATGCCTCTGCATGCATTCTGTGGTTCCAATCCAATATAGGATTGAGTTTAAGCTTTTTGCTGGACAGGGAATTGGAAGTTACTACAAAACTGTGTCACGGTCAGCTATGATAAATCAGCAACACAGTATGGGGCTGTTTAATTCTGTGCAGCAGTTCTAAGTCCTCGCTTTTGAATTACATCTGGGACTTAAGATAATGTCATCATCATATATTAAAATGTTCTTCTAGTATAATGTCTAGTCCACAAAACAGCCCATATTGCAGTAAGAAAGTATAAGTAAAATCAATTGAAGTTCAAAGAAATGTAACTGTGCAAGAAAAGTTCAATTTGCCTCAAATTTGAATGTTGGATTGACAAACAGATAGATATCATTTTTAGATATAGTATAGATAGATATTTTGAAATTTAGTTTATATATTTCATCATAATTAATAAAACATCTTCATACAATTCTAAGACTGTCTTTGTTAAATTTCTTTGAATTTTAATTCAGTAAATGCATCTTCTTGTCATTCCAATTCTAATTCACATTCAACTTCCTGGCTATTTCTTTCTAACTATAAAAGTAAAGTTTGTCTTGATAAAATTTGATAAGGCTTTGTTTACAAATTTCTATTCTTTAAGCTAGATAGATAGAAAATATAGAGAAAAAAATAGGCTAAATAAATAAATAATAATAAAGATATTTGTATGGTATTTCATTGATAAATTTCACCATATTTAATAAAACAGCGTTTGTACAGCAGGATGGAAGTTAATTAGCTATGCTGATTTTCTTGAATTACAGTTCAGTCAATTTATCTTTATTTCCATTCCAATTTAAATTCCAGTTCAACCTCCTGATCAATTCAATTCAATTTAGATATGATTATATCAATCGGGCAATGTGTTTTATTTCCAGACAGAATGTTGCGAAAAGTCAGCCAATCAGATTTGCGCTTACCAAACTGAGAAAGCGATTGCCAGTTTTGTGTGCAGTATACATATGGTTCTCATGCCCATCTGAGTCTGAGACTAATGTCCACCCACCTGAAACAACATAAACAGTCCCAGAAGAACCTGTCCAGATAGCAGAGACACTCACAACATGATCCTTAAAGCCCCATGGGAATCATTCTACCACAACCAGATGCCTGTCTCTTTATTTCTTAAGAACTACTGAGCTGGCTCTCTTTACACAAATCCCTCCAGTACACCCCGCAAGGGAAGACTCAGAGAGCGGGAAATACAGAGCCTGAAAGAACATCTCATTTTTCTCTTGTACTTTCCAACCGGTAAATTCTTTTTACATTTTGTTCACACAGCTCCTACAAAATAATGGTTGCAAGGGGAGAAAGTTACAGAGCAAGATCCAATTATAAAGGGGCGGTGAAGAACCCAGACATGACATGCAGAGAACAGCAGATAGGGAGGAGGAGCAGGAAACTCAAGCAGGTGTTGAGACTCCTCTTTGACTGAGGGCAAACAGATTGCCTCCATCCTGCCAGTGCTCATCTGCATGGTAATATCAGCTGCCCCCTGCTAACCAGACAAAATGATAAGACCTTCTGCCACAAGCGGCATGTGAAGAAATGCAACACATATGGTTGCTTATGGAGCTACAGCACTTGAAGTCAGTTCGCACAACAGGCATCATAGTAACAGCTCGTAATCTACCAAACTATTTGAAAAGATTGTGCCATTCCACTTACTGTGTATGCAAATTCTGGAACAAATATATCCCCCCCCGTATGTCTCTCAAGCAGACCATATTTGATTTACCAAACAAAGACAAATCTGTGAGGGATAGAAGTACAGTTTGTTCAGTGAGTTATAATGTTATGAATCATTATGTCGATCAATTCGCAGACAAAACATTGAAAATAGTCTTTCCATAAAAACGTAATTGGTCAACAAGTTCTGGAAAAGATGATCTAGGACCTTTAGGAGTCTTGTTTTCATTCATATCAAATTAAAATATGACTGACTAATTTACATAAAATAGTTATTTGCCAATCTTGTAATAACTTCTAACTCAATTTTTGCCATCACATATTTATCTATGATAATTACACTTTTTTACCTCCAGCCTTCCAGTTAGCTATGCATATGAGGAATGCTAAAAGTATACGGAACAAAATTACTATATATTTTCACATTCTTGTGATAGGTGCTGTTTTGCTGAAAAACAAAGGCAAACTAATCTTGTATGTAGTAAGTGACACTATGAGCTGTGCTTTATTAATAATCAAAAAAAAAACAAACAAAAAGAAAACAAAAAACACACACACACACACACACACACACACACACTCACACTCACACACACACACACACACACACACAACACACACACACACACACACACACACACACACACACACACACACACAACACTTGTTTCACTATTTGTGGGGACTTCCACGTAAATGGTTTTTATACACAGGAGTATATTTATATGCCCTCAACACACAGCCTCACAGGAGATTTTGCATTTTTTGGACAAAAAAACACTCTGGTGATTTATAACGTTTTAAATTATGGGGACACACACACACACCCACCACACACAGTCCCCATGGTTTGTGTGTACACAGGTTAACACACACACACACACACACACACACACACACACACACACACACACACACACACACACACACACACATATATATGAAGAGTTTATTTGCAAAAACAGATAACACCCTTTTTTAAATATGCTTTTTTACTATGTTATTCATGTTTTTATTGTGTTAGTTAGCTGTATTTTTTGTTATTTTTTAACCTGATCAAAATAACCCAGTTATCTGAGTTTTATGTTTTCGCAAATTAACTCTTCATACACACACTGTATATATATATATACGGACGGACAGACACTTTTGTCTTTTTAATCAAACTTTTAATTCAATGTGTTACCTGCCATTTCTTTGGAGCTATTTGTTAAATTTACTTGCAGTTTCTGAGTGAAAATGTTTTTACACCTTTTTTTTCAGTGTACAGTTATCCTTAAAGATTGTTATTGCTGGACAAGTACACCCATAACATCATTGCTAAAATCATTTTGGCTCTTTAGTTGGCTTGGCTGAGATTCTTTATCTCTCTGTTCTCTCTTTTTCAGTTCACAGCAATTTAATGATGAGTGTAGAATCAATTTTTTATTCCAGACAATTTGGCTTTTATCTGTTGTTCATTCTGGGAGTGAAATGATGTGTAGTCAACTACCTTAACAGAAGCGCATTATTGTCTGCTTCTTTTCCCATTAGTAATACTGCTGCTAATGTTCAAATGCGTGTGTGCATGTGTCATATTTGCTTACTCATCAGTATGCAAATACCTGCCATACTTTACCACTTGTGGCCAATAATTAGACTGTGCTGAAGACGTTTGGTCTGCAGGACACAATCAACATGACACAGCGCAGAGTATAAATGAGACTGCTGCCAAAAAAAAATCAATCCCCAGGTCCTTACTCGTTTTGCCTGAGCTCTTTTTTCTGCTTGTCTTGGACAGTGGCTGTGCCGGAGAGCTGAGGAGGAGATGATGTGACTCAGGGAGATTTCTGCCTGGTTGCTCTCTGCAGGCTGCGTGAAGGGGAAGGTAACCAGCAGGTGGGCCGAGGCTTGAAGGAATTTTCCAGCACATGAAGGAAATAGAACAAAATAGTTTCTGTGTCACAGTGAGCAAATAGCACCCTCAATCAGAAAGCACATGACCTGTCACAAAAGATTGGGAAAATATTGCCTGGTCTGATGAGTCTCGATTTCTGCTGCAACATTCAGATGGTAGGGTCAGAATTTGGCGTAAAGAACATGAAAGCATGGATCCATCCTGCCTTGTCTCAACGGTTCAGGCTGCTGGTGGTGTAATGGTGTGGGGGGTATTTTCTTGGCACACTTTGGGCCCCTTAGTACCAATTGAGCATCGTTTTAATGCCACAGCCTACCTGAGTATTGTTGCTGACCATGTCCATCCCTTTATGACTACAGTGTACACATCTTCTGATGGACTTCCAGCAGGATAATGCACCATGTCACAAAGCTAAATCATCTCAGACTGGTTTCTTGAACATGACAATGAGTTCACTTTACTCAAATGGCCTCCACAGTCACCAGATCTCAATCCAATAGAGCACCTTTGGGATGTGGTGGAACGGGAGATTCACATCATGGATGTGCAGCCGACAAATTTATTTTTTTCTGTGTGATGCTATCATGTCAATATGGGCCAAAATCTCTGAGGAATGTTTCCAACACCTTGTTGAATTTATGCCACAAAGAATTAAAGCAGTTCTGAAGGCCAAAGGGGGTCCAACCCGGTACTAGCAAGGTGTACCTAATAAAGTGGCCAGTGAGTGTGTATATGTATATATATATATATTTTTTAGGTTATAACATTTGTCAATGTCATTATTTACTCACACTAATGTCTTTACAGTTCTCTATGGTGTTTTGCCCAGTTTTCCAAAATGCTCTTGGGAAACCAGTATGAAATAAAAAAAGATTCACCAAAAACAAAAGGCAGTATATGGGTATGGAATAACACGAGGGTGGAAAAAAAAATCTTTAAATCCAGGAGCAATGTATCTAACAGGATGAGCATCTCTAACATGTAAAGAAAGAAAACCTCATCTCAGGCTGTGTACTTTTTTGTTCTATTCATACTGCATAAAATTACAGCTAGTTACACTCCATCAGAGTCATTAGCATCCTCTCCGTCTTTCTAAAAACAGAATATTGTACTGTGCAGACTCATGGCATGATTACAAGAGAGGCAGTCTCAAGAGAACAGAAGCTTAAATCAGCAGCGTGAAAGTGTCCCTCAGGGGCTACAGCAAAGGTGTTTCATTCCTTCTGTTGATGTGACAAGATATAGCACAAAAGAGTGCAGGTCATGCATGTGTGAGCACAAGCACATGGGTGTTGCATAGGGGATGTCTCACATATGTTTTTGGATGAAGGGGGGAAAAGAGAGTGTGTTTGAATTATCATATTAGTCATTAAAAAAGAGACATTTTCTCGAGGGAAATCAAACAGTTACTGATTCTTTCCCTTCTAGTGAATGCGGCCTTTGACAACTTTTTTTCTGCCCGCTAGGTCTGTCTGATTTGTCTTTTGCATCAATTACCGTAGTTTGGTTCTGACAGATGACAGATTCCCAGAAGACACCTGGGAATATGGGAGAGATATTTGAGGAGTTTATTTGCAAAAACAGACAACTCTGTTTTTTTTTTTTAAAAATCATGTTTTTATTGTGTTAGTTAAGTGTATTTTTTGTTATTTTTAACCTAATCAAAATAACCCAACTCCAGTTTGATTGAAATAAATTGGAATGCATAATGAAAAAACATGATTTTGAAAATTGTTAAAAACTAAGTTATCTGTTTTTGTAAATTAACTCTTCATTTATCAGTATGTTTGTACTCTGTAGAGGGCTGATAATTAAATAGAGAATAGTGTTTTCACCATTACATGCAAAGGTGACATTTTAACCCTTGTGCTGTGCTGAAAATCCTTTACTTAATCTGGTGATTGTGGTCAGAAAGGACCGGCCTTTTAAAAATGTATTGGGAAACTATTATTATGCTATATCTTCAGAAAATCTTGGATTCAATATATTTGTCAAATTGTTTTCTTCCAATTAGCATGGGTCTTGAATGTCTTTTTGGAACTGATTGATCATAGGCCTCATTGATCTAAGCTTATGCAGCTTTTTTTGCATGAACATTGCAAAAATTATCCACAAATAATGCTTTTCTTCACTCAAAAATGGTTGTCCATGAGGTCAGATCAGTGAGGCCTATGATAAAAGAAAGAAAGAAAAGAAAACAAATTGATGAAACGATTGAATCCACTGTTGGAATTATTGGAAATGTATGAGCAATTTTTGGCAGGCTGGTCATTTTTGACAGGTGAAAACAAGGTAGGGGGAAAAAATAGTCTAAAATAGTCAAATTATTCAGTTTTTCTTTCGAAGATGCTATACCCTGTTTAAGTAATGTCAGTGGGTTTTAGTAAACTAGAACTAAAAAACATAAACTAGCATTTACAGGAAAAAGAAAATCCTCAGGTCAAAAGGACCAGAAATTAAATCTTATACTATAAATCTTATAATAGCTCTTATAATTTCAGTGTTTTAAATAATCTGCTAACATGCCTTGCATTGGCAAATCCGAATCCTCATAACAGCTTTCAGAGCGAAATAAAGTAAGTGCTAATTCAGCTAAACAAGAGCTTGATTATGGGATGATCAGCAAGGGGGGCATTTTATTTTGCAGGGCGGATGCTGATGGGCTGGTTAATGCTGAGTGGAAGTGTTTACACTGGAAGGAGAACACCCACGATGAGAGGTAATAAAAAGAGTACAAATAAGGAGATTTCATAGCTATTTTGTAATTCACCCTGTAGAGAAAGAATAAAGTTTTTTGCCTTGCTTCAAGTAAATGACTGTAAGAATAATCCATAGCAATATAGTGTTCGGTGCAACAGCTCCCCCATCTTAGCAGACCTCTTGCACGCACGCTGTGCTTCGAAAATAAATTGATCTAGCCCATAAAGCCATTTTAATATGTTCTACTTGCATGCAGTTACACTGAAAGGAAACGACATGTCGTTATTTTATGGAGCGAACTGATGACAAAAAGAACAGTAAATTGCCCATGTAATCAACAGATTGAACAAACTCTTTTCAAGCGTGTAAAAATGGTTTTAATGAACGCATGGTGGTCTTATGTAAAACAAGTGTGGATCATTTACGATTCATAGACTGTTCTGCAAGGACCTCAGTGTGATATTACTTTGAACTGCGGCGTCAAAGGAAAAGTTCAAACACTGTAGACAACTCTTTGTGGGTGGGAGTGGGGATTTCCAGTTACATCAGTGTCAGAAGTAGGCTATTTATTCCTTTGCTACTGGACTATCGTAATACTGCCTACACATATTTCAATTAAAATGTTGCATCCCCCCCATATAATACTGTTGATCTGTGACATCTGACATCTTTATATCTTAAAACATTATTTTTACTTTTATCCTTGTATTTTTTTGTTATTATGTTAATATATATTATAGTATTGTCTATGCACAAACAAAAATACACACACACACAACACACACACACACACACACACACACACACACACACACACACACACACACACACATGTTGGTTTTTATGGTTTACGGGGACTTTCCATAGGCGTAATGGTTTTTATACTGTACAAACCGTATGTGCTATTGCCCTACACCTACCCTACACCTAAACTTAGCCCTCACAGGAGACGGTGCATTTCTATTTTCCCTCCAAAAAAACTCACTCTGTATGATTTATAGCGTTTAAATTATGGGGACACTGAAAATGTCCTCATAAATCACCTTCTCTTGTAATACCTATGTCATACCCATGTCATTATACAAATTTGTGTCCTCTTAAACCACATAAACATGCCCCCCCCCCCACACACACACACACAATTATATAACAAGCAATTAAAATATTTATAAGACTATATCATATACATTATAAATGTTATTTAAATACTAATAAATTTTTTTATTGTTTTACCTACCCAAAATATTATATCAAGACTTATAAAATGTATAATTATATTTAATATAATGAATATTAATATTATTATAGATATTATTCTTTGTTTTAATATTATCTATTTATTTATATATTTTTTATTATTATTATTCATTTTCATATTTTTATTTTTTTTAAACCTCAAATATTACTTTAAGACTTAAAATAGTCGTGGACAATATGTGGTCTCAAGATATGAAAAAAAACTGCCGAAATCGCTGTCCATGGTGCTGAATCACCATAATAACCCTTCACCACACTAACCCGCATTAAGTGGCTTGTGGAGAGTATTTATGTTTGTTGCAGCACTTAGACCTGTATACATAAACTCGCCTGTAGGAAACCTGGCAATAGTCATGATGACAGGTTTTGATGGCCATTAACTCATTAACTCAGAGTGTTTTAAATTACGGCATAGAACGCAAGAGTTGCGTCAATATCGACAGATGAAATGTCAAGCAATATGTAATGAGTGAACTCTTGACGCAGCGGTAAATGCAGCATTGACGCTTTTATTGGTATGATCGTAAGTAATCGATCTCCTGCCCCACACAGCACAACGCGAGTGTGAACGTGTTATTTCAGCGGCAGCACCTCAAAGCTTTATAGCTTAATCAGCTGCAGCGCCATTCACTGTCGTCACTGCATTCACTGCGTGGACATTCCTGCAAGCGGACCACGTAAGGTTCGTTCTTAATCCCGACCATCTGCTGGGTTTCCGTGGACGGGACTGAGAGTTTTGCGTTTAAACGGTGGTCAGTGACAGACAGTAACCTGTACATGTATGGCAAGCCGGATGAACGTTCATTCCTTTAAACTGATTATTCTCATTTTCTAGTTTTATTAAAGTAGTCAGTAAAAAGCTTCTTTTTGCTACTGATCTATCCTACAAGTAACCATTTCTACTGAAATTCCCTCTTTTTTCTCGTATAATGCTGTTGATTTGTTATATACTAATTAAAGTATGTGTTCTAATTTTACTGGTACCTGTTATTTAGGAACTTACCAGAATGTATGTCTAGCTTTTCTGGTGTTCTACTGTAGTCATTATACCAATGATTTACAGTTAAAAAATGTAACACTTTCATGCATAGAGGTCACTACAGTGGACAGCTATTCAGAAAGCCATTTTTATGCATATGCATGGGTTTTATGGCATATTTGCACATCAGCTTCTAGAGTGGTCACTAGGCATCATCTATAAACTGCCACCTACTGGTAAGCCATTATTTGTGATCTTATTTTCTCCAAACCAAGATGTCTGATGACCAGTCAGAAATGCCAAGGTGCTTCAGAATATCCATAAATAAAAATAAATGTTGTAACATCAAGTAACATCTAAGGAGTCATATTATTGTTACATTTTCGAAGTATTGATTTTCGAATGTGAGGAAAATCTATATAATCATCTGTCCACTCTCATCTGTCCATTTATATTATTTTGTATATATTTTACAATTTCCACATTATTTTATATAATTGTATTATTTGATTTGTTAAATTCACACAGTATTAATGTGCCAGTGCTGTATTATAATTAAATATATGTTAAATAAAATAAAAGTTCAAATCTTGTTTTCATGGCCTAAGAGCAAGAAAAGCAAAATGATGGTTGTCACAATTCATGCATGAAAGGTTTAATACAATAATACTTTTTATGCGAAAAGAAAACAAAAATAACATCATTTATTAAACAATTAATCTCCCCGAGTTACCGTCTTCCGTCATTTTGGAGAGTACCACGATGAATGTGTGCGCTGTCCTCAGAATGTAATCAGTGTTTATGTTAAGTTTATGTTAAGCGTGCATGCGTTTTCTCCTGAGTATAAATGACGCTGATTATGTTGATTACATTCTGGGGAAAGCGCACATACGGAGCCGGTCTCATGAAAATGCGTATAAATAGTATGCCAAATAAAAAGTAAAACTCGTGGTATTGATACCCAAAAATGACTCTGGTGTTCATATGATATGCACGTCTTTGGCGTGCTTATAAACGCAGTTTTCGCGTACATATGATACGCATCTACCCCACAACCCGAATCCTAGCCATCGCTTAGCATATACACGCCAAAGTCCATTTTTACATATCAATACCACACGTTTTTGTTTTTATTTGGCGCATTTTCATGAGATCGGGTTGGCATATGCCGATGTCCATGCTACGTTTCTGGGACTGGGAACATTGCAGTTGCGTTACTGTCTATGTGTCTGAGAACTCTCAGATTTCATAAAAAAAATCTTAATTTATGCTCCGAAGAGACATGTAAATGAAGGTCTTAATAACATAATGTTCATTTTTTGGGGAGAAACTAACCCTTTAATGTATCTAATGAAAAGTTAGCCGGTGAAATTAAAAAGCCTTAGACATAATACTGGATAATGTATTAGTTAAAAAAGTAATTATCAATACTACTTTGTTCTAAGCAATAAACGCTAAAGCAGCTTGCCATGATGGTGCGTGGTTTTCTTTACCTTTTCCGTCGTCTTCGAGCACTAAATCAACAACACTTCTGACTAAGAGGCGCAGAGTGACACACGTATCGAGTATTGCGAGCGTCAGTCTGAGCCAATCCGTGATGACGTCCTGCTTTCTCTCTCCCAATCCAAACAGCAGGGGAGATTATACCGTTATACGGCCGTTATACGGATGATCCCAGGCAGCGGCTGGTGCAAAACTAGTTTGTTTAAACAGCTCGACAGTTATGATGAGTTATTTGCTCCCCCTTCCCGCTTCACGGGCAATTAATTAGACCTCCCTTTAAATTTTTAGCATCCTATGTGTGTTATAGCGACTTATCGGAGACATTTCGTGTTATTAATCCACCTCCAGTCGCGTGTGGAGAGCGTACGCTGTTTGAGGAGAAGACACTTTTGGTTCCTTTTGGATGGAGGGTTGGCGCGGAAGACTGTCGGTCAGTGATTGTGTGGATTAAGCGGGGAGGAAGAAACGTTACTTGTAAAGGTGCAGTGGTGAGAAGGTCTCTCACTGTTGAGATTTGATTTGACTTCCCGGGTTTAATGCGGACGAAAGCTCGCGCTCGAGCGAGGTGCGTCGACGGGCGGGAGGAGAATGGCACGAGCTTCCGCGCTTCTGAGGGGAAAACAAGTACTTGGCTTTCTTGAGGGGCGTCGGGCACATTGCGCAGGAATTTGACTGTCCCTCAGAGTACGTTTTTGGGGATATCTATCCGTTACGTCGAAAGGAAAAAACCCATTGGATTTTAGTGGCTTTGGATATGGGCTTTGTGGAGTTGGATGCCTTCATATCGCACGCACCTTTGAATTTAGTGTGAATCCAGTGGAGCACAACATGGGGAAATATGACAAGTGAGAATATTCGGTTCCTCTGACCCTCGGTGCTTCAAGCCGGACTGGCGTTCCTTCTGCTAGGTAAACTTTTCTGTCTGAATATCGAATGGCTTTTTCACGTTTAACTGCTCTTTCTCGACCTCCTTGAAAAATCGGTGCCGAGTGTCTGGATCTCTTTTCAGAGTATCTGGAGGGGCTTTGGTTTTTAGGCAAGGTCAATATGTATCTTAAGGAGAAGAACACATTATTTTGCTCTCAGAAATGAGAGATAAGTGCATTGAAATGCTTCATAACAGCTTATTGTAGAACATCAGCTTCATGCATAAAATATATAGTCATCATGGTTTGGTCTGAGTGCTTGTATAGGCTAGTTGAGATAATGGGATGGATGGGTTTGTGTGTGTGTGTGTTTGTGTGGTTGTTGGGCGGTGGAGGGGGTTGTGTTGAAAGACTAGATTGAAATCAATTATTTCATATGCATTCACATCCGAAATCTGCTCTGTTATAAGTAATGGGGACATTAAGAGTGGCATTCTCTCTGTCATGAGGGTTTATTTGTGAGATATTGACTAGTAGAAGCAATGAAGTAATAGTCTTCAGAATTGGCACAGATCCAGTCGATGATATAGGAGGCGTATCCCAGTTATATGTGCATTCGGATTTCGTGCAATTTTTCCGATAAAAGTCATATTTGCATTCACTGCAGCGTAGGAACTTGCATTTCATATTGTGATTTTTCCCTAAAAAATATTTTGTGCGTGATTAAATAGGCAGGAGTTGTATTAGTAGTTTCATCTTTTAGTAAATGGTTTTAATAATGAATTTATTAATGGTTAATATTAAGGGCTGTAGGAAATAAGTAATTAAAGAGAATTTTGCAGTGGTCTTTGAGTTATTTAGATGATGTGTGCAGCTCTATTTTGATTATTCTGAACACCTACATTGAGATTTAGGGCTTTTTAGACAGATTCTTGCATTGCTGTTTAGGTTTCATCGTCGTTTGCCATACACCTGAAACATAAACAGCAATATAAAATGTCTTCATCTGTCTTCATTAACCTTTCTATTACCAAAAAAAAGTTAAATGAACAAAACAGTAATGTTGTATATCCTTGCATGTTTTATTTTGTGATGCTCTTGAGCTTTTAATTTTTTTTCAAGTCAATATATATTATTACTTTAACTATTTAAAATATAAATTATATATAATCTATGTTCCAAAATTATATTTTATATTTAAATGCAAAATTATATACCATACATATTTATTTTATTTTAAGCTGTCAGATTCCATCAGTTACTTTTACAAATATCCTCAATTTATATTGAATTACTTGAAATGAAATGCAATTTACTATAGTATATTGTTGTTCCTAAGTTTGTAAAACACCAACATATATATCAAACAATATATTGTTTGATATGAAGCTGCTTTATAAATGTGGCCACAATGTTTGAGTTTTCACAGGTAGTAGATGGGTAACTGAACTGCAGCACCTCTTCCACTGGCTGGTGGTGCTATAATTCAATTTATGGCTCACACAGCAGCTCTGAGGACCAAGTGCACAGTCTTTCTAGATAAGGGTGTGGGAAACTATGGTTTTATCATGCTGACAAGACAATATAGATAGAGTGTATTATTTAATATGCATTCACATCCGAAATCTGCTCTGTTATAAGTAATGGTGACATTAAGAGTGCCATTCTCTCTGTCATGAGGGTTTATTTGTGAGATAACAAACCCTACTTTATAATAGGGTATTCATGTTACAGCACTTCTAACAAACTGCATATTTAATGTGTAATAGTTTTGTTGAACTGCCTGTGTGTAGACCTTATGGTTGAATGTACCCAATTATTGTAATGTCTGTGTAAAATGTGCAGCTTTGATTGCCCTTCTTTTCATTACATTGAAATTAGCATGTTTTCCAGCACTATGGACCTATCCTAAAACTCCTGTGGCTGTCTGTTGTGTTGAATGTGGTGCCAGGATTCCAGAAAGTCCTTCAGACTTGTTTAATTACTCTTGCTGAGCTTAGACCCATGATATGATGAGATGGAGCCAAGAAGCCAGTTAGAGCGCAATGATTCCCACAGCTTGCGTGATTGTTTGAGTAAGGAATTGGAAAGGGTAAAAAGGATTATCACACTCATTTAGTTATTTTGCCATTCAGAGTAAAACTGAGCTTTCTTTGAAATGATGCAACTAGCAGGCCGGAATCACAGCAGACCTGATAAGTTGTAGGTGATTTATTGTGGTGCAGGAAGCTGTAAGCTGCATGTTTGGGACAGATGTTGTTTAGTCATACAGTTGCTCTTTGCATGTATGTATTTAGGAGACATGTTAACTGTGCTGAGATGGTGAAACCTAATATGCTGCTGTTTACGGATGTCTGGAGAAGCGGCCATGTCTCTTGTTTGGTCCTCTGCATTTCTTGCTCCAAATATAGAATTGAGAGAAACCTGGGAAGCTATGTACACTACCGGTCAAAAGATTGGAATAGTTAAGGATTTTTTAATGCTTTTGAAAGAAGTCTCTTATACTTACCAAGGCTGCATTTATTTGATCAAAAATACAATAAAAAAGGAATATTATGAAATATAATTTTCTATGAAAAAAAAAACCTTAAAAGGAATTTATTCCTGTGATGGCAAAGCTGAATTTTCAGCAGCCATTACTCCAGTCATTACTCAGTGTCAAATGATCTTTCAAAAAATAATATGCAGATTTGGAAACATTTCTTATTGTCAGATTATGTTGATATTGCTGTTTATTGCTCCTCTTCACTCTGCTGACCCACGACTGCACACCATCACACAACTCCAACCTTTCATTAAAAATTTGCGGATTGACACGACTGTGGTGGGTCTCATCGCAACAGAGATGAGACAAACTACAGGAGCGAGGTGGCCGCCTGGCCGGATGGTGCAGTGACACATCTCTCTCTGAATGTGAGAGAAGACGAAGGAGATTGTTGTTGACTTCAGGAGAGTGCACACTCAGCATGCTCCTCTGACCATCAACGGTGCGACTGTGGAATGAGAGCGAGCAGCAAAGTTCTGGGTGTACACATCACAGAGGACCTCTCCTGGACCAACAACACTGCAGCACTAGCCAAGAAAGCAAACAGCGTCTCTACTTCCTCCGCAAACTCAGAAGAACCAGAGCCCGGCCCAATCATGTGCACCTTCACAGAGGCACCATCGGAGATCCTGACTAGCTGCATCACTGTGTGGTATGGCGCCTGCATGCGTCCTGCCGCAAGTCCTTCAACGGATAGTGAGAGCAGCTGAGAAGATCGTTGGTGTCTCTCTCCCCTCCTCCAGGACATCTACAGCACCCGTCTCACCGCAAAGCCCTCTACATTGCAGGTGATCCCACCCACCCGACACACAGCTTCTTCAGTCTGTACATAGGGAGGAGACTGCGGAGTCTCCAGGCCAGGACCAACAGACTGAAGGACAGCTTCATCCACAGGCTGTCAGGAAGCTGAAACTCCCTCCCGTCCTTGCCCCCCTCCCCTCTCTTACACACGCCACTGAACTCTGACCCCCCCCCACACACACACACCCACCCCCCCCGCACCGCACACACACACACACACACTGTGACAAGCACCAGTCACTTTGTACAGCATTGGACTGACCTCATTTAACTACCTCTTTGACAGTCTGAATAAAGACTGCTCTCTCGTCACTTTAATAAAATAGAACTTAATAAGCTCTTTGCACTACACATCCATATTCTGCATGTCTGTGTATTTCACTGGTTTGCACTATTTACCATGTGCCTTATGCCCTTATCTATATTGTATTATTATTATTATTATATTTTTATTTTTTCTACATGTCTTATTTGTATATTTGTGCGTTCTACTGTTAGTGTTTGTGTTATCTGTATGCACAGGGAGTAAGAGAGTAATGCAATTTCAATTTCTGTATGTATGTACGGTTACATGTGGTAGAATTGACCATAAGCTGACTTTGACTTTGACTTTTTTATATATATTTGTGGACACAAATACATTCAGAAGTAGGGTATTTTTTTATTTTTGAAAAATAAATAAATAACTTGCAAGGATGAAGTTACAGTAATACCATTTTTAATATTAAGAAGAAATATATTTTTAATAAATGCTGTTCTATTGCAGGAATAATAACTGATAATACTTGAGTACCAAATAAGCATATTATATGGATGATATTACACTGAAGACTGGAGTAATGGCTGCTGAAAATTCAGCTTTGCCATCTTACAAGATTTTTAATAAAAACCTGTTAAATTGTAATAATATTTCATAATATTAATGTTTTTACTGCATTTTTATCAAATAAATGTTGCCTTGGTGAGCATAAAAAACTTACTTCACAAAACTTTTTTTAAACAGTATTTATACCAGTTTGACTGGTAGTGTAAATGGTAAAGAATAATCCTATATTTATTCCTTTAGCTTTTGTGACTTTGTTTGATGTCATAGACTACAAGTTTAAATCATTTCTGGCAGTCAATCCATGTTGTTTTCTGTGGAAGATTTGTACAGTGTATCTGCTCTGACTGGTATGGAGTATTTGCAGGCCTGGGTGGCCAGCTGTTGTGCATGAGTTTGTCAGCTAAAACAATAGAATTAAACCCAATAGGTCTGTGACCCAAGCAGATTAATGTAACCATGTCAAAATAGATCAGATATTGGATATGAGGTCAGAACTCAACCTTTAGTTCACATTATGACCTTATTTCCAACTTTGAGATACACAGCAGATCAAGATGTTTGCCAATACTGAAAAGTTACACCTCAGACCCCCTTGGTTATTCTTTTATTACAGGTCCGCACAGGTTAAAACAATCCTGCAGTGTTTCTGCAGATGCTGTAAGGCACCACCTGAATCTTCTGGAAGCTATTTTTGAGTCACAGAGGACAGAGTCACTGGGATGTAAAAACCTTTCGGGCAGCCGTTCAGAAAACATTTGGCGAGAGACGTAAACTGAAACAATTCCAGTCAAAACAGCCAGATTTTGAAGCTGCATAAAATCACAACACAGCCACGGTGAGGTCATGATCAGCTCTACATGTTCTGAATGCCGGATTCGGGAGTGCTGGCGTTAGGAGATGGGGAGAGTGTGGTTGTTGTTAGAGTGACAGGAGAGGCGGCGAGGTAAAATGGCAGAGGTTCGAGTGGGAGTCACTTTAGGGGGTGTTTGTCTGTGATAATGAGCTGTCACTGAGGCACCGGTGCCTTGTTTTGATCTTACCACCCTGCTGCTTTAAGCAAGAGAAAACTGACAGCTGTGAATAGAAATAGATTCTGGGTACAAAGGCCAATGTGGCTATAATGCCATTAGTTATGTGTATGTGTTGGGCAATGGAGGCGTTCCTCTGTGTTCACAGTCAATGTGTGTGTTGCTCTTTGTCTGCAGGACTGTTGCACTGGATGGTGGTTGATGTGGTCCACTGAGACTTGAACATAGAAAAATGATCATGAATTAGAGGCCATCAAGGGTAAAAATAGGGAATAAATCACTAGAAGAAAGAGGAAGTTACAAAAGATGAGTTATCTAATCTAATAATATCATAATATCATTATCAATACTCTAGTGGATTCCCTACCATTTCCAAGTGCTCCAGTTCAAATGTAACATATGGTATCAAAGCATAATTGTAGCCATGTCTACGTGTCTGAGAAAATTGTGTCATATTTCACCCTCAAATTATGTGGATATACAGCGGGTGAAATAAGTATTGAACACATCACAATTTTTCTCAGTAAATACAGTATCTCTCTAAAGATGCTGTTGACTTGAAATTTTCACCAGATGTCGGTAACAACCCAAGTAATCCATACATTAAAAAGAAAACAAAACAAATAAGATCAGAAATTAAGTTATGTGTAATAATATTTTGCCCACTGTACAGTACTGTACATTATTATACATTAGATTAGGAAACTTTGCAATGTTTAGGAATATTAAAGGGGTAGTTTAACGAAGAAAGAAAACTGTTAGCATTTATTCATCAATTACAAACCTGTTGCTATTACTTTTTTCCCCAAAAAAATTTTCCACAGAAAGAAAGTGATGCAGTGTTGAAGCTATTTGAGGATGAGAAAATTATGACCAAATTAATTTTTTTTGGGTGGCACTTGAAGATTTATTGCACTGTGACATTTTTAATAACAGTTAAACACATTGTTCTTCAAATTCTATTACTGTAATAAAATAAAATAAAATACAAAAATATATTTACCGTGGCCACAAATTAAGAATGTGCTTTATAATTTATGCCACATAAATTAAGAAATTGTTCCATCATTGTTTGAGTTAAATCATGAGCATATACATGACTTATTTAGTTACAAAGTATGACTTACAAAGTACAATGTTGCCACAATTTACAAAAACAAGGGAACAAATTGCCACTATTTACTTAACAAAAGAAAACAAAATCTTAATTTGTATCCACAATATATATTTTACTTTCTCACACATGCCATCCGTGTAAAATAATATTAGGCCTATTTAAACAAAAAATATATTAAATTAATAACAAAAATTCTATAATGTATCATTATTTTTCACAATACATTTATGACTGCGGTGGGTTTAATTGATTTGAAAATATCTGTGCCACTTCATGTCAATGCAGTTTGTCTTGAAATAGAATCTTTAAAAAATGTATGCAAATATGTGACCCTGCACCACAAAACCAGTCGTAAGTCGCTTCGGTATATTTGTAGCAATAGCCAAAAATACATTGTATGGATCAAAATTATTGATTTTACTTTTATGCCAAAAATCATTAGGATATTAAATAATCATATGTTATTTAATATAACATTAAATAATATTAAATGTTCCTGTGTGGCTCAGTGGTAGAGCATTGCGTCAGCAGCGCAAAAGGTTGTGGGTTCGATTCCCAGGAAACACATAATGTATAACCTGAATGTAATTGTAAGTCGCTCTGGATAAAAGCGTCTGCTAATGCATAAATGTAAATGTAAAATAAAGATCTTGTTCCTTGAAGATATTTTGCAAATTTCTTACCGTAAATATATCAAAACTTATTTGTTGTTTAGTAATATGCATTGCTAAGAACTTCAACTTTAAAGGCGATTTTCGCAATATTTAGATTTTTTTGCACCCTCAGATTTCAGATTTTCAAATAGTTGTATCTCGGCCAAATATTGTCCTATCATAACAAACCATACATCAATGGAAAGCTTTCAGCTTTCGCTCAATTTCAGCTCAATTTCGAAAAATTGACACTTAAGACTGGTTTTGTGGTCCAGGGTCACATATTAGTATTGTTTTTGTATTTATATGGGAGTGTAATATTCAGATATTCAGATTTTTATATAGGAGTGTAATATCCAGATTATCTTTTAATAAAATCTGCGCAGTTGCTTGTTGTTGCAGTGCGACTGAAAGTCTTTGGTGACTGAAGCTTCATCAGGCCTCTCTGATCTAGAAATAAATGATCAGCGTGCATTAGCTGTCATCTTTTTATTATTATAATTATTATTATCTGCATTAGCATATCACCGCTACCTTCTGCTTTCCTCTGTATGGAGCAAAGCCTGTGTCATCCATAACAAGATTAATAGAGCTTAGCTTACCAAAGCTATCTCTATAAAGTAGCCCATGCATCCATACTGCACTTATTTAAGCCTCATCATCTAAACAGAACTGGCTTGGAAGGATTTATATACACATGCATATAAAAACATTTCATATTTGTTTCCTCTGATCTCTATTATAGGGCCTTTCAGCAATGCCAATCCACTGTCTAATCTGTTTGCAAATATTAGTCTTGTATTCGCAAGGTGAAAATGGGATAAATATTTGTGTTGTGTTCTGAGAAAGGAAGTGTTTTGTGTTGGCGAGTGCATCAGAGTGTTAGGCCTGATTTTATCTGAACTGATCAGATTACAGACAGAGGAAGAGCCACAACAACATGGATGGCCTTAATCTGGTCCAGGGTGCCGCATGCTTATATACCTATACTATCACATCGTAGTTGTTTACTCGGGTCTGCATTTATGAGCAAAATAGAAATGTTAATCAGTATCAGTGAATATCCAACTCTGTAGAGCTGCGCTGATCTGATAATCATGATTGTTTTACTCAAAAAAATTATAAGCATGATAACCAATCATGATTATTGTCATTTATATATATATATATATATATATATTAGATTTCAAGATAATTATTTCACATTTACATAAGCACAAATCAAAAGAATGTCAACTTACATTATTTTACCTAATTTAGTTTCCTAATGTATTATATTTATTATATAAATTGTTTTTATATCAATAAACTATTTTTATGAAAAGTGTTATAATAAGATGCTAATCACAAAATCTATACCAGTAAATTTCCTAGTATTAACACCAACAATTCCAAATTGTGTTAATATTTTTCTCTTAAAAGAACAGCGTAAGGACATTTATTCAGCAACTACAATTGCAAACAATATAGTCCAGAATAAAGTTCAGATGTATTACAGTTCAGGTTAGCAAACAGCACAACATTGCCACATGAAAGAAAACTATTTAGTTTGAGCATAATTTTGCAGTAGAGATCACTAAGCTCCGACTTCTTTGCTGGAGTTTTCATATCAACAGCATTTTTTTTTCTTGGTGCAGAGAGGGCAGTGGGCACAAGTCACATCGTTGCCAGTTTAGGAAGATTATGTAAACATAGGGCAGGTGAGTATCCATTAATAGGGGATTTAACCACTTGAGATCTGGCAACCACTCACATGATAGCTTTTGAAGACTTTTTTAGTATGCAAATGTGTCATTAATAATGCATAGACCAGAGATTAGGTAAAAACCATAGACTGCTTCATGGGTTCAAAGAGACTGAAACCATTGAAACTTTGAAACATTTTTAAATAGAACACAAAAGGTTTCAGAGCTTCGCGAAGCAGTGTTTGAAAAGTGCCCATTGCTAGCCCTACTACTCTTATTCCAGTTTATTTCTGTTCGTGCTCACCGCCTGAAAATGTTTTCCTTCCTTTTGAAACTGCAGACCACTTGAGTGTCTTTGATGAGCTGATCTGAGGGAGTAAAGCCGAGAAAACCTTCTGATACAGTAGGTGGCATCTGATACAGCTCCCCCCTGCTGCAAACATGGCTGGCCAGGTTTGGCTTGCAGTAAGCAGATCTTACTAAAGTAAGCAGATATTGAGTCATAAAAGAGGTCTGCAGCAGCTATAAAATGAGACGGTGCCACCCGACATGATATACTCATTTAAGTGGTAAAGAGCGCATTAAAGCTCTTGCTGTATCCTTGCACCAGTTTTTGGTAATGGAAATTGCTTCTTATCTACAGTCGTACATAAGCAGAAACTGTAAAGAGAAGCTAGGTGATGTGTCCTACGCCAGGAGACCCTAATTGCACTTCACTTGGCCTGGCTGATGAAGATAAAGATTTGGTAGGTGCGTTTTTTGCGTATATGATTACCTCCTCTGGCCTCTGTCTCCTGCGCATATTGACACTAAATGATGGACTGAAATGGCTGTATGCACATCTGTATTCAGGGTGAACAGCAGACTATAATGGCTTAATGTAGTCTCTCTCCCTCCATCTATGGCCATGAGAGGCTCAAAGCAGATAGAAGTCTGCCAACAGCTGGGCGGAATACAAATGCACCACCAACCTGCTCTCTCTCATTAGCCAGTGATTTATCACACACCAAACTATTTCAGGCTCGTGTTTAATAGGGCTGTCAAATTGGCTGAAAAACTAAACGCTGCTTTTCAAATTTTGAAATTAAAATACTAAAATATTATCAGTGATATAAAAAAATTTTTCAAATGCTCATGTTTATATTAGAATTCGCCACACAAATAAAAGAAAACATCCCACAGCATGCCAACTTCATTACTAATCACTTTAACTGTGTTTGTTCGATGTTAGGAGGGAAAAAAGCTTTTCGCAAGGTTCTTCTACAGACACGAATGCAATGATGATAGATGTCTGAGCCATAAATATGCCACAAGTTTCAGTTTTGAGGTAAACAACAACATCTCCGCATTGAGCAAAATATTACCACATGCACGTTTCTTCAAAGTTGGGCTGGGCGTTTTGCATTCGAATGTGGATTTTTATGTGAAATTCGATGAATATTCTAAATTCATATTTTTTTTTTTACAGCCCTAGTGTTTAATGGGGGCGACAGCACTGTTGTTGTGACCTGTGTGGTTCAGGGATTTTTACTTGCTTATTTATCTGAAAAAAATATATAACTTTTGGTACTTTCTGGAAAGTGCAATTGGGGAAAAGTAACTATGGGATGGCATGAGATGACAGCTAATGATATATGTTGGCTAAATATCTTGGTTAATTTTAAAGCATACAAGAAAAGACCTACAGATGAGCTCTTCCTAAGGTCTTGAAATTCTTCTGAAGCTGTCAGTTGTTTGCTCTGTCAAACTGAATTTTACTGCAAGGTAAATGTTTTTATTTGAGAACTGAGTGTATTTAACAAAATCAGGTTGTGTTCCATCTATTGAGAGGAAAAATGTGTTTTTAAGAGGGTTTTTGTGATGTAAAGGGGTGGTAAAAATCAGTCCTTGCTTTTTATCATATTATTCGAAGGAATAATAAATTAAACCAAACATACATTTGTTTTTAAATGAATTCTAAAGATTTTGAGTGATTAACTCACAGATATATTGCTTTATCATACTTTTTTAAGATTGAAAGTTTCGGTATATTGTAACATTGTAAAAATTCTCATTCTCATCAAAAAACATTGGTTTGGAGCACCACAAGAATGATTCAATGACAGAATTAATGAATTATTGAATTAATTTGGGTGAATTTATCCAAATCAGGCAACAACAGGTTCAGTCATTTGTATAGAATAATTTGTATTTATTTTTTATTTATTAGTACTATTATTGTTTTTTTATGCTATTAAGTGTGAAAATAAAATTAAACATAAAAATACATTTTGGTACAACAAACTTAAACCAACTATTTGAAATGATGATATAATAAAGCTGTTGTAAATAAAAAAGTCCTTTATTGAACTTCAAGGTTTTAGATTTTTTTAATTTAGAACTTAGAATTTAAGAAAGTGTAAATCAAAACACTGTGAATGTTTCAATCTATCCACATTTAGAAGCCAATCATTTTATGATCAAACACTTGTGAATTAAGCTGAGATTTAGAAATCAACACAATTTAATGATTGCATGTTTTGTGAGTGTGTGTGTGTGTGTGTGTGTTTTTAGTTAAAGTAGATTGAGAAATAAAATTCAAGCTACTTTGCGTTATTGCGTAACAGCAATTACCTCACAGTGCCACCTACTAATAGCAGTATAGTCATTTTGAACATGAATACTGCAGTGGTGTGAATATTTTGATGTTGTGACAAGTCTAATAATGTGTTATTTAAAATAATTTTAGGTCAAGTATAGCATAGCACACTGCACGACACTTGAAATGCCAACTACACAAACACAATAAAGAGTGTATAGCTTGCATTGTGTGACATTCTTTCCCACTGTACTTCAAAAAGAGAGAATAATTTAGTGAAAGGCAGGACGCTGGAGTTTAGAAAGGCTTTGATGCTTTGTTGATTCTCATTAAGAAGCTGAAAGGTTGAATAGCTGTTTTAGAGGAGACACCTGGGAGGCCTGAATTGAGGCTGTCACCGTGAGTTTATGTCCCAGCGCAGGCAGACTCATGAGCTGAGCAAAGGCCGTCTGTCACTCCAGAGGTGCCACTCACGTCTCTAGAGATGCCACAGAGCACAATGAGCACCTGGGAGGATTTAGAGATCCAAAAATGTGTCTGTCAAAGCACTACCAGAGGTTAGCCAGGCTCTGTTAGAGGATACAATAGCTATCACATGCTAACGAGCAGTGCTTAATTTGTAAAAGATGAGGTTGTTGAACAAAGACCGCTGATGGATCTGCCATTAAAACCCACCTGACACTGCAAGCAATTGGCAGTAGACAAAACTTGATGTTTTTTAACATGCAGTAGTAGCATACTTTTTTTCCAGAGAAATCCACTAAAAAAGGTGCCAGATCCAAACCCGGCTTTTTCTGGCACAAATTAAACCCTGCTAACGAGGCTCTTTGTTAGGGCCCAGGGAATATGAGTGAGGAGGAATTTCTAATCAACCAGGCAGGTGTGAATTAAAAGACCCTACAGCACTTATAGATTGCAGGCCTCATTTTTCTCATCAGCACCTTGATCGCTAATGACAATTGATTAGACAGTAACTGAGTAATGATTGATCGTACAGAGACCGATTTCTGACTATAGGCATAAAGTCTGGTTCAGTTTGCAACTCGAGTTGTAGCTCATTCAAATAATGTCTCCATGAATAGTTCTACAATTGTGGAAAAGTTTAACTTTGTGTTTGGAAATCAGATCATGTCGGAAAGAATGTGTTTGTGTTGAACGCTCATGAATGCTACTATTAAGTCGTAATTATGACTTGGAAACTCTGAACTGAGTCCTTTTGAGTTGTGTGCATGTCGATGAGAAATAATGTCTGTATTGATGATAAATTTGTTTTATATTTTTTGATTTACAGTAAAACTACTTAAGTTGCATCTACAAAATATGATAATATTATACAAAATATATATATATATATATAATTACAGTAAATACATTAACTTATATAAAAATAAAAGGTACATCACCATCTTGCTCCGACCAAAGTGACTTGAACCCATTTGATAATGCAATTATGACTTCACAACTCATAAATGTGAACTTCCCTGGAGGACTTGAACGTACCGTAAGCATTGCTCTTTTTTATTATTTTCTTCCAACAACATGGCACCTTTTAAAACACTAATTTATTTCCTTTGATTATCTGAAATTGCATAAAGCCAGCCAATCAGACCAGATCTGGCTATTGTTTGCATATCTCTCCATTATTTGTGAGCAATATGAATTAGACACACTGTAGGCGGTCCAGAGACTAGCGATTGATCTTGGTCCAATAACTGTGAAATAACAATTAAAAAGAAGTGAAAGGAATTCAAAGCATTGTAATTACTTTCATGCATGAACGATCTACTGTTTATTATGCACAAATCATACAAGAAACCATTGAGGTGGAGAGTTGTGAGTGGCATATGTGTGTTGTGGTTTATTTCTCCCCCAGAGCAAAAAATATTTCATTTAATTTGCTCGATTTCTGCATTTTTCTTAGATGTCAAGAGTCAAGAGGTTTCCAAATGTTTAGCTAAACACATGTGAAATGTCTTGGTGCAATATGGCAGCGAGGTGTTTTTGATTGCTGTGTTTTCTGGTGGTATGTGACAGAGATCGCATGTGACGGTCTCATTACTTTGAGCTGTTTATGAGCATTAGCATAGCTTTGATGTCACGCTTCCCGTCGGAGGTGAGCCATAATATATGCATTGTCTTAAGGCTTCAGGTTCTTTTCTCGTCTCCTCTCAGGCATTCTTTCTCTCTTATATATTACTCTCTGCATTTTAATCTCTCTTTGATCCACTTTCTACATTGCTCAGCTGATTACCTTATTTCTTGATTGCTTTATTATAGTGCTTGTATTGCCTCGTAGGCTTATATAACTTTTTATTTTCTTTCAGCTTCAGACACTTTACATACAGATTTTACGCTGTTTTATAGCTAATTTAGATGAATGAATGAATGAATGATGCATTTATATAACTTATCTTTATCTAGATAAGTTATAGATAAAGATAGTGGACTGCTGTGTGACTTCACCTTTGGAGAATAAAATCAAAGTTAGAGCGATTCTGTCATAATAGAAGCAGCAAAAACCTTCATCCGTGCATTGTTAAGTTTCATTGAAATCCACTCAAGGTTTTGCTCTTCATGGCTACTGCCTTGGTTACTGTGGAAACTGTCTTGGAAATCTCAACACGTCTGCCCACTTCAGATGTTTCAGTAAAACACATGCACAATCTCACATGCCTGTTTATCTAAATGGAGACGTATGTTGTTGTTAAATTAAGCAAATTACAATGCATTTGGATTGCATGAAATGGATTATTTGCATCTGAACTTTTTTTATCTGTGAAACAAACTTTTGTTTGTTTTTTGTTTTTATTCATAATGAATAGCATACAGTTTTTTCTTTAAACAAATGGCTCTTATTTTATTAATATATATATATATATATATACATATTTATATAATTTGATTAATATAATCAAAAATCATTTAAAAAATCATCATAATTTTGAACGCTATATCTACTTTTGTCCTTAACACATTATATTTTAAGACCTATTAATCTTTTTGTGAAATAAAAAAAATTAGCTATTTTTCCTAAAAATAAAATGTCCATTTAATTATTTATTTGACAATTTTTTTATTCAAAACTGTACTGTTCTAAATACATTTTTTTTTTTTTTACAAATTTTGTTTAATGATTTTCGTACATTTAAAATTTAGATTTAGTTTGTTTATTTTGTTTTCATTTTTAATAATTTTTTAAGGTATTTTAACACCCAACAAACTTATATATTTATTCTTTCTTTAAAATAAATGCTTTAAAAATGAAATAAAAATGCTTTAAATAAAATAAAACATCATGGATTATTGCACATCCATAAAGCTTAAATCAAACCCTACAAAACAACTTTTTGCACTTTATCTAGCCTAAAACATTATTAGTGTTTTATATATATAGTATAGTGTTTTGATAAACTTTTTTTCCATTTGAGGATTTATCTTCATAAGGATTATAATTAATTGATTTATTGACAACTGATTGATTGATTGATTGTCACCAAAAGCATTCCTAGGTCAGAGATACACCCCAGTGTCATCTTTCCTAGCCCCATGTGTTTTATACCGCACAAGTACAGGCGAAATCATCGGTATCATTAAATCCTATTGACCCTGTAATTATCTCCTTGCATTTATTGGATAAATCTAGAGTGCGTTCACCTCCATCCACTCTCCATAATTGTGCTTTGTTGGCTCGATCACCCCTAATTTGCAGCTTGTTGTCTTGACCTTCAGAGAAAGCAAATCATTAGGATGCTGCAGCATATTGATGATTAAGGCTTTTCTTTGTTCTGTGTCCTCTGATGCCCTTCTCATTCCACATATGTGCGCATGCATGTATGTGTGATGATTCGAAAGTAGATAGCTTGGACATGTTATGATGGAAAACATCACAGTGGGAGCGGAATGCTTTTAGCTCTTCCTGTCTGTCAGACTGTTATGCATGACTTACCAGAGAGACAGAGCTTTTCTTCAGATGGGACACCCACACAACACCCACACACACACACACACCCACACACACACACACACACACACACACACACACACACACACACACACACACACACACACACACACACACACACACACACACACACACACACACACACACACACACACACACACACACACACCTACACATATAATTACTGAGATGTGTCTACCCTGTAAGCCGTCAGCTATTACACAGGAAACACAGAGACTGTGATAATCAAGAAGCCGCAATGCACAAAGCGACAGGAGGAAGCCCCTTAAGGGGGGCAGCATTTGTTTGTTTTGCCTTCTTGAAAACACACCTCTGTGATTTGTTCCCTGTCTCATGATTCTAGCTTTTTGGTCGTCAGCATTTCCACACACAGGAAATGCAGGACCCATTATTTTTTATATACAGCTGCAATACTGTCCACATGCGGTCAGCATACATAGCATAATCTATGTTATATAGGATTTACAAAGGGGCGGATTGTTGTATTTCCACTGACAGACATCCCAGTGTGCATTGCATTTTTGGAAAGGTAAAGCGTCATTACATTTTATGGCTTTTCATACATATTCAGGGTCGGTAAGTGAGCTGAATGTGGATCATTCATCATCTCAGACCAAGGGCTATTTAATAGTTTCAATATTAATCATGGGCAGCACTTCATAGCACAGTGGCCTATTCAGAGTCAAAAATATGACTGTAAGGCTGAAAACAGTGCTTAGATGAATGAGCTATGAGCTTATAAATACGTTGTATGATTTTTAAGCTCCTTGTGCTGGTTTTTCCCCTGTAGTCACTATTTGAGATGGGTTTTGAGGTGCTTGGGTAACTAGTAATTGAAGCAACACACGAATGCAACAGATCATTATTCACATAGCAGTGTAATTAGCTACTGTATTGTTAGTAAGTGGTCTAACTCTTCAATGAAAGCATTAAAACAAGGGGTTTTCAAACTGGGCTCCGCAAGAAGGTGGTTAGAGTGCTGGAGGAAAATGTTTAGAGAAAAAATGCTATTTTATAGTTGTGACCCCGAATAGTCAACGTATGCTTCGATAGAAGGAGCCTGATTCGACTACCAATCTCAAAGGGTGTTATGATTATGCCATTTTGGCTATATGGTGGGGCTCAAATGTCTGATTTGACATAGAACTACTGGTTTTCTACCAATAAGTTAATGTACAGCCTATTAAGATAATGCTGTTAATAAGAATATGAAAAGAAAGAAGCTTTAAATAAATAGTTTAATGTGCATGAATAAATCTAACCACCCTTATATATATATTTAGGTTTCACTTTCCATAATCCGTAAGTGACAGAGGAGCATCTTGGCGGTAGGGCTGTGACAGGCGCCGTGACAACCGCGTCACCGGCGGTGGTCGGTTGTCACCACGGTTATGTATTGCTACCAGCGGTAGTGCAAGTGACGTCACACACTCTCTAACAAGCATAATACAAAGTTTTGTGTACAAGTGTAATGATACTAACAGTTGCAAATTGTTTTATTTAGCCCCTCTGGCGTCCAATATGAATGAAAAAGACATCATCCCCCAGTTTCACAGACAAGGATTCAGCCTAATCCTAGACTAAAATGTAACTCTTAGCTGTTTTAACTGAAATAAACTTGCACTGACTGATCCTAAAATATATCAGTGCCTTTGTTTTGTCTCAAGATGCACCCCAGTAATGTTTGTTTCTAAGCATGTTTATAAAAATTACTTAAATGTCCTAATTGAACTATGGCCTAATCCTGGCTTAGTCTAAGCCCTGTCTGTGAAACCGGCCCATGTTTATAGTGCTTATGGCCAATCCAATTATTAATTGGTATTTTTTTTATTTTTACAAGTATCGGTTTAGACACCGTTTAGGCACCGGTACCATTTTAAAAGTATCGATTTGGCACCGGTAAAAAAAAAAAACGATACTCAACCCTACTAATATGTAGCCTGTAGGGGTAAATAAGGTGTAAATGTGTAGCTTTTGAAAAGGTATCACTTCAGTAACAGCTTTTTTACCCTTTATTGTGAGAATGTGGTGAATCAGCACAAATTCTTGTTGTTGTGGACTGATGCTGCTGCATCCTACTCTTCTCTTTGAAGAAAGCTCGCCATTTGTATTTGTTACCAGAGATGCACTCTCGGAATGTATTCAAGCTTTCAGACCGGTAGGTGAACTATCAGCCAGTGAATTTGCTTTTGGCAAGTGGCTCTAATGGGCCTTAAAAGTGATCTGAACAACCTCTTAGTCAGTGTGTGACTGGTGGCTCTCACAACAGGACCACTGAGACAGACATTGTGACATAATTGAAACCGACATCTTAGAGTCATGCCCTGGCCAGACCTCTCAATCTTCTGAGAGACCAAATGTAAGTGATGTAAGCTTGAAATCCTAAACAAACAGTTTTTTTGTCTCTCACCATGTCCTAGATATGAGCAAGATATTTTGCTTTTTGTGTGAGCCAGTGGTATATAAACTGTGACCTACTTCTCTGAATAATGGGATATGCATCATTTAGTTTGGATCGCAGGAGGGAGTGCGACCTGAGCTGCACAGTTGGTGTTAGGTGTGTGTGTGTGTGTGTGGTGTGTGTGTGTGTGTGTGTGTCACCTTTATTTATATGCTTTTAACAATACAAATTGTGTGTGCACAATATAACAATGTGTGTGTGTGTGTGATTAAACACTCAATTTTGTGTGCATTTCATTATGTGTGTGTGTGTCCAGTCAAGTCACCTTTATTTATATGCTTTTAACAATACAAATTGAGCAACTGCACAATATAACAATGGAAAATAGTGTGTCAATAATGTGTGTCAAGTTAAACACTCAATTTTCACCTTTATTTATATGACAGCGGCAAGCTTTTAACAATACAAATTGAACCAAAACTCCATGTGACAGAAATGCACAATATAACAATAGGAAAATAGTGTGTCAATAATGAGGAACCAGTGACAAGATTAAACACTCAATTTCAGTTCGGGGGGCCAGCATTTAATATTTAAATCAGTGGGCCAGACAAACCAGATGGCAACGTCCAGCCAGTGTTTAAATCAAGTATCTCCAACTGCAGCAAAGACAATATCAAGTTGACAATATGTGTCCACCACTAAGCAAGCCAGAGGTCCACCACTAAGCAACCGTGACAGCGGCAAGGAACCAAAACTCCATCGGTGACAGAAAGGAGAAAAAACCTCCAATGGGAGAAACCAGGCTCAGTCGGGGGCAGTGGGCCAGACAAACCAGCAGTTTGTTCCAACTCCAAAGTCAGATTGTGGGCCAGACAAACCAGCAGGTACCAACTGCTCAGCTGTTTCCAATGGTCTTTTGTGACGGGCTCAACTGTTTCCCTCCCGTGCGGGTTCCTCACTGAGGATCTAAACTGAGGATCTAAACTGACAGAATGTGTCTGCCTCCCGAACATTGTTAGGTAGATTCTTCCAGAGTTTGGGCGCTAAATAGAAAAAGGATCTGCCGCCCACAGTTAATTTTGATATTCTAGGTATTATCAAATGGCCAGAGTTTTGAGAACGCAGCGGACGTGGAGGACTATAATGTGATAAGAGCACACTCGAGTACTGATGAGCTAAACCATTCAGGGCTTTCTAAGCAATTAACAAGATTTTTAAATCTTTAAAATACGATGTTTAATAAGGAGCCAGTACAATGTTGACAGAACCGGGCTAATGTGGTCATTCTTCCTGTTTTTTTCAGCTTGAAATAGGTCATTCACGTGAATCCTGTAGATCTGTATAAAAAAAATGGGGGGGGGGGGGGGGTGTCGCCATCGTCGTAGTATCTGCAAGTCATCTATGTCAAGTCACCTGTAGTGTCCCCTGTTGGCAAAGGAATGGACCCGCCCTACTCTGCCTCTGATTGGCTTACCTTATTGTTTTTTCCCTTATCCAACCAATCTCACTCCTGAAGCTTAACTTTTAGACGCTGCAGGCAACTGTCCATATAGATTAGTCTGTTTGTAGCTAGCTGAATTAAGTTTGCCATAGAGCAAGACGGAATGCATTTGTATCTGCTGTAAATTATGGTGTTCCAGTTTAAATGGTGATTATCGCGTGAGGCTGCTGTATTTATTTTTTTTTTTTTTTTGCATGAGGCTGCTGTTGGATAGCTAAATAGTAGTAGTAGGGGTGGAACAGTTTGCGGAAAAAATAGAACCGTACGGTTCTCCACACACGGTTCGGCACGCGCTAGGTTATTACTTGTGTGTGTTCGTATATGTATGTGTGAATGCCAAAGGCAGGTTTAAAGTGAAATAGCGTCCTAATTCCGTGCAGCATTGATCAGAGAGGCCTCGACCTTGTGCCTTGAAGCCAAACTTTGCTGATGAGGAACTAGAGGGGAAACAGAGGGGAATGTTTGAGATGCAGGAGCTAGACATAGCCATGGGCAGTGCAATTTAGATTCAAGCTGGAGAGTCGCAAGGATGAAACCCCACCAGGGAGAGGAGGTAGAAACTCCATCTGCAGAAACCCCAGGTGCAGCAGACACAGGTGCTGGAGAACCCAGAGGAGCTGAGACAGCCGGCTCAACCAGACCTGTGTCTAAAAAAAACAAAACAAAAAAAAACAATGCAGAGTGCAAAGCTGCATGGACAAAATCATCAGCTCTAAAGTGCCGAGTGGATCATTTTTATACCGTTCTCTAAATCATTTTATGATGCTCTCTTTTTAGTGAGAAATTAGCTAAACATTTTACTGGATCTCTCCAGGAATAGACAGCCAAAAATTAACTTTTTGTTATTATTTGCTCACCTTTATGTCATTACCACACTATTATATTTTCATATTTTCCTTTCAAAAACACAATAAGAGATCTTAGGCAGAATGGTCAAGCTTCTATTTTTGTACAAAGAGACTGGATTGTCAGAATTTGACAAAAAAAAACAATGCAAAATTTCATGCAAGTATAGTCTCACATTTTTTTTACATGTAATTCATAGAGTACTCATTACAAGAGTAATCTTACAATATGTGAAAGTGGATAACTTTTCTATTGAATGAAAAAACTATAAATAAATAAAGAAAATAATGAACAACAACTTTATCTGTTCACCACACATATAAAATACAGTGCATGATTATTATTGTTAACTAAAACTGAAATAAAAGATGCTGGAAACCCAGAAGCATTTTCGTTACATTCAATAAAATAAATGTTAAATGAAACTTGCAAAATTACAATTAAAAACTAGATATTTTACTAAGAAAAATAACAAAAACAACATTCATAAAACTAAACTAAAACCAATAATTTGAAGTATTAAACAATGATAGTAGTATCTCTATGATACTAAAATGAAACGGATATAGAGCACTGATCATACTGACTACTTTTATTATAATTTGATATTGCTTTTGGACCCTTTTGGAGATTTTCAGTGTAAACAATCATTCACTTTTGTTTTATAGAAAACAGAATCTTGGCCATTTTGTTCTCAGATCTCAATTTTTTTGTTCCTTTAGAAGAAAGAAAATAATAGTTTAATGTAAATAATGACAGAACCAGTGCTGGTAATTGTATTGAAGCTTAAATAAAATATAAATATCATCAGACCAACTTAAAAAAACATACATACAAAATTAAATGAATATTAGAAGTGTCATCTTGAATTAAGTTAAGAGTATAAAATTACTAAAACTGAAATAAAAATTAATTAAAGAATTAAAATATAGAAATATAAAAAAATGAAAACAACAAAAGTGCATAACAAAATTACTAAAAATTACTTTGCATAATAAACGTACTAAAGTTAAAATCAAATACTGTATAAATAATACTGGACAAAACATTAATTTATGTGTCACGTATTTCTCTGATATTTTAACAAAATATTTTGGTTCCAGACACCAATTCAGATAAAAAAGGATGTGTTTGAGGAGCTTCCTGAAATTTCAGCTCTTAAGCAATAAAGACAAGCCAATGATTTGCCAAAAACAACAGCGAGCATTGCTGCAAAACAAATTGATTATAGAACTCTGCGGTCCCTTCCTCCTGATGCCGAGAAGACTGAGAGGGAGGCGGGGTGCTATTCCGACTGATTGTCCATTAGACTCTGCATTAATCCTTAAATGCAAAATCAATACCGAGAGGCAAATGAGATCAGAGCCCTGCTGGAGAGAAAGATAGGAAGGAACAGACACTCCGACCAGATATTTGTTCATTTGCTCCCCCACGTTCAGTTCTAGCCTCTTAAGAGAAAAACAAGGAGACTTCTAAAGATGTCTTTTGAGACAGAAATAGAGCCTGCTTGAGAGTCTTTGTATACTGTCGTAAATACAAATGAGTGTTGAGAGTATAGCACAATAGTATACTTTGTAAAGTTGTGTGATTTTAAATTACAGGACAAGTTACTGAGGTGTAACAAGAAGTAATGAGTAGGACTGTGACGATAACCGCATTACTGCTTCACCACGGTAATGAGATGCTGACCGCGGTGTTGAGGTCATCACCGTCATCACTACACTTTTTTTGCAAGCTATTTGCAGGAGGAAGCTAGAGGTCTGCATTCCGCGGGACCCGACCAGATTTCTTGCGATGCGGGATTAAATTCCAAATAAAACAAGGTAGCGGTCGGTAACTCTGGTGTAATTTGAATAGGAGTGGGCGGTCTAACAATATCCCATTACCAACGTCCTTTCAGAACAGCATATCTGCGCTTTTTTACTCCCTCTTATCACTCACGCGCTGCACGCACGGACCAGTGCTTCTGTGTCATGTATTTTATTGCGCACCGTGCGCAGCATGTGCATAATGGCCCTCTGACAGAACAGGCTGGCTGTCGATGAGCAGGGCCGGCGTGTGCATTTAGGCGAACTAGGCAGTCGCCTAGGGCAGCAGCACAGTCAGGGCGGTAAAAAGGACAGATATTTTTTGTTTATCTTTTGGCTATTCCTTATCACCCCTTAGTTATTCTAAATCTAAATTAACTTTGCTTCATAGTCATGCCGCTCCCGCGCCGCCCCCCAACTGAGCATCATCAATTACATGCAAAACATCATAATGTACATTCATAAATGTCATCAAAACAAATAAAACTATCCAGACATGAAATCCTTTTGCTGCTGGTAATGTCTGATTAGTTTTAAAGACAGACATGTGCATCTGAAAGGTAAGATTATAGCCTAATGTATGTGTGTGAGAGAGAAAGCTCGGGGATAAGACAAGTGTAATGTTATCTAGTATTAAATAGGCCTACGTACATCCAAAACTGTGTTTTGTTGTGTTTTAGCGAAGTAGAATACTAAATATTTAGCATTTATCATATACAGTGTTTAATTTGTGGAATAAAGCGGGGTGACGGATCCGCTTCAGAGGATGGAGAGGTAAGGGATCATTCGCGCAATAGCTTGGTTGACCCACTTAAGTGATTACCAGCTTGCACCAGTTGCTTTTATAGTGTGCACATATACTCTAAAAATCACGGTTATTTTATGTTAAAAAATATATTTTTTTGCCTTTTTTGTTGTTGGCTATTCGTTGGGGGAGGGGGAGATTTCGGGTTCGGGCTCTAAATTTAACTGTGCAGTTCGGATCGGGTCGGGTCAGACGATCTCGGGTACGGGCCGGGTTCGGGCTTCAGTTTAATGCCCGTGCAGACCTCTAATCCGTGGTTGGATTTCTGACACGTAAATCATCTTACACTTTCAAAAAGCGTGACTGATACTCCAGCCAACTCAAACTGTTGACTAACAGCGGGAGTCAGATTGCCTCCTAGGGGATGGCTAAATATTTGCTAGCTCGTATTCATAAATCCTCAAGGGAATATCTCTGAATTAATTGATGCTCGGGGGGCGCGCCCCACAGGTTGAAAACCCCTGGTCTAAGCCAACGGTTTTGTTCATATTTTGCATATACATTTAAATGACAGATGTCTTTTTTTTCTCTGCGACACTTTTCCTACTATGTTGACAGCAAAAGGTTAAACAAATTTTGTATTTTGACAAGATGAATACAAATTACAAATATGATATTTGATTTTGTGTTGACAACAAAATGAAAACTAATTTGATTGTGGACAAGACCAATAAAATAAATAGCCTACAATAAAATATTTGTTTTGCAGACTACATTTTTATTTGTTTTTTTTCTCTTTCAGTAGTGGAAATTTAAATGTGATATTCTGGAAACGAGATCTATATTTAGCAGGAACGGTAGGGTCAGGAAGAAAATTATTCTGTGGACAGCGGACAGTTATGTTGCACTTTGAAAAACCCAAATCAGAAAAAAAGCCTCTTTTATGTTGCACTTTAAAAAGGTTGTTATTATAAATGTAGCCTAATTAATCGTTAAATAATATTAATGGCATCCACATTTTTCAACAAGTTGCGTTTGGACAAGTGCGTTTATATCCAAGTACTGTTACCCGAAAAACAATGTCTAAAGAAATAGGAATCGAAGTTTAGCACAACTAGAACTAAGCATGGGGCATGTTGAGCTCGGCTTGTTGTTTCTGCAGCTTGCTCAGGTTGTTATTCTCTTAATAATTTATTGTACAAAGAAAGGGTTATAACCAAACGATGACAAAGACTGTTCCATAATTCCTATTAAACACAGAAGATATCGGAAAAAAAACAAAGTTATAGAAGTTAATATTATTTTGTTATTGTTAGTATAATTTGCTGTTTTAAGAGTAAAGACGACTTTATTATAATTAATTTCCATGTTCATTTACAAGCTGCATGCATTCTTGATCAAGTCATTCAGGGCTCTACTCATTCTTCCCACTGGTCGCACTTTTGCGACTAACTTTCTCAGTTGGTCGCACGAGCACATAATTTGGTCGCACTTTTTTTGATACAACATTAGATTAATCAATGAATTGCATGCTGATGAACTTGTATCATAGTTTATAGCTATATGGTAACGAAAGTGTTCTTTAACATTCAACCAGTTCTTTTTCATCAGTATTATTTGTCACCTTCTCTGGTTTTAGAAGCGGTCTTTTACTTTAGTTTGAAAACCAAATCCTCCGTTGCGCTCAGTCCGCTGCGTGCACCTTCGCGCTCGTGCTGATGCAGTGAGTGTAGGCTATACCCACGAAGCGCTAATGCTGAAAGCGCCTCTCTTCACGTGATCAGTGAAATCTGACTCCTGGTACAATGTGCCGTGCTGTATGAAGCAGACGCTTTGGAGCAGCGCAGACCATGCGCTTGCACAAGTGCGACCACGTCCAATTTCCATGCGATTAACCGCCAAATCGCAATATTTGTTGCTGCTTCACCGCGGTAAGAAACAAATCCCATACCGTCACAGCCCTAGTAATGAGCTTGCAGAAAGACGTTGCTGTTGTCATACATTGCGTGCTACATTATGCACTTATTTACGCTTATTTCTCCGAACCGTAAGTTTGTGTGTGTACTTGTCCTCTCTTTGACAGAGCTGTGGCGTGTCCATCTGTTGTAGGTTTTAATGTGTATTCACGGCTGGTGCGGATAGCCGAATGGTGTGCATCAAACCACACCAGCTCTCACACAGATGGCAATGATCAACTCCACAGAGACATTTAGGGTTAAGCTGTCCTCATACCCGCGAGGAACCATGTGACCCCTGCATTGCAAACGCTCATTCGTGAGAAAAGAGGATTTAGGGATCAAATCAAACAAACAAACAAATGCACATTGGGAAAAAATGTTGGTCTGTTAACATTAGCCATCCTCATCTGTGTCATACTGTGAAACCAGATCTATTCAGTGTGCACCTGTGTCTATGCATGTGCGTATTGGTGTAAACACCTGTTTCTTTGCATGTACAGCAGTGTAATTCATTTTATACTTAAAGAAATATGAAATCCCACCAACTACCTCTTTCAGAAGTGGTTTCTGTTGGGATTCGAATAATTAATTTCTTTATTATTGTGCATCATGAGCGTTTGGTTTGGTAGCTTGTTACCCTGTGGTGTGTCTATACAAGGCTGTTTGTTTGTTTCTTGAGGTCTGGCACACCTTGAGAAGTTCTAGGTCTGGATTATGATTAGGATTCTGCTTATTTACATTTCCTGGGGTGAAGGTCAGGAGAAGCAATTAGAGAGTCCAGAGCTACTTGATCTAGCCAAAGCCAGACTTTTGACTACTGCCGTGAAGGCTGCTCCACATTGTAGCTTATATGCTTTGAGATTTAGGGATGAGTAAATATAAAATCAATGATACTGCAATAACAGAGTAATGTGCACCCAAGTTGTATTTCATTCAAATAAAGGTATATCAGTCTAGTGGAGAATGTATTGACTTTGTGGTCAGTATATGAAACAAATCCCATGAATATCTTTGTCATAATTATTTTCCTCTGAAACACTTATTATACACTGTAAATATATGAACTATTGCAGTATATATACGCATTTTTGTCTTGTTTTCCAATATAAAAATCTAATATATTTTTCAGGAAATTGTTTTTACAATAAGATATTAAGATATCTAACAAATGTTTCCCTTGCACATTGCACTTTTTAAGCAAACGTTTTGTTAGATTTCTCAGAAAATATTACTTTGTGGGAACAAAAAACTAAGATATCTTAAATAATCAAGATTTTTATAAAATGCATAATTCAGTTTACCATATTCTCTCTTTATTTTATTTATTTACTTTTTAATTTATTTTCTAGCATATAGTATATTGGTATATCTGTGCTAAAATACATTTTAGCTGCTATCTTAATCACTGGCAAATGAAAATCGACAATGTATTGGCCAGAGGGTAAAAATAATTATTTAGTCAGCTACACTCTAAAAGTGCTTCAAAAGGTTCTTCAAGCGATGCCATGGAAGAACCATTTTTGGTTCCACAAAGAACCATTCAGTCAAAGGTTCTTTAAAGAACCATCTCTTGCTTACCTTTTTATAATCTGAAGAACCTTCTTTCACCACAAAGAAAAACCTTTGTGAAACAAAAAGCTTCTTCAGATGTTAAAGGTTCTTTATGGAACCATCTACACAAAAAGGTTCTTCTATGGCATCGTGAAGAACCTTTATTTTTAAGAATGTAGTGCAATATTTAGTCACATATGTAAGTGATTTTACATTCTTTGGAAAACCATGCAAAGATACTGATCAAGAAAAAAAATGTGTGTGTGTCTGTATCTATCCATCCATCCATCAATTTTCTTGTGCAATGTAGCAGCCTCGTTACTTACATTTATGCATTTGACTGATACTTTTGTCATTCAAGGAAAAAATATACTCTTTCAAAAGTTGTGTAGGAGCCAGCCAGCCAGCCAATTTATTTTTTCATAACCTCTTGTGATTTTTATAACATTTTGCTATTTTTGTGTGCACTTTGCATCATACAATCTGTGGGCAGTCTGTAGACATGGTTGCCTTACTAAAACTAATCCTTACCAGAACATATTGGAACAGTACTTTTTGTAATATCACATAGCCAGATCTACCTTCTGTTCACCATTACTCAGGTCAAGCAGTTACTTTGATATCCCTCTTCAAATAAACTGCTTTAAGCATTGATATCCTGAATCTTAACCTTTTGAAAAGGCTTGAACCAAGTTATAATATTTACAAATATTTGCGAGGATACTCATTACAGCATTAGCTCAAATGTCAACGGCGACATAAGACGATTCCCTCATCTTTAACCTCTCCTTTGAGGTGCACAGACAGTTATCCTGTACTCATCCTCCTGTTTTCCACTGGTATTTTCCTGTAATCCCATAAAGCTTTGCTTGGCTGAAAGGGTGATGTGAACTTCATGCATGAGGTAATCACCTCACTGGGTGTGTTTTCTTTTTCTTCACTTTGAGACTGAGTAAAGCCAAAGAGAGAGAGCGAGAAAGGGAGAGGACTATTGATCTTCATAAAGCCTTGCTTTCCCAGCTGTGAACGCCAGCTCTCAGCTCAGAGATAAGATGCTTGCTTCACTTTACATACTTAGAGACACTTTAATGGCAAGTGCATTCGAGTGAAGCACCAAACAAGCACACCCACCCGTTATCAATACAAAAGCAATGCTTGTTTGGATATAGCACGACCTAGAAGTGTGTTTCTGACATGCTTTACAATGACGATATTTAACTTCTTTTCTTTTCTTTTTTGACTTTCTTTTATTTTATTGTATTTATGAATCAAATGCAGTCAGTCCAAAATTCTGAGCTCAGTAGTGAAAATAATTTTATTATAATTTTGTTTTCAGTTAGATTTGCTTCATGATAATCTTGAGTCAAACAAATAATAAAAAAAATCACTTAATATAAGGTAAAAAAAATAAATAAATGTAATTAAATGTTACAAATATTTTATTTTAATTAAATTAGCAACCTAGTTCAGAGTCTGAAATGTGTAATTTAACATCAAAATATATTTTTTTCTTTTAAGAAATTTGTTTCATTAACTTCCCGGATTCTCAATGTAATCTCAATTTTTTTCATAACCCTGCATTTTTAAAGGATTTTGTTTTGATCAGATCTGTCAGATGGGATTTTTTTTACTCATTTACTAAGACAGATTAGTTTTGATAAAGACCTTCAAAGTATTTCTGACAATTGTGGCATTTTACATTATAAGCATCTCGGTTTATTGGCATTGAGCCTATTTTGCTTCTTAGTGTGGAGTAGATTTGTGTATATATATGATGGAATCAAATTACATCTGCTTGACAAATTTAGCAGAGGTTATGATGATGACACAAAGCATTTTCAATAGCGAGCGCTCTTAGTGTCATTTATGTAACATTTGCAGAAACCCTTACATAAAATCACTGATGAAAATTTAAGCCATTGTGCTTTATAACATTGAACAGTGTCTGGTGCGCTCACGGCTTAAAGCTCCCAAAAAAATTATTGTCTATAAAAAATAAATATATATAAAAAAGACCCAAATCTGGATCAATTACTTTGAGTTCTGGGAAAGAGAGATATCCACGCAGCTAAGCCCTGGTGCCATGGATTTGACGGACAGCTCAGGTGGAAAGAATGAAGGCCTCAACCATTAATCGCACACCGAAGGGCAGAGAGAGTATTTCAGCCCTGGGCGGTATGTTGGAAAGCGCACATCACAAACACTTTTCATCTTATCTACCATTGCCTCTTTGCCTTTGATGATGGTGAGGGCTGCCATATATCTGATTGTACTGTGGATGTGTGCAGAAGATCCAGCAGTTAACTTATTATAGCTATTTTGTCTGTAGTAAAAGTATCTGAATAACACTAATAAGACAAAACGATTAGCATTTATGTAGTGAAATGTTAAGATCAATGTCTTGTCTCTCTCTTTTGCTCTGTGTAGGTTGAAAGAGAGAATGCTATTGTCTGTGCAGATATCGTCTATCCAGATTTCTCATTTTGTAAGATGATATGATTAAATGAGCATTATATTTCTTACACCTCAGGTTGAATACACAAAGCAGTGCCTCTTTGCAACTTTTTATTTAGTAAATGCTCTTAAATGGTACAGTGATTTAAATCTGTGTATATTAGGCACGTTAGATTGCAGCAATACTTTTGTCCAGTTTGCAGCTTCTTCTGACATAGAACTCACCACTTACTAGGGGTGTAACGATTCATCGATATATCGATACAATGTATCGATGCCACGCGTAAAATATCGATATCTGTAGTATAAAAAGGCACCTTTATTTTGGCACTGTCCACATTTTCATATAATGTCCGTCTATGCATTACCACCAACGCGTGCATTCTCGTTCAATCTCACGTATCAGGACTGTATTTTTTTTTATTGGCTATTCGTTGTGGGGGGGGAAATATTTCGGTTCGGCTCTAAATTTAACTGTGCCGCTCGGCTCGGGTCGGGTCGGGTCAGACGATCTCGGGTTCGGGCTTCAATTTTAAGCCCGTGCAGACCTCTAGACGTGCGGTCAGTGATCCGCTTCCAGAACTACCGGCGTTGCTACAGCAAAACACACTGTTACCCATTTTAAACATTTTAATGTGAGTATTATGACACAAGTGAGGTACAAAGCTTTGTTAATAAGATAAATAATTGGTTAGCAGGCAAATATTACATCGCGACCATGCTTTTTGATTCATGCCGAGCGCATACATTTAAATCAAGCCATATGCAGCTTTGTGTTCTATTTCTCCGAATGGTCACAAATTTAATATTTTTTATTGTTTCTTTTCCAAAATCCTCACTCTCTCGCCCTCTAGATTCGCAGGTTTATTTTATTGTTGTTCACTTTTAATCACTGTTTTCGCATCTTTTACTGTGGTAAACGTGTGGGGGGAAATGAAAGATTTCGTGGCCATGAATTAAGAATTCGTTACTATGACTTAAATTGTTCCCGCATTTAAGTTAAATCGTGGGTTTTCTAGGGAACAAATTAATGAAACATGGACAGCTGTCAAAAATGTATATGTCGTAGGAACAAATTAACAAGTTGTAGGAAAGAATAGCCTATATCTGTCCTGCTCGCGTCCGCAGCCCTGTCAAAGCGAAGTGCCCGATATGCAACAATATCTAGGGAAATTATAATTGAACATGACTTATTACAACATTTCAATACAAAATAACTTTGTACTGTATCTGTTTTAATACACTTTTAAAGTTTGGATCATATTAAAAGCGTAGTTTGTACATTAGTAAATTATTTTCTTGTAAGATCCAGCCCCTTCACCGTCACTCACAGCCGTTTGCACGTGTTTTGCGCATGAGCCGCATGCACCCCAAAATGAAACTGCTTAATCGACCATCGATAGCTTTTATCGATTATATCTCTTATCGACAATTAATCGATCGTCGATTAATCGTTGACATCCCTAATATATATACTGTATATGTTTGTAAAAATGGTACAGCTTTTTAAATATCTGAAAGTACACTCTTAACATCAGTCAGTCAAGCATTATAATATGACATTATGATAATATAATTAAAATGTATTAACCATGTATGAATGCGTAGACATTTTAACTGAATAACTGAATTTAGGACTGGTGGTGGTGCTTTTTTTGGTTATTCAGTGTTTCTGTTAAAAAACTAACAATAACTATAATACTGATAAGAAGATAATAATAATAATACGAATTCTGCTAAAAAGAACAGTATAAAACGTACTGAGGATTAATGAGCTGCTGGATTCATGAATATTTAATCAGGTCGTTTGCATTCACTCGAACTGATTTGCTGAAATCAAAACAGGGATGATAATAGGTGAGTGCCAGCCAATGAGATTGACGTTTGCATATTAGTTCCGCCCACTACCGGAAAACCCGGCTGTTCTTAAAAGCTGAAAAAGTCCAAAGGAACTCTGTTATTTTGACAGGAAAATACAACAAAGAATATCGTTTACATGTGGCACGTCAATTTTGCATGTATGTAAGACTCTCTTGCTCTCTCTGCTCTCACCAAAGCGACGGCAAGTCATGCGCCTAGAGTTCACGGTACGTCAAATATCTGTTATCATATCTGATATCTGTTAGAGATCAAAGAGTTCTGGGTCCTCTGCTTCAAAAGCGATGGTGTTGTGGGTGCAGTCCAGCATAAGTATCTCCCCTCTCCCAGCTTGAGCCGATGATGCTGGCTTTCTCCATCGGTTGTGATCAGCGGCCAAGGTGGGCGGAAGCCCAGCGGGGGGTGAAGGATCTTCTAACGAGCTGTGAGAGGCAGGCTACAGGGGGCCGTGAGAAGCCAGAGAGTCACCAGAAAAGGGCTCGGGTTGTGTGTGTGTGTGTGGATGCTCTGGGTCAAACACTGACAGCCAGACAGAACAGTACAGCTCCAGCTGAGCTTCAGTCATCAGACACATGATCCCACACGGAGACCTTATTAACATATGCCAGCATGCACACGCTTGTCGTCATGTCAAGATGAGTCTCAGGTTGCTTGGCATACAGGGTTGGCTCAAGTCTTGTTTGCTTCTAAGTGGTTAGGTGCGGTTTCCAATTTAAATCAACTGCTCTGAGGTCACTCTTTCAAAGCTTTGGAGATTTAGTGGCCATCTCCATTATGTTTAATTGAGGTATCAACTAGGGGTGTAAATCGGATGTTTCATCACGATTCGATACGATATCAATTCTCATACCCAGCGATACGATATTAGCCGTTATTAGTTTGCTTTCACTTTAAGAACGAAAGCACATATTTAATATACTGATACGCATGCCTTTTCTCCACTGTTTACATTAAAACATGTGCTATACCTAACCGACTGTTTACTAGGATATTAGCCAAAACGCGCATTTTGATATAGTTTGGTCTATATTTATTCATCCATGCACACAAAAGCGGAAGAGAGCTCAATTCAGTATTCGCGCATTGTTGACGTGACTGTCTGTGTGCGTGCGCTTCAGATGTGTACACGGAAAACTTCTCACACAGCGCTCGATTGTTACTCCAACAATCCCGAGCGTCTTTTATGCTCGCCTTGTGCGCTCGGGCAGTCCTTATATCGAGTCCTGATACGTGAGTTTGAATGAGAATGCACACGTTGGCGGTAACGCATAGACGGACATTATGTGAAAATGTGGACAGTGGAAAAATAAAGGTGCCTTTTATACTACAGATATCGATATTTTACGCGTGGCATCGATGCATCGTATCTTCATACATCGTATTGATATATCGATCCATATCGATGAATCATTACACCCCTAATATCAACTTTGTCTCTCATACAATCTTAAACATAAATGTTCGTATTGGCATTTACGGTTACATGAAGAACCTTTAACATCCATGCATTCTTTAAAATAATTGGCATTGATGGTTCCACGAAGAACCTTGTAAATCCATGGAACCTTTCAAATACAGAAAAGGTTCTTTATAGTGGAAAAAGGTTCTTTTGATTTTTTAAATGTTCTTCAAAATAGTTAATTTAAGAACTGTTCACTGAAAGGCTCTTTGAGGACCAAGGGGTAAATGTTTTGAGAAATATTTGAGTTCTTTCTTATCTTTTATTTCTTTTTGATTTTAGATAGTAGACTTTGGCATCTTTTGGCAAGTTTTAGACGCTGTTGAGATCTGAGAACTCTAGAGGAGACACATCTCAAGTAATCCAATATTTATCATTGGTTAGTCCATACAGCTTTATAACTATTCATATATTATTATACAATAACAGAAAACCATTTTATTTTAGTTCTGACTCTAAATTTTGATTGGATCAGCCATTTTTAAAGCTGTTTTTGTTAGCCGATATATGCACACCTGTGGCCACACATAAGTTGAATTCGATAAAAATTAGCCAAGTTGGTATGTTGCTCAGCAACCATAAACATCCTACAGTTTGGCTAATGAGCTACATAATTATTTCACAGGAACATAAAATTAGGAGCAGTATTTCTCATCTGTGAGTCATTGGTGAGCTGTTTTCAGATCTGTAGTCATTTGTTTCTTATAATAGAAAGCTACACTACTTATGATTGTTATTTTTAATAGAATATTTAAATCATTAGTGGTGGCCATCATTATAAAGCAGTGTTTTATGAAAATTAAGAGTTTTTTGGCACTAACAGTACCCCTTACTATGGTAAAACCACATTAATGCTTCACTTTAATGCTACTTATAATACACTGGTGGCAATTAAAATGTTCCAGTGGGCATAGATGCATTTGCTCATGCTCAGATGCCAGGCATTGTACAGAAACCAAAAGAGAAATGAGATTCCCTGATAGGATCTGTCCTGTGTCACAAGCTTCATGTGCTTTATTAAAATTCATCCCATCATATGCAACGCCGAATTCATTTTCTCTTCCAATTAAGTGACCTGCGTGCCAGCTCTCTTTCTGTCGAGCTGTTGTTCTCATCTCCGACATGCACACACAGTCACACAGTCTTTTCCTTCTCAGGGTTTGATCAGTGCTGAACAATAGGTTATCTTTCCAGAGCACAGATTTCTCATGATTGCTGCACTCTGCTCCTCTAAAGCGTAACTCCAGAAAATTGGGGAAAGTTGGCAGAGCAGGAAGAGGTGTAAAATATAGCTTTATTTTGACATCTTTTCGTACACTGGCAGAAGAGACACAAAAACTCTTAGAAGGGACAAAAATAGACACACATAAGACTAGGAATGTAACGATTACCGGTTTGACGATAAATCATGATAAAATTCCCCACGGTTAGTATTACTGTTTCATATTTTAATTAGCATTAAAACCGTAACGTTATTCGATTACCACGATTTGAACAACTCACGATAGATAAATAAATACTGTCCAGCATAAAGCACAGTTTTCAGTAACAATCTCACATGCGCACAGCAGCAGAGTAGTTTCGTTTTGAGTGAAAAAAGAGCGGAAAAGCTGAGAAGTTTTAACCTTTTAAAACCGGCATTTAACAAAGCTGTATTCATGTTACCCTAACTCTTCAACCGTTTGCACCATCAAAATAATTCAAATTCCTCCTGACAGCAGACAACATGTGCTTTTCGGCAACATATGGGTTATTACGGTAATTTATTGCGCTCCGCAGACAAATGATGGCTGATTTCTGGGAGAGTGGGAAGGGAGAATTTGAATGGAGAGATAGGGAGCGTGGAGTTTTGGATTGCATAAAATAATAAACGAAACGAACAAAAACATGGTGAAGGAGGAGTAAACAGCACAAGAGTCGATTGGGATGATTTTTGATGAGACTTTGGGAGCAGTCTGAGTGAGACTTTTTAATGTGCATCGCTATAGTGCATGTAAATTAATGGGTGCATTAACAAAAAAGTGTCCTGAATGAAAACTGTGACACCCAGTGTCCCAAAAATACTTGTATATATATATATATATATGTAATATAGTTTTTTAAGTAAGAAGTGTTGGATTATTTCGATCATGACTTTTCTATTTTTGTATAAATAAAAAACAGAAAAGACCTATTTTACCCTTAGGTCTTACAGTTAAAAGAGTGCTGAGGGAATATATGAATAAAATAATTATATGAATGTACCTCTGAAGGTTCTTACTGTCTTCAGAAACGATTTGATGGTATTTTGTTAATTCTTAATCACAATACTGCTTTGTCCACAGAGTTCACGGGAAACAGCTGTAATTCAGCTTTTCCATATAAAGCGTCAGCTGCTGTCAGAGAGTGGATTTACAGAGACTTCTATTTATTTCCGTTTTATTCATCCATGGCACATGCATTTTGATTATTTATAGGGATGCACCGATATGAAAATTTTGGCCCGATAATTTTTTATATTTGAAAGTTGATAACTGATAAAAGCCACATCCCAAACACTTTGCCATGAAAAAGTCTCACAAACAAAATAAAATAATGCATAAATAATGCAAACAAGTCATTGGACATCATTCCATGTGTAAATAATCAAAATGCATGTGCCATGGATGAATAAAACGGAAGAGCCATCTGCATGGACAATAATGAAATTATATTAATTACTAAACCATATTGATGATGAAAATAATAAGAGAAAATAAAAGTGGTGGTTATTATTAATAATGCTTCAGTGATTTTGAAAAAGTAACAAATTAATAAGCTACCACTGTTTTAAATAGAGCTGCGTGCGCTGTATGAAGCTGAATGAACACCGGTAAACTGAAGTGCTTGTTATAGCGGGTTAATTAGGCTACATGAGAATCAGATATTTATAGAACATAAACATAATATTACAACTTATATATGCACAAAATATGGAAATGCACAAGTTATTTTGAACTAAGTTATGTGCTAGTCAGATGTGTAACTCGTGGTCGTGCACTTGGCTCCCGTAACAACACGCTGAAACACGGCAACTAAACACAAAAAATTCACAACGTTTTATTATAATATTGTTCTCATTAGAATGTTATATTCACGACAGTCCCAATCATAGTTATTATTTGTGCGCTGCTGTTTGAGCTGCGTGCACTGAGCTAAAGATGATCACCGGCAAACTGAAGCACTCTATAAACGCTCTATTAACTTAACCAAACACATTCATATGAGATAAAGCAGATATGCATAAAATAAACACTATTACTACGTACAACTGCACAAAAGGCTGCAAATGCACAAGCAAACTTAACTGTCATGGAGGTGTAGCTCCGTTGTGGATGCGCTCAACGCACGCACAAAACAGCGCACAAAGATTCCACAACGTCATTTACAGTAATGTTCTTATTATAATTTTATGTAGCCTTTATGACAGACTTGCTCTGAGCATGTTGCACACAAGTGTATTGTCCTTTTCAAAGTGATTCCAATCATATTTCAAGAATTTCAAAACCATCATGGCGAACAGCGCACATCTGAAGTGTCTCTGAAGGAAATAATGCATTATTTATCGGCTCAAAGATATCGGCCAAATTTTCTTATCGGGCCGATACAGATAACAGAAAAAATGAGCATTTATCGGCATATCGTGCATCCCTAATTATTTACACATGTAATGATGTCCAATGACTTGTTTGCATTATTTATGTATTATTTTATTTTATTTGTGAGACTTTTTTATGGCGAAATTTGGTAATGGGAGAGTAAAATAATTTTTTTAAACGTACATTGTTCAAACTAGGCTGCTTATGTTGAAGTGTTTGGGATGTGGCTTTTAATGATGAGACCTTTTTTTTAATCAGGCTCTCAAAAAGTATATACACATTTGGATATAGATTTATCGGCCAACATATCGGTTATCGGCTTTCAAATATAAAGTATAATCGGTTATCGTTATCGGCCAAAATTTTCATATTGGTGCATTCCTACTGATAACCGTGATCATTTTGGTCACTATAATCGTGATAAGAAATTTTCATACCGTTACATCCCTACATAAGATAAATGTGGACTTTTGTATTTATGAGTATTGCTTATAAAGTGTATGTGGATATTGTAGCACAGAAATTCTGGTTTTGGAAGAATTTGGGAGAAGTTCATACTGGCTTTGAGTAAATATGAGCACAGTTTATGAAATTATTGAGTCTTTGTAGAGATTAATGGGGTCTTTTTCTTAGAATAAATATCTGAGAAGCTAAAGATTAAAATGTAAAACATTTTCATAGCTATGTAATTTGTTACAGATTACAAATTAATGAAAGTTTAGTTCATTGCAAACCTGTGGAAGCCTATTTCCACAATGGAATACAAAAAAATACAAATCTTAATTTTATCTTAGAACTCTGCCTTTTTTTCTCTAAGTTCAGATAAAATGGGTCCAAATTGCTAGATATAAATATAATTGTGAGAAAAAACTGATACAACAATTTTGACTTGATGTTTTCTCAGAATTGCAAGGAAAAAAGTGTGAGAAAAAAGTAGACATTATCTCTCTTTTTTTTCTGAGGCAAAAACAGGCTTCCATAACTTCTGGAATGAAAATATTAAAAACGTTCAGGCTTAAAATCATTTGTGATTTGTGTGGGATTGTAGAGATCTTTTCTGAAACTCTTGTAGAGACATGAGATTACTGAGGTATTTTTTCTCAGAAGAAGAAGTCTCCAAATTCTTCACGTAATCGTATTGCCATCTAGGAGAAACTGTTAAGAAAATAAAGTTGTTTATGATTTCTCTTCCCTATGTGATTATTGAAATACATTTTGACTTCATAGTTTAGAGAGATAATAGGGTATTTTTTTAAATTAAAAAGTAAAAAAAGATCTGTCTTGTTGCAGAAGTCAGCAAAATCTTTAATTTGATGTCTAGAACAAATCCCTGAGATATTAAAAAATATCTCATTTGTGTTTTTGTTTTCCTGTGGGGGAGGAAGCAAAAAGTTAGGGAAGGCAATATATGAGCTTAGGGGAAAAGGCTAGACAGAAGTTAATTGTAGAAAAGAATGAAGGGAATGCAGAAAGGAGAGATGTTTAGTATGGATTCTGTCTTATTGTGCTGCTGTGCGTGTGTGTCAGTGGGAGTGATGCTGAGGCTGGTCAAGTGCTCCAGGCAACTACTGCGGATGTGTTGATGTTTCTTTTTTCCCCTTTCTGTATTTCAATCCATCTCTCTTTAGTCTGTACCCTTCTCTCTTTTATGGAGATTTTAGCACTCTGTTTTGCCATTAGGTGCTGATTAATCTTGTATAAGCAGCCTGAAAAATGTTGCTGCCATCACTTAGCGTGAGAGAAAAAGGCAGCTTCATTTCTCTTCCTGTTGAAGTCTGGATCTACATCCTCCAGAACAAGTCAGCCTCCCTCCCAGCCATTGTAGCAAAAGTCTCCAATTTTTTCTTCAAAAACATCTTTAGGCTGACATCTGCAGTGCATCTCTGTTCGTAGTGCAAATGGGCCAGAAATAGGATTTCACAATGTGCCACATTTTGGTTAGTGGTGTTGGGAATACAGTAAATGTACAAATGGCTCTCATTCTTGGCCTGTGCAAACTCAGGTGAAGCTGTAAGTGTAAAATGTAAGCTAGAATTTACCCTAAAGTAAAAGGAGGTGAGCAGTCACAACATTTTATACTTAGGCAAAATTGGGAGAATGTGTATGTGGAAGATGTTTGACCAGTAATGCCTGACAACAGGCATCCTGTTTTGCAAAATTTCATTTTATACAAACAAGTATTTAGTTCACTTAAAAAATTCCAGCTAAACAGTTGCTGTTACCCACTGACTTCCATGGAATGAGAAAAACACAATGTAAGTCAATGGAGACCAGCAACTGTTGTTTCCCCCAAAAAAATTTTCGTTTATGATCCACAGAAGAAAGAAGCTCGGTAACACTTTATCATTTTAAGGAGTCACTGTACTGTATTACATGTACTTACTATTTTAATAACAATAACCTATGCATAATTACATGCAAGTAACCCTAATCCTAACCCTAACCATACAGTAAGTACATGTAGTTAATTCATATTACTCAGTACTTAAATGTACAATTACACTGTAACAAGGACACCTTAAAATAAAGTGTAACCAGAAGCTCATGCAGATTTGTAATAACTTGAGGGTGAGTAAATGATGACAGGATTTTCATTTTTAGGTGAACTATCACCTTTAACTGGATTTTACTCTGTTTTGAAAAACCAATTAAGATTATTTCAAATATATTGTAAGAATTTGATATCATCATTAGTCCATCCGTAATCATGCTGTAATTGTGGATTCAACCAAGGAGGTCTGTTATACCTTTTTGCAGATATTAAAGACCTAATCAGAAAAAAATGACACTGACAAAATAGTATTTATTATAAAAAAAAAATTGTTTTTGTAGATACATTTTGTAAGAGTACATGGCTAATTTTGAATATCTGTCAATGGAGAAAATGCTTCTTGACTGCAGTTATATCATCTACCAGTAGGGTTAACTACGGTGGCCGAGAAGTGCAAAACAAAGCATGATTCTTAAAACGAAATAACGAATTACAAACGCAAATGCAAAAAAAAAAAAAAAAGAATAAATTTGGAAAACACAACAAAATTTAAGAAAACATTATAACACGTCAGAAACCAATGACAAATTCAAAAACAAAATAACAAGTCAGAAAACACAAAGACAAATCTGAAAACAAAACAAGAAGTCAGAAACCCAACGACAAATCAGATAAACCGGAAAAGGTTTAAAAAAAGCCATTGGTTTGGGAATAGATTACTCACCGCTGACTGGACGAGATATCTGTCAATCAAGATATATAGGAGGCACCAGAAATATAACAGCAGAGTTAGTGTAACACATCAGCTACAATGGCTCAGACTGTAAATCATGTGCCAGTATGCCTTTTGACGCGATCAACCCGGGTTCAACTTTTTTTTTTTTTTTTGCATTTGCATTTTTTTGTAATTTTTTATTTTGTTTTCAGAATCATGATTTGTTTTGCACTTCTCGGCCGCAGTAGTACGTTAACTAGTTAAAACCTGACACCCTCATAGCACCAAAAGTCAAGCTGGTGAGAGTTTTGCAGAATAAGTTTTACATCTTTCTCCTTTTCTGTCTCTCTCTCTTTCTTCTTTTTTCTCTTATCCTGCTCTGCATCTCTGATGTGTTGACATGTCTTAAATATTTATGATAATCTTTTCAGTGAGGAAAACATATTTTAGGGCGTTTAAAAATGCATGTGTGCAATGTGTGTAAAATATGACCAATGTAAATTATGGAGCAGTTTTTATGTTTTATCATTTGAATGATGCACACATGCTTCCTGCATTTAGAAGCGTGTTTCTGCAATGGAATGTTTCGATAGATAGATAGATAGATAGATAGATAGATAGATAGATAGATAGATAGATAGATAGATAGATAGATAGATAGATAGATAGATAGATAGATAGATAGATAGATAGATAGATAGATAGATAGATAGATAGATAAACATTATAAGAAAAGGATACCACTTCAAAATAACATCAGATTTCAGAATAACATCAGATTTAATTTGCAATGTTCTGTACATTTAATAGTGATCTCCTGCCCCACAGAATAGTCTGAATGATTGCATTTAGGTATTTAACATGCAGAAATTATGCCCCCCCCCCCCACACACACACACACATCATTTGTAAAGTTTCCCATCTCAGGTCTGTGGCAGATTCACACCCCTGCAAAAGGACCAGAGAGGAGCTGCATCGCGTACGTGTTATGGTTTAACCGAGCGCCTCACGCTATTAAGGGCTGTGGTGGAGTGAAACATCCATACTCTCTCAGACATGCTTGATTAGCGAGTGTTTGTCTTGGGGCTGCTCTTCACAGTGAAGTGCACGGCAATTGCTTCCTGTCAAAGTGACTGACAGCACTCTTCAGCTTCCTCATTACAGTAGCTATCATTATGCTTTTCATGAGTCTTTGTTGTGCATACATAATCTACATGGTATTCAGTGTGGTCACTTGTCATTTGGAATAATGCAAAGTGGCTTTTTGTTTGGTATATTTAGACAGACTAGAGAGGATTTTAATGGGATCAGTGTTATTTTTACATCAGTATGTGTTTGGGTCCGGAGCTTGCATTTTGGAGGGATTGCTGATGTTGTTTCATTAGATTGAAGATTATGTAAGATACCGGATCCCATGCATGGTTTATTTAGCCAAACAAGTGCAGATTAATATACATCTTCAAACAGTGTTCAGGCAGGCTTACAATTCTATATTCTTAGAATTCTATATTGTTAGCTCTTAAATTCTTGTAAACAATAGACAGTTGATTTGCAGTTTGATTTTTTGTGTAAACGTGTCTTAACATTTAGCATTCTGATAGAATGAGTCAAGATAGACGTGCATCACATCTGATATTACCACTGATTCATCTATTACACTGGTGCATTGTGGGATTGTAGTATTCCACACAGTTGCAAATGTAATGGGTCACCTGGGTATTCTATGCATACAGAAAATGTGCATACTGTGCACAGTATGCATATTTCATCAGTATGCAGCATGGTAGTATTCTGTTTATAAGCCTGAAATAAACTCTAAAATAAAAGTAATCAGCATATACAAGATGTGAAACCATGGTTGCATAAAAATCACATAATATCCAAGTAGGTACTAGGTACTTCCTTTGAGTCTGTAATTGGTTTGTGACTATTACAATGTATGTTCTATATAGTATGACTGTGTGAAGTAAGAATGTAATCCAGATGTACTACATCCGTAATAGTGTCAGTCTGCTACTACACGTAGCAGAGTCAGCTCCGTCACTTCACTGCCATTCACAAATCTTCTTCTGTAGTCTCATAGAATAGTAAAGTGTCAGATGCTCACTTGAGAATCTGACTGGAAATAGTACGCAATCCAGGTACTTTTCACCTATTGTTTTATGAAGACTGTAGCCGTGTCCCAAATTACGTACTAAACAGTATGCGCTTATGCACTATGTAATTAGGCATTCGACCGTGTAGTGTATAAATTAAATACAGTTATTTTGTCATTCAGCATTGGAACCTGATAACCCCTCCCCCTCCGCTATGTAATTAAAGCTGTGACAGTTGAGTGCATGAAGTGTCCAATATTCCACACGTTGTTCTTTTTAGTTTTTTGGTTATTTAGGTGCAACATCCAGGCACTTTTCCTTGTAGGAATTTTCAATGTGAACACACTACACCAGGGTTCCTCAAATCTTTCCCTGGAGGGCCAATCTGCTGCAGAGTTCAGCTCCAACCCTGATCAAACTCATCTACCTGTAATTTTCTAATGATCTTGAAGACTCTGATTAGCATGCTCAGGTGTGTTTGATTAGGGTTAGAGCTAAACTCTGCAGAGTGCATAAGTACATGACTTGGGACTACCACAGGACTTGACCAGATTTCTTGCGCCTCGGGATTAAATTCCAGAATAAAACGCGGTAGCGGTTGGTAAATCTGATGTAATTTGAACGGGAGCAGGCAGTCTAACAATATCCTGTTCCCGACATACATTCAGAACAGCATATCTGGACTTTATTCTTATTGACCACTGATACAGCCTGCACTCAGGATTGTTATGCACGGGCTGCATGCATGAACAGTGCTTTCTGCGTCATGAGTTTTATTTACGGGGTCTGTGCCCGCGGCAAGTGCGTAACGGTCCTCAGAGCAGGCTGTACCAGTGGTAAATATTAGGGGTGTAAATCGGATGGTTCGTCACGATTCGATACGATATCGATTCTCATACCCAGTGATACCTCAATAAATATATACGATCGATTTGCCGATACAAAACTATATAAAATCAATAAATGCTACTATGCTCAGTGCTAAACATCTTTTCTACGATAACCAAATAACAAAGCAATCGATTCGTTCAATACAGGAGTATATACAGGAGTAAAATAACTTCAAAGTCTTCACTGTATAAATTAAATAGCCTATAAATGAATACTTTTTTATGTTACAAAGGTTATATAGTCAGAAGCAGTGAGCACTTGCATTTTTCTTTGACAGCATTATATTTATTATTAGTTTTCTTTCACTTTAAGAATGAAAGCACAGATTTAATATACTGATACACATGCCTTTTTTCTCCAGTGTTTAAATTAAGACATGCTTTTATAAACCTACTGTTTACAAGGATATTAGCCAAAACATGCATTTTGATGTAGTTTTGTCTGAATTTATTCATCCATGCTCAAAAAAGCGGAGGAGAGCTCAATTTAGTATTCGCGCAGAGTTGACGGGGCTGTCTGTGTGCGTGCGCTTCAGGTGTGTGTGTGTGCGCGTGCTTCAGATGTGTGCGCGGAAAACTTCTCACACAGCGACTGTGCCGCCAACAATCCCGAGCGTCTTATATGCTCTCCTTGTGCCTTCGGGCAGTCCTTATATCGAGTCCTGGTACGTGAGTTTGAACGAGAATGCACACGTTGGTGGTAATGCATAGACAGACATTATATGAAAATGTGGACAGTGCCAAAATAAAGGTGCCTTTTTATACTACAGATATCGATATTTTACGCGTGGCATCGATGCATCGTATTGTCATACATTGTATCGATCCATATCGATGAATTGTTACACCCCTAGTAAATATACGGCAGGTTGTCGATCAGTGACAGAGCAGAATAAGGATGGAGCAAAGTGTGGATGCGCTGTCTTTGAACGACGTTCAAATCGGGTTTGTTTATATTTTGCTTAGAAATTTTAAATGACAGATATATTTATTTATTTTTCTCTGCGACACTTTCACAGAAAAATGGCAAACGAATTTAGTATTTTGACAAGACGAATAAAATAGCTAATAGGCTATTTTTGTACAACCTACATTTTTTATTTTTTTTTTTTTCTCTCTGCGACACTTTTTCCTATGTAAACGTTAAACGAATTGTATCCTGACAAGATGAATAAAAAAAATAAAAAATAATGTTTTTATTAAAAAATTATAAAATTTTCTCTCTGACACTTTTTTCCCCCCTAAAATGTTAAAATCATTTAGTGTTTTAAGATAGGCTAATTCATATAAATTCAAGAGACTTGACAAGATGAATAAAATAACAAATGTAATTTTGTGAAGACTACACTTTTATTGGTTAACCTATCTCTCTTTCTTTCAGTAGAGGAAATTTAAATGTGAGATTTGGAAACGAGATCTAAATTTAGCGGTAACGGTCGGGTCGGGAAGAAAATTTTTCAAAGCAGACAGCGGGTGAACAGTGAATATATAGCGGGAGCGAGTGGGTGCGGGATATAACCTTGCGGGAGCGGGACTTAAAAAATAGCCCAGCGCAGACCTCTACTTGGGACATACCTTGTGAATTCAGACATATTACTGTTTTCATATACTGCTTCTCGCCTACTATTTAGTAGGCAAGTATGAGATTTTGAGATTTTGCTAAGTAAATTCTGCTAAGAATTATACTGATTAAACACTTGAAAACCACACTTGTGTGGTTGAATATGTGAGGTGAATGAGTTATTGAAATTTGAGTTGATTTGGGTGGTCCTGAAAGACAGATTGGAAAAGTGTGCTTGGTAAAGTATGAAAAAAGTTTTTAAATTGAAAATAGTATATGTGAAAGTTGTGAAGCATTCATCAGAACGTCTAAAATGAGAATGCTGAAGTCACAAATTCAAACTGGATTGGAAAAAGAAAAAAGTCATAATGTTCTTTTTTTAGACTGGTATTTTGACAAAAACATATATTTTTAAATTTTTGTATATATTTGTATCACTTAGATGCCGTGAAAGAAGCATGAAATATGCAGAATAATTAGGGCTGTTGTTCAGTAGTTTGTAAAATAATTGGGAAATGCGAATGTGGTAATTCTCAAATCTGCGTTCATAAACGATAAAGAAGGGTGATGAAAGAAGATTTCTGGGTGTTGTAAGCTTGGATCATAATTATACATGAACACATTTAGCTAGTCTGCGAAGTTCTTTATGAATATTTGTCATAACTTAACAGATTTAATCAATGTCCTTGATAAGATTGTCATTGTCAAGGTAAAAAACTGACATAATTGTCACCTTTAGTTAGGTAAACAGTGGCTTGGATAATTGCTGATAACTACTGGAAATTATCTGATCAAGCACCTTTACTACCTGCTTTAGATTCCTATAAAATTTAGGGTTTTAAATTGTAACGGAGGCTAAAATTCGCACAGGCTCACAAAAATTGGACAATGGAAGATGGGAAAAACGTTGCCTGGTCTGATGAATCTCGATTTCTGCTGCGACATTCAGATGGTAGGGTCAGAATTTAGCGTAAAGAACATGAAAGCATGGATCCATCCTGCCTTGTCTCAACGGTTCAGGCTGGTGGTGGTGGTGTAATGGTGTGGGGGATATTTTCTTTGCACATTTTGGGCCCCTTAGTACCAATTGAGCATCGTTTAAACGCCACAGCCTACCGGAGTATTGTTGCTGATAGGGCTGCAACGATTAGTCGACTTTATCGACAACATCGACAATAAAAAATTGTCGACAAATATTTTTGTTGTTGAGTAGTCGTTTGATCTCATAGGACCTGATGTAAGAGCCTGCAATACTGCGGTTTGACCAGTGTGGCACTGTAGCGCGAGACTCTAGTTCAGCTCTCCTGGATGCAATTTAAGAGAAGAAGTCAGCGCTTCAGAGCAAACGCTGCTGACCGAACCTGAAGCTGCTGAGTGGCGTTTGGACGAATATGTAAATATATATTGTGCGCTTTCCTCTCAGTAACGAAATAAACACAACAAAAACTGACAGCAGTTTGAAAGTACTCAAAGCAGCAGTTAAAAAGGCATCTGTGATTACAACGATGTGGATGATTGCATGAGCTCTGCAGTTCAGTACTCCAGTAACGTCTGGTCATATCATGTTTATTTATATAGTACTTTATGCAATAGATAGCCTTAATTCAAGCAGCTTTGCAGTATTAAACATGAAAAACCGAGTCAGTGTCGATTTCAGTAAGAATTGCAACTTGATTTTCTGTTATAAAACAGCTCTCCAGTGTGGAACTAGCTAATGATAACATATTTGTTATCAGTGGGAATACAATTATTTAATTAAAGTAGGGCTGCAACTAACCATGAAGGGCCCTGCCTTTCTTTCATACTCTCATAAAATACTCGAACGGTATGTTGACTTTAAAGCCTTAATTTAACTTTCAACAACAGATATTTCAGCACAATGGATATTTTTGCGCTGAATAGCCCATTAATTGTCTCCCTCTGTGTTCCGTCTGTCTGACACGCGTGCACGCGCCCGCCCGGCGCTCATTCGGTATTTTAAACTTAACACAGGCTGTCAGGACGGACCTTTATGCAAAAATGGAAATACTCGCATGAATCTGTGACATTTATAGATAAGGATATGACCGTAAACTGAATGTTTTTGCACTGAGGACGCACACGCATCTGTCAAAGAGCCTGACAGGGCAAGCCATTACGCTAATGCATTAAAATATAATAATAATAATAATTCTCATGTTTTGGGCAGCTTGGATCACGTAGCCTAGTTCTCCCGCAGCATCTTATTCTATTTCCTCCACTATTTTAGATGCATTTTGTCCATAGAAATGCATTATTCAGTGCTATAATTAGATGCAACCAGCTGAAGTTGTACATGCACTGTGGGCAGACCCGACTAATCGATAATGAGAATCGTTGTCGATGATTTTCATTATCGATAATAATCGATTTTATCGATTAGTTGTTGCAGCCCTACATTAAAGTAATAGTTCGGTTTACAGAGATCAAAGCATGATCTAGCTAAGGACTGTTTTTGGTTATCATAACCCTATAAATGTATTTTAAGACATTATGTTGTGAATAAAATAGTTTATCCAAAACGTCTTATCAATTACCTTTATTTAGTTTCTCATCTACTACTTACAAAAGGAGATGTTAGGCAGAATGATGTGTCATTCGGTTACTTTTTTCATGTAGTTAATTAAATAGTGAGAGAGTGTCTCTGTCTGTCATCTCATTTTGTGTGCCAAATACATTTATTTGTATAAGGAATTGGTAACACTTTACAAATGTATCATTTGTTAACATTAGTTAATTTATTAATTAACATGAATGAACAATGCATTTATTATATTTGTATTAATCTTTTTTAATGTTGGTTAATAAAAATACAGTCGTTCATAGTTCACAGTGCAATTACCAATGTTATATAACACAACTTGTGTTTTTTAAATGCATTAGTAAATGCTGAAATAACATTAACTAAGATTAATAAATGCTGTAGAAGTAGTGTTCATACTTAGTTCATGTTAACTAAGGAACCTTATTGTAAAGTTTACCAATTAATTGTATAATAATCTTAATTACATAATATGCTTTTCTAAAGCTGAAGTGACCTTTATTTATGTTAGAATATGTATAACATAATATTTTAACTAATTGCAAAAGATGAATAATCAAAGTCTACTGATTAATAAGTTAAATAATCGACGATTAGTCGATTAATCGTTCTAATAATCGTTAGATTAATCAATTATCAAAATTATCGTTTGTTGCAGCCCTAGTTGCTGACCATGTCCATCCCTTTTTGACTACAGTGTACCCATCTTCTGATGGCTACTTCCAGCAGGATAATGCACCATGTCACAAAGCTCAAATCATCTCAGACTGGTTTCTTGAACATGACAATGAGTTCACTTTACTCAAATGGCCTCCACAGTCACCAGATCTCAATCCAATAAAGCAGCTTTGAGATGTGGTGGAACGGGAGATTTGCATCATGGATGTGCAGCTGACAAATCTGCAGCAACTGCGTGATGCTATCATGTCAATATGGACCAAAATATCTGAGGAATGTTTCCAACACCTTGTTGAATCTATGCCACAAAGAATAAGGCAGTTCTGAAGGCAAAAGGGGGTCCAACCCGGTACTAGCAAGGTGTACCTAATAAAGTGGCCAGTGAGTGCATTTTATTATATCTTTTCATGTGACAACACTGAAGAAATGACACTTTGCTACAATGTAAAGTAGTGAGGTTACAGCTTCTATAACAGTGTAAATTTGCTGTCCCCTCAAAATAACTCAACACACAGCCATTAATATCTAAACCGCTGGCCACAAAAGTGAGTACACCCCCTAAGTGAAAATGTCCAAATTGGGCCTAGTTAGCCATTTTCTCTTCCCGGTGTCATGTGACTCGTTAGTGTTACAAGGTCTCAGGTGTGAATGGGGAGCAGGTGTGTTAAATTTGGTGTTATCGCTCTCACTCTCTCATACTGGTCACTGGAAGTTCAACATAGTACCTCATGGCAAAGAACTCTCTTAGGATCTGAAAAAAAAGAATTGTTGCTCTATATAAAGATGGCATAGGCTATAAAAAGATTACCAAGACCCTGAAACTGAGCTGCAGCACGGTGACCAAGACCATACAGCGGTTTAACAGGACAGGTTCCATTCAGAACAGGCCTCGCCAGGGTCGACCAAAGAAGTTGAGTGCACATGCTTAGCATCATATCCAAAGGTTGTGTTTGGGAAATAGACTTATGAGTGCTGCCAGCATTGCTGCAGAGGTTGAAGGGGTGGAGGGTCAGCCTGTCAGTGCTCAGATCATTCGCCGCACACTGCATCAAATTGGTCTGCATGGCTGTCCTCCCAGAAGGAAGCCTCTTCTAAATATTATGCTCAAGAAAGCCCGCAAACAGTTTGCTGAAGACAAGCAGACTAAGGACATGGATTATTGGAACCATGTTCTGTGGTCTGATGAGACCTAGATTAACTTATTTGGTTCAGATGGTATCAAGCGTGTGTGGTGGCAACCAGGAGAGGAGTACAAAGACAAGTGTGTCTTGCTTACAGTCAAGCATGGTGGTGGGAGTGTCATGGTCTAGGGCTTCATGAGTGCTGCCGGCACTGGGGAGCTACAGTTCATTGAGGGAACCATGAATGCCAACATGTACTGTGACATACTGAAGCAGAGCATGATCCTCTCTCTTCTGAGACTGGGCCACACAGTGCAGTATTCCAACATGATAACGACCACTGTCTTGCTAAAGAAGCTGAGTGTAAAGGTGATGGACTGGCCAAGCATGTATACAGACCTTAACCCTATTGAGCATCTGTGGGGCATCTTCAAACGGAAGGTGGAGGAGCGCAAGGTCTCTAACATCCACCAGCTCTGTGATGTCGTCATGGAGGAGTGGAAGAGGACTCCAGTGGCAACCTGTGAAGCTCTGGTGAACTCCATGCCCAATAGAGTTAAGGCAGTGCTGGAAAATAATGGTGGCCACACAAAATTATTGGGCCCAATTTGGACATTTTCACTTAGGGTTGTACTCACGTTTGTGGCCAGCGGTTGAGTCATTTTGAGGGGACAGCAATGGGATTGTGTCCTGTTACTTCATAAAGCAGCATAAAAAGTAGTTTTTCTACACTGATCCTTGCATAACCATGTGGCTTGAACACATAAATCAGTTAATCTTGAGTCAAAACATAATGCACATCTGCCAAGGCCTCTTATGCTTTACTGCACTGGTGAAGAGTCAGGGCTCGTGAATCAGATCCACTGGCATGAATCATACACTCTACATACTATTCCCTGTTGTCCTTATGCACAACACATCAGTCTTCATTATGGCATCATATTTCTCGGTCTCTCTTGCTCTTTCCTTTTTCCTGCCCTTTCTCTCTCGTTCACTCAAATCTCGATGCTTTGTCCTGTCCACAGGGTGGAATGAAAATCAATAGAGAAGACTTGCAGAGTGGTAAAGAACATGATCTTTCCATTTGCTGTGTGACTGGGCGGCAGCATCGTGTCTGGTACTCTTGTGAGTTTCACTGTGTGCTGAAGATAGTTTCACCGGAAGAGTCATTCGCGTGAGAGCCAAAGAGTATTTTATCTTGTCCAGCCATGTTCAAAAGTCATCTTTCCATCATCTTTTACTCTCAAAGGAATGCCCCAAAATAAACACACTCTCATGTTGTTTCAAACCTGTATGATTGTCTTTCTTCTAGTGATGCAACGATACCATTTTTTCAGAACCGATCCGATCCGATACCGCAAATTCTGAGGATCGGCCGATACCGATCCAATCCGATACCAGCGCAGTGTTGTTTTTTTTTTTTTTTTTTATGTAACTTAGAATTTCTATACTTCTCTGTGTTGACCCGATCGTCACTCTTCTGTGTGTTAAACACAATCTATTACAGTGTTTCTCAACTGGTTGGTCAAAAGTGCAGCCCAAAAGTGGGTTGCGAGACCATTCTGAGAGGGTCGCGGATTGTTTACAGCCAAAGAAACAACATCAACAAAAAACGTAATTCTAAATGCTTTTCTGATGCGAGACTTTTATTTTAAAAGACGTGCATGAAAGCTGTTGTCACTTCTGTCAGATGCAGTCTAAGGAAAGAAAGAGTGCTTGAGAAAAACGCGCTGTCCCGATTCAGTATCTGCGGTCAGATGAGATGTTGACAGGTTTATTGTCAGTGGCATTATTCTATCGTTATTTTCGTAACTTGTTATGAAATAAAAAGTATCTCACCTCAGAAAAAAATGAACTGTCCTGTCAGATGTTATACTGTGCTGGTCTATAGCACTTGCGCGAACGCGGCGCTGTGCTGTAACGTTATATAACTTCACTAAAGCGCAGAAACTACAAGCATGCAGCAGTACAGTACAATAAAAGTAGCCTACAGCACCAACAAATCACATAACTGTACTGTGTGTGTTTGCTGGGAAGGATTTGACGGTGTGATATTCATTCTATTCAGGAGCAGTTTCCACGTTTCATTAACAGTCCCCTAGTTTGTTTTCATAACCCAAAAATACCATGATATTTTCACTTTGTGTCATTTTGTAGGCTATATGTTTAAATCAGTGGTTATCTACCTATTTTTCGACCGTGCAGCACTATGGTCCAAGTGCAAGTCTCACGGGCCGCACGCATGTCATTTACATATTAGTCACCAATACAAACCAACCGGATTTATAATATCATTTATAGCCTAAATATTATGATATCTAAACGATTACATTTATTTAAATAAATAAATAATTCTACTCACCAAGTCACCATTAATAAAACACCTGATGCTGTCGGGAGCTGACAATTACATTTAACTGCTGGTTATATTCTGTATAAATATGTATGTGACGAATAAAAATCTTGAATCTTGAGAAATTCTGCTGGAAAGGAGTAACAGCACAATAAAGTTGTGATTGTAAGTTACAGTCTGTAAGACGCGCGGAAGCGTGACTCGACACGCGACATTGCAGAAAAGTTCACAAATGTAGCCTATGTTGATCCAAATATTGAGAGCATTTTCGATTTTAATAATCTAAGGTTCTCTCCAGAGATGTTTTGACATTTTCTGTAATTAAGGATGATAAGGATGATGTTTCTTTTTACCTGAACATGTTCAGTGTGAGGCAAGCACTCTCTTCACGGCTGATTCTGACACTATTCTTGTTCCTTCGCTGGCATTTTCCACATTTCGTTTTCTCCCTTAATAAATGTGTCCATTCTGATGCTCAATTTTACAGAACTAATGGCTGCTGATGACTATCTGAATTAAATTCTGCCAAAGTGCGCGCTTGTTAAATGCGTAACATTAATCACATGAGTGCATATAGTCTGCTCATGTCTAAAAATAATATATGAAAAACTAAATTATTTGACATAACAAAAACATAGCTTTTATTTGTTTCGTATATTTTTTAATGTAAAAACTAAAAATGAATTGTAGAACTGAAATTATTTTTTTTATGTTCAGCATGGTGGGTCGCGGGTTGAGGACCACTACTTTAAATTAATGTGCTTGCTCATACCAAATTAATTTTATTAACAAAAATTAGCTTGGGACGGCTATATATATATATATATATATATATATATATATATATAACCTAGTGAAACATTTTTATTTACAAATAAAAGTGAATAAGTGTACAAATAAATCTAATAAATGTCACACGTTGCTCTTTGTATTATAAAATATATTTAAAAACAAGCAAATACATTTATATATAAATATTTAATATAAAATTAAAATAAACGTATTTTAAATGTATAGCACAATAATAAGGCAGCAACATATTATAGATAGAACAGAACAAGAAAGACTATTATTATCTTTCATTGTGCAGAAGTATTATAAAACGAAAGGCTCAATACAGCGCGGTGCAATGCACATCCCGTGCGCAGAATGATGCTCTTGAAACACGGAGTCACAGCACACAGGCTGCACAGCCCTCTGAGTCCGCATAGAGAAGAAAAGTACAGAGGGAAGAGATATTGATGCGAAGTGTATTAAATATGTGTGTTAGTTTACTTTGAGCCTTTTCTTTTAACAGTTTTAAACCTCAGTGACTGTGCGCTCTTGAAGAGAGTTTGACTGTAGTAACCGAGCGCAATGCGCAGTTTGAATGCTGAATGGAGGATGACATAGACAGACGCAGCGGAGAAAAGAGTTTATGTGAACTTGAATTTAACGACTTAAATATTAATCTGTACCTCGGATTAAACTATGGAACAGCTTCAGAACACTTGAAATGTAATGCACGTACACTTTATGGTGCTTTATGATGTTTTTGTGGCTTCCGTGGGGCTTAACAACAACACAGAACATTATAAGCTTAAAAGCACAGGATCGGATTTGGATCGGTCTCGTCTGATCGATACCCGATCCGCAGGAAAATGACTGGATCGGAGCCGATACCGATCCTCAATATCGGATAGATGCATCCCTACTTTCTTCAGAGAAGCACAAAAGATGAAGTTAGACAGGATATTGACACCAGACTAAAAACTAAAACTATTAAACAATTTTGCTTTCGTATGACTTTGAGGCTTTGAGTGTAGTACATGATTCGTATGGACTTCTTTTACTGTAATTGTATTAGGCTTTTTGTCAGTTTTGGGGTGTAACAGCCCTTCATAACTATTCAGTTTAATTGTATGGAGTGACGTGACAGTAAATAAACAATAACAAATTATCATATTTGAGATATACTATACAGAAAGATGACATAATCAATCAATGATCATGCTTCTTTGGGTAATCCCAGGCCGTCTCCTCGTGATTTCATAGTCTGATGTCAGCTTCTCTTACCATTTTGATGGCAGTTTTTAATGCAGTACTCTCTATGAGTGCAGAGTCGTTAGACCCCGTATTGTGTCATTACATACTCAACTCAGCATAATTATATAATTAAATATAATACAGTTGCCCCCACTGGGCAGGGTCTTGCAAAAGCATTCCCTGTTCACACACACGGTCATTATGAAACAGCTCTTCTGCGCACCCACACAGTTCTAATGGAGAGTGAAGGACTCTACAGTAGGAAAGAATGAGTCACACCTTCGAGAGAAGTGTGAGAAAGTGAGACAAGGAAAATGTTGTGTTAAAACCCTTGAAATCAAAGATGAAAAGAGCATATTGGTTTAGAATGCATTAATGTTGTTCTTTATTTGCCGCTAATAAACTGAAGTGTTAAAATAGTTCCTGTAGTGTGCATGATGTTTGTTAGCCATGTGTTTTGCCTGAAATAAACCCACACTCCTTTAGAGACTGCATTGATCTATTTTGAGCGGTGTTTCCATGAGCACTTTGGGTCAGTTGTTTTTATAAAGTTGCGGTTTTGGGCTTATTTCCAGTCATGTATTTGGACTAGCTAGTGATTAGCTGCCATATCACAATAAAGTGTGACTACCACTAATCACAGCTGTCAGATCTCCCCACCTGCTGTTCAAACTGCACTTTATATCAGTGATTTTCAAACTGGGGTCCGCAGACCCTCAGGGAGCTGCAAGTGATGCTAGATGGTCTGTGAAATTAATGTGTATTTTTAAAGTAATTAGAAGAAAGCAAATATACATATAGCTTTATGAAAGAAGAAAATCCTTTGCACTGTGAATATATGCAAGAATAGCTTGTGTTTGTGTCCCAGGATACAACAGGGAAAGTGTTTCTCCATAAAAAAAATAATATTTCATATTTTAATATTGGGTGAAAAAAATTGAAAATATTCTGTTGTAGTATAAAGTATTTTCCAGGTAATAATTGAATCAGTTGTTTTGGGTTTGGCACAATGATCATTTAATTTGGGAAAACACTTTTAGCTAAAAATGCTTGATATACTGGTCTGAAAACAAACAAACAAAGAAAAACTCCTTTAGCTGTCAAGTTTTTTTTTAACTATACATATTGACTTATGTGAGTCTGCACAAGCTTGGGAAATATTCCTAATTAACACGGCAAAAGAATGATCTGACAAAAAAATATTTTTGGTGAGTCACTTGTTTTGGACATGTTTAATCCGAGCAGGTTGCTTGTTTTTCTTTTGAGATCTGGCAACACTGATTTTGAGCTTGGGAATGTTACTGCTGTGTTACAAAACTGCTGATTTCTTACATCTGACATGGGGTTTGTTTTGTGCAAGATGAACTGTTTATCACACTTCCTGAAATGACTGCAGGATAACCAATGGCCTGCTGTTATCACATGCATTCTGGCTGCGCTAAGCACTGGTGTTTGATAAACATCTACAAATGCAATTATGCTCTAACTGAATAAAGGCCTGCTTTGCTTAAAATTGTAGTTCAAAGGCACAGTAGCATATTAATCACACACATTGTCTTTTTCTCTCTCTTTTCCCTAGGTGTAAAAACCTGATTTACAATGGAAAAACTGCTTGTCTGCTTGTTGGTTATCGGAATGGCAGTGAAGGCCCAGATATGTCCGAAGCGCTGCGTCTGTCAAAATCTATCCCCCAACCTCGCAACACTCTGTGCCAAAAAAGGGCTGCTCTTTGTTCCGCCCAACATCGACAGGCACACCGTGGAGCTCCGGCTAGCTGATAACTTTGTCACCAGCATAAAACGGAAAGACTTGGCCAACATGACCAAGCTGATGGATCTTACTTTGTCAAGGAATACAATAAGCTACATCACTCCACATGCGTTCGCGGACTTGGAGAATCTACGAGCCTTGCATCTAGACCACAACCGGTTGACGCAAATAGCCAACGATACCTTCAGTGGCATGTCTAAGCTACATCACCTGATTCTGAACAACAACCAACTGATCCTAATCCACATGGGAACCTTTAATGACTTACTAGCCCTCGAAGAACTGGACTTATCCTACAACAACCTGGAGACCATCCCCTGGGAAGCTGTTCAAAAGATGACCAGCCTACACACTCTTAGTCTGGACCACAACATGATTGAATACATTCCTGAGGGGACTTTTTCCCTGCTACAGAAGCTCAACCGCTTGGACGTGACCTCCAACAAGCTCCAGAAGCTTCCACCGGACCCACTTTTCCAGCGGGCGCAGGTTCTGGCCACGTCTGGTGTAATGAATCCCTCCTCTTTCGTTCTGAGCTTTGGAGGAAATCCTTTACACTGCAACTGTGAGCTGCTGTGGCTTCGGCGGCTCAATCGCGAGGACGACTTGGAAACCTGCGCCACACCCTTGCACCTCTCTGGACGCTATTTCTGGTCTATCCCAGAGGAGGAGTTCCTCTGTGAGCCGCCCCTCATCACCCGCCACTCTCATGAGATGAGGGTCCTGGAGGGACAGCGGGTAGCGTTGAAGTGCAAAGCCAGGGGAGATCCAGAACCTGCCATTCACTGGATATCTCCCGATGGAAAGTTGGTTTCAAACTCGTCACGCACGCTGGTTTACAACAATGGTACGTTGGATATCCTAATAAGCACAGTAAAGGACACGGGCTCTTTCACGTGCATTTCCTCGAATCCCGCCGGAGAGGCCCACCAGACTGTGGACCTGGTCATCATCAAGCTTCCACACATTAGCAACAGCACCAATAACATCCAAGAGCCTGACCCGGGCTCTTCTGACATTTCCACTTCGACAAGGGCAGGAGCAAATGGCGGCAACCACACCAGCGATGCCAAGACCAGCTCTGAAAAGAGGGTGGTTATGGCAGAAGCCACCTCATCCACAGCACTCATCAAATTTAACTTCCAGAGGAATATACCTGGAATACGCATGTTTCAGATTCAGTATAATGGAACATATGATGACTCTCTTGTTTACAGGTGAGAAATACTTACATTTACATGTATACATTTAGCAGATGCTTTTATCCAAATTGACTTAGCGAAGAGGAGTATTTGTAATATACAATGCCAGGTTTATTAAAAAAAACGAAATTATTTGTAAGTAAGCTAGAGGTTTATCCATTTTTAATGGATTTCGAACAGTTGTTGTTAGTTATTGTTTTTTTGTTGTTGTTCATTTTGCTTGTTCGGCTTTGCTGTCTCAAGTTCCACCACCATCATTTAGAAGAAAGCCGATAAGAACAATTAGCTTAACATTGACAACTTATTCCCAATGTGAAATGACCAAATAGTAAAACGCTGGATTGAACTGAATTAGAATGTGTGTACGATACAGTGAACTTATTCCACTTTTGGAATCACATTGTTTTAGATCTATAGAGGAGATGGCCACAGCTATTGAAACTTATTGACCCTTCTAAAATGCCTCTTATTTCAGATTGAATTTCAGATTTGCATTTTAGGTCATAATTTATAGAATAGCAGTGTGACGTAAACACCATCAATATTTCATCCAGTAAATCCATCAGTATTTCATTAAATGTGTACAGCTCTGGACATCATTTTTATCATGTAAATAATGCAGCACAAATATACCATCTTACAATGGACTCTCAAACCAACCAGCAAGAGAAGAGCGAACGATTTGGTTTTAAGGGCAGTTGAAAAAACACAATCAGTCTAGATGCATGATTGAACTGACTTTTGCCCTTTGAGTCAACAGCAAGGTGTTATGAGGCCAGTTGAGAAAAAGGACCCTATATTTAGTACATTAGCACAAAAATCCATTCACCAGTTTGTGTTATTTTAATGGATAGATAGATCAATGCTGTGCTTTCTGTCCATGTGAAATGGTGAAATACAAATCAATTACTAATTTTCTCTTAAATGAATAAAGCTGGTGTTTTTCTGTGTATTCATTTTTGCAGCCTGGCTCTTAGACTAAGCAGTGTTTTTGTCTTTTTTTGGTTGTGATTCGTCTAAGTGTATCTGAGCCTTTAGTTTGCAATATTTTTTTCTAACTATAATGTTACACTTTTAAAGTTTTTCAGTGTTTATACTTTTTTGGGTTTTTCAGTGCATCTTTCTATCCTAGATTTTGCTATGCAGAGACTACAATAAGACATCTGGGGGCATATTACAGAAAGATCCTAACTTTGAAATCTCATCTTATCTGTTTGGTAACCATGGTAATTTCAGTTAGGACCACATTTAGGACAAAGGCTATTACAGAACAGCATTTCCTAAGTGTGTTATCTTACCTTAACTACAGATAGTTACAGAAACCTCTTAACTTTAGGGCAACCCCTCAGCTGTCCTAGCTTCAAAATTATTTAAATGCTAATGGAAAAACTGCTTACCACAATGGTATTACATTTATAAAAAATTGAAAATGAAGACCGGAGATGTTTAATGGTAGAAAGACTCTTGAAGGACCCTAAATATAACTGTCTAAATATAACTGTCCAATGGCAGACAGAGTGAGGGTTTGGAAAACACAAGAGTATTTGATAATATAGTGCTGTTTTGTCATTTGTTCTCTATTGCAGCTATTTCTGCTGAAAAATACAGCTTAAACTAGCCTAAGTCGGTCTTACCAGGTCTGTTTTAATGGTTGAAAGAGGTTTTGGGCATTTGGGAGACTGAAGACGGAATACAATCCATGAACCAATTTGATTCAGATTAGAAAAAGTGTCTACCAAGAGCATATTAAAGTGTAAAATTGAATAATCACTGTAGTTTATAGCATTGATAATATTCAGTCACCATTGTGTATGTTAGCTGTTATAGTATCTGTTATAGTACTATCTCAAACAGTATTTCCTTTCACTTACTCTGTACTCATTAATACATTCTCATAATTACGTTCTTTGCAGACTCGCTTGGGGGAATCAAAAAGATATTCATTTTTGGCTTACTTTATCTCAATGGGCTGCTGTAAATGAGCCACAGTCGGCTAATTACAATAACACACACTGGCCATGAGCGTTCCCGTTCAATGAGACACACTGCAGAAGCAAAGCCATTACCTCATCATTTGTGTACAGAGCACATTTTTTGGGAAGCTCTTTTCACAAATGATGAGAATGAAGCCCACAGAAAGACTACAGATACATCTCAACCTATTTTTTTTACTAGAGAAGCAGCTGGCTGATACCCCATGTTGTTATCAAGTGCTCCATTCTCAGTTAAAATATTTAGCAACAGACCGGTCGCTGTGAAACATAGACTATAATCGAATTTTCGCCACAAAAACAAGGCCAGTGGAATTTGTTTCTGCGATAAAGCTGCTGAAAAGTGCCATGAACTTGTTACAGAGACAATCTCCTGTTAAACCTGGGGTTAAGTGTCTTGCTCATGGGCACAATGATGATGGCACTTATTTTCATTCTTGCAGTTCTGAAACCTTCCGACTATCACTTCTAAGCTGTAAGTCAATATGAAATGTCTCTCACATTTTACTTTCATAATACAATGTATTTCCAAGTTATACAGAATATTGGATGAGAAATTGATCGGATCTTGCAGTGTGGATGTTAAGTAGTTTGGTGTATGAGGGGTTTGTGATGTCAGTCAAAAAGGAAGGTCATTTCACAGGGAAATCATTTTGATAAAAGATCATGGAGAATAAGTTTTTCTTTGGAATAAGGTGCCCTGATGATCATGCACAATAAGGCCATGAAGGTGCATTAAGGAAATAAATACAGTTCATTTTGATTTCACCACTCATATTTGTACATTCTCTAACAACAAAAACAACAAAATTAAATATTAAACAAAATTAAATAATAATAAAATTACAAATAAATAAATAAAAAATGAGCATTGCCAGTTTTCTTTTTTAATGATTTTCCTTTAACTTGCTTTAATTTTGCAATTGTGATTAGTTTTAAGGGGGATTTTATTTTATTCAAATGCCATTGAAATTGAATATTTTCAGAAAATCCTTCTTTTTAATCCTTGTAATTTCATTGAGATATTCATATGAGGTGTAAAATACTTGAGTTAATTGTGCTTTATTATTTTATGGGAAATTTTTAATAATCTCAATAATTCTATTGAAACTGAAGACTGTTACTCAGTTATATTTCTAAGGAAGAAAATCATGCCGTTTAGTTATTTTAAAGGGGTCATATGATGCTTTTTTAAAGATCTTTATTTACATTTATGCATTTAGCAGACGCTTTTATCCGAAGCGACTTACAGTGCATTCAGGCTATACATTTATTGTCAGTATGTGTGTTCCCTGGGAATCGAACCCACAACCTTTGCGCTGCGAACGCAATGCTCTAACCACTGAGCCACAGGAACACCTGTCTTTATTTTGTGTATTTGGTGTAATGTTAAAAAAACACATTCTTTTTCAAATTGTTACACATTATTTTAGGTCCTCTATGCCCCGCCTCTCTCAAACGCTTAGTTTTCTACTAAGTACCTCCTTCCGACAAGTGTAGTCTGCTCTGATTGGCCAACTGACCCAGAGCATTGTGATTGGCCGAACACCACAAGCACTCATTAGAAATGTAACGCCCCTCACCATAATCGCGAGCTGTAGCTTTCAAAATAAATATAAAAACGGTTAATAATGTCCTTAGTTTTACCATCAAATTCAAGCCCGAGAGGAGAACAGAGTCTCATGACAGACACAGTGATGAAGCTCATATGTGTTTGTACACAAGCTGCGGTTGTGTGACCATGTCTCCCTCTCTCACACACGCGAGCACCTCACACACACACACACGCTGCGCTGTGACCCTCTCTCTCTCTCTCCCTCCCTCTTTCTCACACACATGCACACACACACACGCAACATGCAATAATCCGCATTTGAACAGTAAATACTTAAACTAATAACAAAACATACTGTCACTGATTCAGAAGCCTCTCCTCTCCTCAGTTCACGAAACGGTCGTCCATAAAATGCGCTGTGATAACATCTGGGATGTGCTGTTCTGTTGTAAGTAATCTTAAGAATTCCTAAATGCATCTACTTTCAAAAGGTCAAATAAAGTGCTTTTGCTTTCACCTAGAAACACACAGCTTCTCCCTGACATGGCTGCTTCAGCACTACTGCGGTTACTGAAACAACGCCTTCTTTCTTTGTGTGAACATTTGGGCCGCATTACTCAAATATTTCCAGAATGTGACGTAGACATGTGGGGTCGGGGACTCAAAATTAATTGTTTCTACGGTGCGATGCAGACGAGGACTATTCGGTATCGGTTCAGTAATAGACCTTAAGCAATTATAATGTACTGAAGCTTTTCTGACGTCATTTGTCTCATACATGCTTTGTCGCGGGAGCATGCAATGGCTGAGGGAGGCGAGACGCGAGTGCACATATAATTAAAAATGCTCCAAATACTTCAAAAGCCGACATCTGGCTTTTATGAAAAACCTGATAAGAACAACCTGGAGAAGACACGCTGTGTGTAAATCAGCGGTTCTCAATTCCAGTCCTCGCACCCCCCCGCTCTGCACATTTCGTATGTTACTCTTATTGCTTCAGATGTTTGTTCTATTCGAACGTAATTGCCCTGCGAAGTGGACATCACAGGATATTCTGCCATGATTCCAGTTTGAAGCGAACGTATTCCATTCAAAGTGCATATACGTGTGCGAGACGTGAATTAAAATTGTATATATCAGAGGTATATGATGTCACACTCGTCTGTGCTTGAAGACGTTGCACAGCGCAAACCATGAATGAATGTTCTGAAGTGAAGAAAACTTCAACAGATTTCCCCTGCTCATGGAGTAGGGAGCAATGGACACTGTGTAGGGAGCATGTCAATCGGAACACAGTTCATGCACGGAGCGCACTTCTAACTGATTAAGTCAGTTAGATTAATTCTAAGTTTTAGAACCTACTCGATGCGGTGCTGCACATTCAAAATATTGCGGAAAACAAGAACATCAATGTGGAGAAGATGTTGTTTACCTCAAAACTGAAACCAAGCCGTTCACACAGAACGCATATTTATTACATTTTCTAGAGGGACATCTATCATCGTTGCACTCGCGTCTCACACAAGAGAGCCCAAAGCCATGTAAAATGAATGTAAGTTCAACTTAAAAAAAAAATTAATTACTGGATTAAGAAATGTGCTTGCTAGCGAACGTGCGTATTAACAGCGTAAACATGAACCTTGCGATCATCATATGATTAAATGTTAATAAATTACGTGTATCAGCAATGATAAATCATTGAGTTTAAAGCAGCTCTGACAGAAAAGCTGCGTGTGCCCTGACAGAGATGTGCTGTTTTTGAGCTATGTGCTCTTTTCCTAAATGCATATCTTAAATTTCACAGGTACAATCTCCATTTGTAAATGTTAGAAAGCCATGGGAATATTTCCATCTTGCGATTTTCCGCTAAACTCCACAGACTTGGTTCTGAACGTGCGCCGCCACGCGCCAAACAGAAAGAGCGCAATGAAATAGGAGCGCAATAACTCTGACTAAAATATACATTTTGCTGAAATGTTTGTAGTTGGACATTTTAAACCTACAAGTAAGTGTATTTGTATGATAGCACTACTGTAAAGTGACTGTAATGGGGTAATCAAAATAGCCTTTTTACTCAATTAGTCTCAATTAGTCTAGTCTGCTTTTTTATTTGTTTCATTTTTTAGTTTAGTAAATTTAACTTTGCTTTAAAAGCATTATTTTTGTTTTTATATCGCAATGTTACAATGTTAGAATGTAATGTGATTTTAACCCTTTTTGCACATTATATATGCCTACATAGTTACCTTCACTTTATTTATTTGTTTAATCCAAATACAAAATGCAGAGATGTGTACCGTATACCGCAAATCAGCCAAAAGATACAGAGATATACATTTTTGCTAATATTGCTCAGCCCTACTTTGAAGAAATGTGCATTTGGTAATATTTTGCTCGGTTCGTCCTCTTGTGGCCTTAGGAGAGAAGCCAAAAGATTTTTTTTCCTAACTGAATTAATGCCTTTTAAATTCGAATATAATTCGAATTCTGATAATATTTTAGTAAAACATTTTAATTTAGTTTTTCAGCCAATTTTACAGCCCTAGTTCACAGTGCCAACTGCCTGCTAGTATGGAGAAACTCATCTACAAAGAGGAAACGTATGCTATCCAGACGTAGTGACTCTAAGAGTCTAGGCAGAGAGTTAATTAGATGTTACATTTAACAATGAAGCATCTAGGAATAGGAGGATATATTCAAGTCTCACTGCATAAAATAGTTACTCAAACAGTAGACCCATGAAAATATTTTCAGGCATTTTGTGAAACGTGACCCTAGCAACTAGCCTCTTGACACCATTAAACACACTTTGAGTTACTCAGAACAACCCTGCAATTAAAATGCTCGGCTCATTCATTTGTATGTATGACGGCGGCTGCTCTCACCCAGCATACTGAAATGCTCTGACCGGCTGGGGCGCGAAGCCACTTCTACTGAGAAGCGTTGTGCTCCAAATCCAGTTGGTTTGCATGGGAAATCACAGCGCTTCTTTCAGATGGCTGAATGAGCTGAATATTTGCCAGGCTGCAGAGGAGACAGCTGGGGCACGTGGGGATGGATGATAAGAGATGCTATTGTTCACGTCTGAAGTGAATGGTTCAGAGAGTGATAGCAGACCCCAGGCTTCAGCAGGTACAGCAGGACTTCCTGTAGATAGAGCACCGAAGCAGATTTACCGCCGCTTCAGACTTGCGCTCTCTAGATTATGTGATTAAACACGCCTGCAGCAGAGTAAACATGGTAGAGATAAGAGATAGTCCTAATATCACAGTTTGTTTTACGTGTTTATTGTAACATGCTCAGAAAGTCAGAATAGAATAATACGTACTTCGCATGCTTCGTGCCTGAGCCTGATGCACAAATGAAAATCCTACTCGAATATTAGCATATTTATCAATAGCTTAGTACCGGCACGTTCCTGTACAGAGCTCTCTGATCTTCTTTATCATGCTCTCTGCTTAGATTATGAAAATCATATATTCGCTTGGGTTTTTGATTCCTGAACACAAACCAAAATGAGTATCATACCACTGGACCCATTGAAGTAATTTAATTTCCCCCTAAATTAAATATACTTAATTTGTATTTTATTATGTGATTTTATTATAAATTGTATTAATAATAATAAATCTATTACTCAATTAATTAATTAATTAATTTATACATTTAACTTTTTCTCTTTTTTGTTTTAAATTATGTATTGTTTAATTTGTAATTGTTTTATGTGAGTCATTTTTTTTTTAAATAGTTAATTCTGTTTGATTAACAATGATGCATTAATACATTTATAATGTTTTAAAATATTTATTTCCAAATAAATGGTGTTCTGAATCCTGACAAATTATATATTGCAGTTTCCACAGAAATATTAGGCAGCTGAACTGCCCCTTGCATTTTACATAGATTTCTGAAAAAAAATCATGCCACTCAAGACTGGAGTAATAACTGCTGAAAAAAATGTAAATTATCTATATATAAATACATATGTTATTTTAAAATGAAAAAAATGTATTTAATCAAATGTATTATAATGAAATAAATGCAGCCTTGGTGAGCATAAGAGAGTTCAAAATATGTTTTATAATCTGAAATCGTTCTTTTCTTTTCTTTTGTCACAATGCAGGTCTATGTACATGAATTGCCAAAAAAAAGTGCCATGTAGTGTAGGAACGTTTACAGTACTTAAAACGTCCTCCATACATAAATGTAAGAGATTTACTCTCTCAGGGCTACTGCTCAATTGAAAAAGATGTAAATTAAAATTTAGCAGGTACTGGTACCACTCTTGAGGCTGTTAAAAAGGTGTAAGGCAGTTTAATAAATGAATGATGAATGAAACATAACATGTTTTATTCTAACACTGTTCCTTTCTTCACCCAACAGAATGATTCCCCCAACGAGTAAAAACTTCCTGGTGAATAACCTGGCTGCCGGGACGCAGTATGACCTCTGTGTGCTAGCCATTTACGATGACGGCATAACCTCCCTGACGGCTACGCGGGTGGTGGGCTGCGTGCAGTTCACCACCGAATCTGAATATCTGCGCTGCCACTTCATGCAGTCCCAGTTCTTGGGTGGCACTATGATCATCATCATCGGGGGCATAATCGTCGCCTCCGTCCTCATCTTCATCATCATCCTCATGATCCGCTACAAGGTGTGCAACAGCGGCGACTCCGCCAAGGGGACCTCGGTCACCGATGTACACTCGCAAACCCAGGGCTGTACCGTCACGCCGTCCGCATCCAAACAAGGAGCTTTGAGCTTGGAGGAGGGCGAGGGGTGCAAAAAGAGCTCTGCCGCGCCTCTTCCGCCGCCTCCAGATTCCCAAACCCACACCTCAGAGACCTCCATCCCAGACTGCTCCACCTCCACTTCCCTGGTAAGCCAAAGCTGGACGACTCCTGGCTCTTCAGGGTCATTAAAGCCAAAGCGCAAACCAGCGCCAAAGCCCATCCCGGCAGCCTGTTCCGAGCCCAAAGTAGAGGTGCTGCTCAACGCAGAGACGCAAAACACCAACCGCAACAATTCCACTGCTCTTCAGCAGCTGGTCCCAACCCCGCCGCCCCCTCCATCCCGCTTCAAAGACACTCCGATTTTAAGGAGGGCTCGTCCGACTTCGTCCAAGTATATGACACTGCCCGTGGAAGGAGCACGGGCTAAACGCAGGTACTCTTTGAACGAGAACCTGTCGAAACATCACTGCTACATTGGCTCGCAGAAGCTGGGCAACGTGTTTTGCAAGCGGAGTATGTCCATGAATGGAATTCTAGTCCAAATGGCGAACTCGAATCTAGACAGTGGTAAAACTGCCTTTTCCAGTTCAGAGTGGATTCTAGAGAGCACCGTGTGAATGTACGACTGCTGGAGACTAGATGAGTGCCTGCATCTCATTGTGTACGTGTGTGTGTGTGTGTGGGTGGGTGTGTATAGGCGCTCATAGTATATAAATGTGTGTGATCGTATGAATGTGCACGTTTTGCACCATTTATTTTGTTTCCATTCGCAAATCATATTTTCTGCTGTCTTTTTATTAATGTTTTCTGGAAACCCATGGATTAATGTGGATATTTGCCTTGAGGGAGGTGCGAGAGCCACTCTGAGCAAGATCCATCACCTGAGAGAGACCCGCCTCCATCTTCACTGCACATGCCGAGCGTCACGGTAAGAGGAAAGCATTGGTGCCTTCCTGTGTCCTCTTACCAGGGGCTCCTACTGGATATGAGCTTTGTGTCGGTTACACAGATGGAAGGAAACATAAGAGATTTCACAAAAAAGCCTTTCTATTCAAGGAAATGACATTTCCTGCATATTATAAAAAACAACTATATAAGGACTTGGTACTGGGACCTGTTATTAAATTGATATTTTGTAAAAAAAAAAATCTAAGCGTTTTCTTTTCAGTGACATTGATTTTGCCTTTGTTTTAAGGCATAAAAAACATGTACAGAAAGACAACATCTGCTGTGTTCTTATGTTGTGTAAAATAAAAAATAAAAAAACTGTTCTTTTTGTGTTGTTATGAACACAGCCTTGGAAGGTGATTTACAAATCCTTTGAAATCCCCCATAATGCCTCCGTGTTTCAGATTTTATGGGATGGCACTGTAGGACCTGTATATTTACAATTCACAGATACATTGAGTGTTAATGACTTCATCATGCTTGAACCATAACAATCTTCTTTTGAACATAATCATTTTAATAAAAAAAGTTAAATAAGTCACATGCTTACAAATTTTGTCAAAATTGGTCTTTGCGTGAACCACAGAATAGCAGAAAATAATAAAAAAACACGTCACATTTCGTACACAGATGTCACGGTTCGGTACGCAGCTCGGTTCAGGGGTCACGGACAGATACGATTTCGGTACAACAGGGAAAAAAACACATCTTCAATACTCGGTTTCTTTTCATTTATTTTGAACAGACACTAGTACAAATTACTATTTTTTTCCATCTAGATGTGAATATACTAAATATTATTATATTATGTTATACATATATGTTATGTATATATAAAATCTGCAGTACATATATATATATATATATATATATGGAGGAGGGACTTTGTAGAAAACAAAGCGTTTGAGAGAAGCGGGGCATAGAGGACCTACAATAATGTACAGTATTTGAAAAAAAAATTTTTTTCACATTAAATCATGTCAACATATTCTGTTACACCAAATACACAAAATAGTGATCTTTAAAAAAGCATCATATGACCCCTTTAAAAATTTAAAATTAAACTAGTAATATTTTTTTACAATATAATTTGTCACACACTTTTTATGTGGTAAGATAGCTTAATACCCAACAAACTGCAGCATTATTTTCCACTAAAATTACTATACATTGTTTAATGTGCAGCGTTTCTGCCAAAACAGATATGGTAGTGCGAAGGTACTTTCAGTCTGTTATCCTCTCAGTGTGAGCTTCAATCCAGCTCAAGGATAATGTGAGGAAATAATCAACAGAACCTAATTCTCTATGGTTCATCATTCATTAAAGCATCTGCATTATAAGATGATTAATATGACAATGCATCATTTATACACTGGCATATAAGATGTGAAGGGAATGTGTGCAGAAAAATGTTTGTAATGTGTTAATGACATCATACATTTGTATAGGGAGAGGACACTTTTTCACAAGGTAACAGCTTATAAGAAGTTTAAAATGAAGAAGTATTCTTTCAAGTCTCCTATCAAAATAAAAGCCAAAGTGGATTGAGCTGGAAAATGTCTCTTTCAAAGTTCAAACGTAACTTAGACGTTCATATAAAGGGTTACGGTCCCTTACAATTAATCTATACACTATAAACTATAAATAAAATTGTCCTTGCTATGGCCCCTTTAAGCTCTAGACTCTTAATGATAAGTAGCTTTAGGAAGATCTCTTTGACCACATATGGTTTCCGGCTGACGGGTCCAGATGCGTTACGTCCTTTGGATTTATTGTCTCATAGAGATACTCAGAAGTCAGAGCACCCATGTGTCTCCGCCATCAAGATTTAGCCGAGGGCACTGACATTTTAACAACCCTCACTCCACTTTTATGTCAAGTCTTTAATCGGCATGTGTCAGCTCATTAGAGGGAGGAGGAAATGCGAACACAGAGAACTGCAGTTAGTCTGCAGGGAAAAATGAAAGCACAATTGTTAATCACAAGAATGTGTACTCAACTTTGGCATAATGAGCACAATTCACAATGTTATACCGAAATACAATACAAAAAATATTTCCTTTACAACTAATAATGATGATAAACTTAATTAAAAAAGTTGTTTACAATTACATAAATGCAAGTGAAAAGTTAAAAATGGATTTGCACATCATCTGATCTAACAGATGGCATGTCAATTAATTACACCCGCTAGAACAAGTAAATACAGATTTAACAATATATAAAAGGCCCAGAATCGAGCCCTGTGGGACACCACAAGATATCACTTTCTGTTTGTAAATTAACATTTTGGATTTTGGCCAAATTATTTGCCATGTTGATAATCAATATCAAACAAAGAAAGAAAAAAAAGTATGTAACTGCATAAAGCATCCCATCAGGGAATTATATATATATATATATATATATGTCATATTATAAATATACACATAATTCACTGTGATACATAAACATTTTTACATTGCACTTAACCAAAAAAATCCTGAATGTGGATTGCTCTTCAGAGATAAGATTATAAATCAACAGATGTCTTTATAATCCACAAAGTAGTTTTGAGAAGATGTGGGATGTTTCATTTCCTTTGCTGGGTTTATGAAAAAATGCTTGGAAAGCTGGATCTGGAATTTTGACAATATGTTTATTTCACAGTTCCTCTAAAATCAAACATGATTTTTAGAGGCTTTGCAATGTCAGATGTGCATGATCTTATATATTATATTATTATCCACATAGTCTGGATACATTTTTTTTAAGTCAAGTCAAGTCACCTTTATTAATATAGCACTTTTACCAATTACAGTTTGTGTCAAAGTAACTTCACAATATTAAAATAGGAAAATAGTGTGTTAATAATGTAAAATGACAAGATTAAACACTCAATTTTTAGTTTAAGGCATTTCATTATTTAATTCAGTGATGGCATCGTCCAGCTCAGTTCAGTTTAAATAGTATCTGTGCAATCAAGTGGCGATATCGCTGGAAATGAAGTGTCCCCAACTAAGCAAGCCATAGGTGACAGCGGCAAGGAACAAAGTCCATCGGTGACAGAATGGAGAAAAAACCTTGGGAGAAACCAGGCTCAGTCGGGGGACCAGTTATCCTCTGGCCAGACAAACCAGCAGTTTGTTCCAACTGCAGCAAAAGTCAGATTGTGTAAAGGAATCATCTGTTTCCCGTGGTCTTGTCCCGATGGCCGTCTAGGTGACGAGGTCTTCACTGGGAATCTGTCTCTGGGGCTCATATAGGTGTCCTGGTCTCCGCTGATGTTCAGCGCTGTAGAGGTCAATCCTAGGTGCTGATCCACCATCAGACTGGATCCAGGTGACTGCAAAATGGTCTCTCAGTTTGGTTCAGTAGGCTACACAATCATGTGGAAGACTGTTGATCTGACAGTTATCCAGAAGACAATCATTGACTCCCTTCACAAGGAGGGTAAGATTTGCCATGTTGATAACCAATATCAAACAAAATAAGAAAAAAAAGTCCAGATTGAATATTAGTTTGATTCTTAAAAAAGAAAGCAAATAAAAATTTAATTTAGTGAATTATTCGGAATCAATTCATTTCTGAACAGATTTAAGACCAGTTTCACAAAACAGGCCACTTTACCTTGAGAGCACAATCCCATACAAATGTTGAAGGAAGTGTAAAGTTAGGTGGTTGATTGACGATGCAAAAATTAAAAAACACAGATGCAGTCATCGCATGCAGCGCAATCTACCAAGAGCGGTGCTAATTAGCATGGGGTCATAAACAAACAGAACTGATAATATTCATTTTGTGTATAATTGTAAATAACAACACCAGTGCAAAATGGCTATAGACATGCTTTTTGAGCATTAAATAATGGTGCAAATACCAGTAAATTGATTATCACAAACCACATTAAGTAATGTGGCTCTAATGGATGGAGCGTCGGACTTGTAACCCGAGGTTGTGGGTTCGAATCTCGGCTCCTGGCAGGAATTGTTCATGACTGAGGTGAGACCCTTGAGCAAGGCACCGAACCCCCAACTGCTCCCCGGGTGCCGCAGTGTCGGCTGCCCACTGCTCCAAGTGTGTGTGCACTTGGATGGGTTAAATGCAGAGAACACATTTCACTGCTGGTTATACTCTGTATAATTGTGTATGTGACAAATAAAGCTCATCTGAGCTTAATAATAATAATAATAACCTTGCGTGACTCATTAAATACATTGCTAATGTTTCTCTGCGTGTCTTTAGTAAATCCTGATGGTAGTTTTTAACGCCAACAAGGGTTTGCACGTGTGCAAGTTTTTAGTAAATCTGGCCCTTAGTGTTTTTAATGACATACTTATTAAGTGCGACAAGGGGTTTCTATTAGACTTAGATGAATGCATTACTAACTTTAATAAAGAAAAAACACTATCTAGCAATTAAGGTGTCCTTGGTGATTTCTTGCACCCAGCATTATTTGTCCCTGGTTCTTTATTATTTTCATTTATTAAGTACTGGGTTTAGTGCATTTCACTAAGGTTTTTTTTTTTTGTGGGAAGCCCAAGCCAAACTCCCAGTATACTTTATCAAATATGCTAAGGTTATTTACATGTCTGAACATAGAATCTTAATCTCTGATTAAAAATAAACTTAATTTTGGAAAACAAAGAAATACATTACTGTAGTGACAAAGCAAAAATGTTTTCCATTTAGTTATCATTCAATTAGTGCAGCTGAAACCCAGAAGCTGCTATTTGATGATTTCCCCCAAAGCTTTGGCTGAGAGGTTTAAAAGCCTCCTCTTGAAAACTTCAGCAAAGTAGTTTGGTTTTTGTCTGGTGTGTCATGTCCAAAGAACTGGAAGACTAATAAGAATAGATACATGTAGGCGGTCTGATTCCTCTCCATTAGCATTGATTTGCACTTTAAGGAGAGCATAATTTAACCACATTCTTCTCCACTGTAGTTGTTCTTGTGTGGAGGGAATGGTGGATGCAAGCATCAGGGAAAGATCAAAGGCGAGAGAGCGCTGTGCTTCAAAGAGACCTTCAGCATGAACACACAAGAGCCACGTTAAGTCTGCCAGACATCTGAGGTGTTGCACTGTCAGTTCCTCGACACAGAAAAGCAGTCGTGGCCAAAAAGTTTGGAAGTTCAAAAAGTAAAGGGGAATATTAGAATAGTCAAATTAAGTCAGACACAAAGTTTCTGTTCTCAGGGAGTCAAAAATGACAAGATAAAAATTAAATAAATACAAAATAGTGCAAATAATATACGTACAGTAGGTTAAATACATGTAGGCCTTTGTTCATTCCAAATCATTATTTTTCAATAAAATAAATCAAATATCTTAAAAAGACAGGAACTTGGGAATTTTTCAATAAAATAAATCAAATATCTTTGTTTGACAGGAACTTTGGAATGTCTCGTTAACTTTTCAACCCTCTTTTCTTCTGAAAATGGATACCTGTCTGCTTTTGAGCATGAGTCACAAGTATTTTTCAAAACTCGTAATTAAATAAAGTGTTCAGATTTTAAGTACTGTACATAATAATTCTGTACTTAGTGTTATTTTAATATGAATGATATACTTGGAATTTTAGTTTAAGTTTGCCATTTTTATTCGTTTTGTTTTTGAATTTATAGTTTTCTACATATGTTCATTTTAGTTTTAGTTATTTTAACGTTATTTAAGTTAAACTAAATGTTAATTACTAGTATTAATATGAATAATTAATACAATTTATTTTATTTCAAGGAAAAAATCAAGTAAACTTTTTTTTAAACATAGTTTGAGTTACCTAGAAATGCTCACTAGAATAAAAGTGCTGTTATGTGATCAAATTTATAAATAATTTGTATTAAAAACAACAACAAATGAATTGGACATTTTGCCAAACATCTCATTTGAGATAAAATAATTTAAATTTTTAGTAAACTTTTGTTTTGTTTTGTTCCTGAAGTTTAAGTTCTTTAAATTGATATCCTGAAAGGATTTGGAAGTGATACATGAGAACAATAATATTAATCCCTGCAGTTTACTTGTATGTTATTAGTGAGCAGACAGTTTTATTGAGGTGGAGGGAGCTGAGCTATTCCACTTGAAGAGTGATGAGTCACAGACGTCTTGAGATGCAGCAGACTAATATTCCTGCAGGTGACATTATCACATGTGCATCATCTCATCGGTGAGCAACTATAAGCCCTTTATTCACAACGCTTGTGCACGTCTAACGAAGGGGAAGCATTTCAGTGCATCTGGATTACTGTCAGTCTTGATTGACATCGTCAATAATCCTGACATAAGCCTGACACCCACTGATTGGCATTAACACTGCTTTGAGGAATCTGATGAGGAATCTCCTAACACACATACAGCTGAGGCTCTGAAGCTGTAGTGCTGTTACATTACTACACGTATTATTTAATGACTACTAGATGAGTCTGTTATCTATACAGAACACAACTTGCAATTAATAGTTTACAGGTTAAAATCTGTCACTGAGGAGAAAACTTGTTTACTTGACTTCAAGATGCCTGATCAATCCAATTGACCTTTCGGTAAGCCCCTCTCATCAAACGCCAATGGCAGTTGAGTATCAGTTGCATGGGGAGCGGAACTCGGACATCTTTAGTAGGGATGGGAAGTCCGGTTCTTTTCCGCGAACCAGTTATTTCAGACAGTTTCGTTTCAATGAACTGTTCAGTTCTTTTACGCCCTAAAGTAATGACATAATTCGTGATGATGTAATGATCAATCTATCGCCCCGGGCCGGGATGAAAATACACATTCAAATATATAAAGTCAATAATCATAAATTCAGTCAGTTAAAACATCATAATCATGATCTTTAAAGTTTACAATTAAGTTTTGCAAGCACCCAAATACAGGTACAGGCAGTGATGTGCATACGAGGATTTAAGTCTTGAAGATATAAAGTGAAAAAATTAGTTATCAGCGCAGAAACCATAATCCACTTACTATACATAATCCATTGTGATTTTTTTGTTATTACATAAACTTACGTTTCGCCGTCATTCAGGTCCTCGGTTTACCCGCGCCATAGCACTAGCACAGAATCAGTTGTCCAAAAGTTTGGTTCAGACGTGCTGTGTTAGTCATAGTAGGCAATCACAGTTCGCTGAATCACGCATGCACAGTTTAATCAGCTCATCGGTTCTCAAATCAGACGTGTATGAAAGAAACAGTTCTCTGTTCTGTGTACTGGAGATCCTAAAAACCATTGCAACCGATTCTTGACTCGAGAACGAGAACCGCTCTAACCGGCACACTGAATGCGCTTTCAGTGTATCAGCTGCTCTGCTCGTGCTCATCATCAGTTCTATTTCATACAAACTCAATTTGTGAATGTGTCATCATTAACTATAAGTACAGCACAGGTATTTCATAAATCATCCCTTATTCCTATTAAACATAGTCTTAATTATGGTCCAACAGCCCTGACAAACCCCTTTGGCCTATAATCTAACAGAATCTTCAACTGAACAAAGTGCAGAGATTCATCTTTAAAAAAAAATTATATTATCACACTTTCTGATGTTTAACAAAACACTTGGATAACAATATTTCGTCTGCTTGAAAAATGACACGCATGCGCAGTATCATCGGATCATTGGTTCTCAAATCGGACGTGTCCGAAAGAAACAGTTCTCGGTTCAGTGAACTCGGGATATTGGCTTATTTTGAGACAGAGGGAGTGTCTGAAATGAATCTTAAGTAATTTGCTTACTGGAGACGCGCAACGATTTGGTGAACGGTTCGGTTTGACTCGAGAACGAAGAACCGCTCTAGCAGTGGGGGGTGTTTATGCCTCAAAAATGTAAAAACTTGAGCCTGGTACTTGTAACACTGATGTATCCTGAGAGCAATATCATTTATTTTATTACATTTCTGAATCCAAACAAACTAGAGAAAAATGTCCTTAAGTATTCAACCCCAATAAAAATGAAGACAAAAACGTTCATTTTCTGGTTGTCATACACTCATTAAGTTACAATTTTCATCTGCTCAAACAGAACGTTAATGTTATCTTGTGCTTTAGCAAGAAATCTCTAGCTATAACTGGCTAACGTTAAAGTTAGTGAGTCCATGCTACCGTACAAACCTAAATAGCGGACTGTTCTCGCATATTGTACAGTGTAGGTCAAAAACACCTAAAAGAAGGTCTACATTTCAGTGCCTCTGCATATTAAACTGGTTAAATGTACATTCATTTAATCGTACCCTGCGATACATGAACTGTGTTGATCCTGCATGTTGTCATCCGCGATCGTGATGACTGACCGTAATATGAGACTTGTCCCGTTTGCATTGAGGGGGGCTTACTGATAGTAGGTTCGAGGTAAAGGTGCTGACAAGGCAGATTCAATATCAACTACTGTTGTTATTCTGTCAGTGAGAGTGCAGAAATAAAAACAAGAATATTATTATAATATGAGTGTAACTGTTGCAGATGGCTGGGATAACTTTACGTGCTTTTAGGGCACTTTGTCAAGTTACTCCTGTTTAGGATGCGGTCAAGGTTGTAAACTTCTGCAAATTAACAACAATATATATATATATATATATATATATATATATACACACATAAAATAAAATAAAATAAAAAGATAAGATAAGGGAATAAAATAATTACATATACAGTAGGTCATTTTTTTGACAGTTTGGCCACCCAGTATGAAACTTTTATTAAACTATATTTTTTATATATATTTTTTATAAAAACATGTTCATTTTAGTTATGATAAAACCTAATACAAATATAATAAATACAATTTAAAAAGATAACAGATTTACATGCTTTTACTGCTGATTGTTTTCTGATTTTGCACCTGGTTAGGATGGTCAAAGTTTTAAAATGATTATATTATTTTATATTATATTATAAAAAGAATAAAAACATTTAAATAATTATACTTACAGTAGGTCAGTTTTCACAGTTTGGCCAGTATGAAATACTGTACTGATAGGAATGTCACTGATTACTTAAAATATACTAAAATATACTAAATGATCACTTAAAATAAAATAAAATGAAAAAATATCATACAGATTTAAATAAATAAATAAAATAATTAGACCTAGAGTCGGTCAGTTGTTTTTGTTTTATTTCACAGCAGTTTGCTCATCCAGTATGAAATACAGGATTGACAGGAATGTTTGGAAAATTCAACAGGCCATGGCTGAAGAGTTTCATCGTTGCCCTTTAAAGACATACAACATGAATGCATGTCAAAGTCTCTTATCAAACCCCACAGCGGATCAAAGGCTTGCTCGCAGAAGATTCCTCCACATTACATCAGAGCCCGATCATGAACCACCGGCTAGAGCGAAGAAGAGCAACGCAAGTCATCAGAGTGGCTACAAAAGCAAACGCTCTCCATCAATGTCACCGCAGCTTCCCCAGATGCAGCTCAAACATGCAGCCAGGCAGCGCTGATTTCCCACTTCTGCTATCGATCACACGCCACCAGCCTTTTCTAGTCAGACAATTGACACTCAGCAGGGAGAGACGCATGTATTGAGGGCCAGGGTTTATCTTTGAGCTATACACATTTGATGAAGAGGAACGGGCCATCATTGACACGCTGCGTCTTTTAGGAACACGCCGTCTTGGAGACAAGCAAGATGATAAATCCATTCAAATGCAGAGATCAATGTGAGACCATTATTCTTAAGAAAGCTGTTTCTTTATTCTTATATTTGTTTGTCAAGTCAGCCAAATGAAAACCTGAGCCCTGTGCGAAAAATCGATAAAAGCATAATGTAGTATTTTCTTGAGGGTATTCACCATTCTTTATCCTCTTTGAAGCCAGCAGCATTTACACATGTGGCAGATGCTTCCTTTTTTTCAGTGTTTTTTAATTATATTAAACCCATGATCTGGGTGTTGATAGTGCAACTAACAATGTGGGATATAATAATAATGATAATAATAATAACAATAATGATTGCCCTTAAAAAAAACAACAACAACCCCAAAACAAAACAAATTATTGAAAATAATAATTAAATATAAATTAATATAAAAACTATAATAATAATAAACTACTAAAACAACAACAAATGCATCTGACACCACACTGGTAAAATAAACAATAAAATACAACACATTAAACATGAATAAATGAACATGCTAGTGCAACTGTCACCACACTAGAAAAAAAAAAAATTCTAAAACAAAATAAATATTTAAAATAAGTATAATTATTGAAAAAGTCTATTTTATTAAGTCTAAAATAAAAATACTAATAAAATGATTTAATCTGGCACCACTGTGGGATACAAAAATAAAATGGCACTGCCCTGGGATAAATGACAAAACAAAAACAGACAATAAACTAATTATTGAAAATAATGATGAAATATAAAATAATAAAATATACTAATAAAAAATTAATTAAAAAAACTAACAAATTAACTGAATCTGAATAAAATAAAATACACATTGAACATGCAATGAAAATAAATGAATGTGAATCTGTCATTACACTGGAAAAAAAAATACAATAAACAAAACAAAATAAAATTAAAATATAATATAATATAATAAAATGACAAAACTAAATAATAAACCATATTTATGTGCTTATTTAAAATAATTGAATGATTTTAACATTGTCAAAAGCCTTCAACTACTACTGACCTAATTTATTCTTCAAGACGGTCGGTCACTACACAGTGTGTCGTATGTTTCTGATGTTTCTCTGTTTTGTAGGACTAAAGGTAGTTAGACAGACTGTTCAAGGTGGAGATCAGGCCGTCCCGTGCAGTGCTGGGCAGGATGTGGACCTGAACACTGTCAGCTGTGTTTCCAATCATGGAGATTAAGTGCTGAGGCTGGAGGTTTGGGTTGGACTTTGGTTTAGTCTCAGCACAATCTGTCCCAAGCTCAAGCAGCTCAGAGAGGTTACGGACGACTCTCTGGCAGTCCGTTTCCCTCTTTAATCTGCTCAAGGGTTCAACCTTGTTTTGATACTTTGAAATAAATCAGACCATTGCAAAAAACAAGGCTTGGTTGTCTTGTACAAAAAAATAACAAACCAGTGCGAGAGATGCAGCCATCTGTTTTCTGGAAGATCAAAGCACTTCTAACTGTGACAACCTTATTTTAAATGAGATGACTTGGGTAGACAGACATTTCCTGATGTTTATTATTTTACTATTGCCTGCTTTGACATGATACCATGATGCTGCTTTCTATGAAAAATCATTTGGAGAAGGAAAATACCAAAAATACCAGAATATATAAATGTATAAAAATACATGCAAATGCATACAGTATTTAAAAATTAAACGATTAAGCCATAAAGTAAATTTTCCATTGCGGAGTCTTTTAATAATATGCATATTTTAGCATTTCATATTGGTGTGCCAATGCATGAAACGGTTGAAAGGCTACTTGCTTTGCAGATACAAGTGAACCTGCTCAGTATTAGCTGAATCTTTTCAAAATGTCTTGCTTTTTCAGCCCTTTTTCAGACTAAATATTGGCTCATGTGATAAAATATTGGCTAAAGTCTTTTAGTTTTAATTTATTCAAATTTAAAAAATGTCTCAATATTTCCGGTATTCGAGTTGTAAATGATGTCATGTACTGAATCATAGCTGCAATAAACTGAGCTGGTAAACACAAAAGCATAGTAAACATCATCATTAAAATGGCTTTTTGGAATGTTTTAGCATATAATATGCCACAGCATATGTTAATATAATATTGTGATGATATAAAAGAATCATTACTGTTAACACACTTATTAAAACAAACTGTTTGAAAGAACCGATTCACAGAAATGAATTAGACTATCAATAATCAAGAAGCATGTCACTCACATTAAATGCACAAGATCACACAGGACAAATGATATGTAACGTGCCAAACAATAGCAGGATTCAGTGACGTAAACATGAATTAAATTGTCTTATTTCATTAGGCTTCTGCAAGCAAGTATCATCATCTTTTTGAAAGAGGCTCTAAAAGACAGGAAGAATGCTATTTTGATCTGGAGTCTATTGTAGAGGGACATCTCATTATGATAGATCTCTCTCTTTCTCTCGCAATCTTTGAGATTCAATCCTTTTGAGTCGCCTGGAATCATTTATTCTGTGTTTCTCAGAACTTCAAGGACAGGGGAGGGTCTGTTTAGCGAAGCCCATCATCACGAGATGTGACGGGAACCCAAAACTCCCATTCACAGTTAGAGCGTTGCTGTGAAAGAGCCTTATGAATAAATAATTGGGAGCAATCAAATAGCTTTGAGAAAACTTTCATGTAAAGTTATTTGAAAAGTCCCTTTGCATTTAAAAGGTGAGTTTTTGGAGTAGTAAGCACTTTGAAACACATTCAAAAAGATCTGCAGGTGTGCATTATGCAAATGACTTCTTCTCTTAAGCTCTCGGAGCTCTGAGCTGTTTCAGCCGGTGTAATGGCTTTCAAAGGAACCCCAGAAGTCCATTATACAGAATATAATAGTCCATTCGTCCTGTTCTAAAACCAACCTAAATGTGACTTTTGCCATCAAACGAGCCGTTGCTTCCTCGTTATCGATGACTGTATGAAAAAGTCTAAAAGTGGATATGTTCAAATAAAAGCATAAAGGTTTCAATTCACAAACATAGGCTTTTTATTTTACTCTGTAGTTGGGCATTTGCATATTCCATTAACACCCGATTAAAGGAGAATGTATCACCACATGGATGTTTCACTTGTAGCACATGCACTCGCAAATGTGCTCATCATGGAAATATAAGCAAGGATTATTGAGTGAAAGTTCTCAAGAATGTAAGAAAGGATTCACCAAGAAAGGTACGTTCTGATCTACTTTGTGTAGTGAAATTGACACGGCGTTCGGTAATCTTCAGTGAGATGCCTAAACAAAGTGCTTATGCTCAGCCCGACGGTCTTTCACATGCCATCAGGAACAAGTGCACATTGATATATTGCCTCACAGATATTAGACGGAGAAATTCACTCATCAGTTGCTCCCCATTTCAGCATAACACAACGTTTGCCTAAAATAAACCTGTATGGTCACCAAAACAAACAAACAAAAACATATACGCTATCATTTAACATTTGGTGTTATACGATTGATTGATTGATTGATTGATTGATTGATTGATTGATTGATTGATTGATTGATTGATTGATTGATTGATTGATTGATTGATTGATTGATTGATTGATTGATTGATTGATTGATGATTGATTGATTGATTGATTGATTTCTTTTCTTTATCAATTTATCGTTATATTCAGCATGGAAGAATTAATCTGGTCAAACATGAAAGTAAAGACATTCATAAAGATTTATATTTCAAATAGAAGATGTTTCCTTTACACTTTATATTCAACAAATAGTCCTGGAAATTATGTATCATTGTTTCTACAAAAAATATTAAGCAACTGTTGACAACAAATTAGGCCTGTTAGTCGATTAAAGTTTTAAACAAATGAATTACATGATGTGGCGATTAATCTAATTAATTGCTAATTAAATTATAAAAATACCCCCAAAAGATCAATTAAAGCCATTATTGTGTTAAATGAGAACATTTCAAGTAGATATTGTAAAAATTAGCTTTAGAGAGAAATAGTTTATTTGATTTAACAAAATGTATTACACATAAATGTTTAGAGTAAACACAGCCCGATATAAGCTCTGGAACATAAAAGAAGATCATTTGAGAAATGTTTCAGTTTAAATTTTTTCTTCATAAAAATGAAATTAGTTGGTAACCAAATCAACTAACCAACATTCTTCTTTTTTCTTCTGGTTACCAAAATTCAAAGTGTTTGCTAATCTGCAATACCTCTATATGACGTTTCCTATCAGATGTCAAATATATGTTAATTAGATGTCTTTAAGATGTTTATGATTTAGAATGATTCGTCTGTAAAACGTTTGTACACAGCAGATGCGTTCCAGATCAAGTGATATTTAACAGATATATTTTACGTGTGCTATCTGCTACATGAGTTGTTGCACTGCATCATGTTTGTCAACAGTCAATAAAATGTAAGATGACACAAGTTTGGAGCGGGTGCGTTAAATCCATTAAAAATATTTTAGTCACATTATTTTTTTGTAATTAAATTAACGTGCTAAAATGTCAGCCCTAATAAAAAAATATGATTTTATAAAAATGCACAAACTGCTGTTCATGACTCAGAGTTTTGTTTGACGATGTTGTCCAAATGAACTAGCTTTGTCAAGTGATTTAAACTTCTGCAGACATGCCCTGCTCAGTATGTGAGGAGCAGTGAACACTGCATAGAGACCCCATGAATCAGAGAGCAGTTTAGGAAAATCGCTGAGCTCTGTGGCCATGTTTGTGTTTGGTGTTGATTACAGCAGTATCCCAGCTGTGTAGTATCTGAAATTAAATCACTCATGTCTGCCACACTGTTGAAACTAATTTTCCTCTCTCATTAAATGCTACTGCTTGTGATAAAGGTACCTGAAGAGAAGTGTTGGCAAGCTAATATTTGATGGTTTCTGTTCTGTCACCAAACAAAACTCAACAATGAAGCCCCATTCACTTTTCGAGAGGAGTGAAAATGAAGCATCCGACAGTTCATTTAATAGCTATCCATTTAAACAGAATAAACGTGCAGTGAATTCCAATGCACTACTTCAACACCACCAGCCAAAGCTTTCAGGTTCAATTATAGAATCTTTTCAGGATACAAATTCAATGTAGAAAGGTGATTTTTTTTTTAACTGAACCTATCTACCAGTGGTGAAATTTAAACATTCAATCTTCTCTACTAAACACTGTTATAGGCAACCTATCTTTGAAGAAACTACTAAAGTATTGTATTGCTTCAGAAGCTTTTCTGGTGCTTTGTTTCATAATTATTGGCAAAAATGTGGTCAACTGTCGTTGTATAGAAAAAGAGCATTAAGTTTAATCAAAATTTAACAAAGCAAATACATGAATAGCTAAAGGTAAATGCACTCTGTGTTTCTTCTTCTAGAAAAGTGCAAATGTATTTCTAGGAGACAAAAGGAGTTCAGAAGTGTCATATTCGACCACTCATCCAAAAACAAACCAAACATGAAATAGAATGAAAGAAACCGTTTTTGTGCAGTGCTAATAATAGGAAATGATGTAAAACCTCGCTACTTGGGCCATTAATCTCTGTGCTGTCATCTGAAGACATCGATCAAAAATCAAAAAAGACATTTATTGTCTGATGGTGGTCTACGTCTTTAGCATCTTAGGTCTCATAATTTTTTTTTTGAGATAGAAAACAAGCTAAGCTGCATAATAGTGTAACAGTACATGACAAAGAGCTGCAGATATCTTTATCTGAGCTGTTTTATAAAACTTCATGAAAACGTGAGATGCCTGTAAAGCAGAATAATGAGGCAATAATTATCACAATTATGTTATTAAAGCCAATATTTGAATTGATGTGTATATCTTTGTCCTACAGGAAAGGACAGGCAAGAAAGGAGCTCATCACTCATTCATGTATTCGGTATCAGTGAAGGGTGAGTACATTTTACCTTTCTCTGTTAATTATTGAAGCTCTTTCTTATTACGCCGTGCTGACAGGTGTCATTCTCCAGTGCAATAACCCGGGTTTGAATTCCAGGGTCCTGCTCTAAAAATATCAACCTGATTTTTTAATATACTAGTATTAATGGAGCTTATAAATATAGATGATCTATATTACAGGAGATTCTACCTCCTGCTTGACTAAATGTGGTTAGTGACCATCAGTAGAGCATCTTTGGCGTCTCGGCAGGCCTCTGCATCTTTCAAAGCCTTTCTAACAATAGAAACATTTAAGGAGCTTGTATACTGTAATGGTTGGCCTTTAGATGAAACACCTCATTTATATCCAGCGTTGCTTCTCAATGCAGCATTGACATTTGACAAAGCCTCTGCGATTATTGCTTCCACGAAACAGTCTCAGGAATATGTCAGCCTTAAAATAATTATCTGCAAGATATAATAATAACTTTCATAAAAACAAGCATTTTTAGCGATGAGTGCAAAGCAAATATTGCTCATAGTGTTACTTTTCTTGTGTTTTCGGCTCTGTGAACACAATAAGTTGCACACTGGTCTTAATTAATTGTATTTCATATAATAACATTGATCTGTGATATATAATCTTGTTTGCGTCTTGAGACATACTCCATCACATTCAGTCTGAAAATACAGCCAGTGTTCAGATGATTTATTAAGGACACTAATACAACAATGATCATCACTCAGAATTTGTCATTCTGTCCTATGCAGAATAGTGTTTTATGCTGAATAGTTAGAGCAGCTTTTTTGGGTTCTGGGTTTTTAACAGTTCTTTTATAACATGTATTACAATAAGGACAGCTTTTGTATTGGCAAGTAGGCTTTCTGAATGCCTAATTATCACTGTCAGTAACTTAAGCACATGGTGAGAGTAAGTGTGTATGTGTGTGGGAGGAGAACGGTAAATGGTCAGTGATTGGCACATGTACAGCAGCGCAGTCAAGCCAGCTGGCACTTTACATGAATATGAGCCAACATGAATAAAATTTAATGTATATAGAGCCAACAACTCTTAAAAATAATAATAAAAAAATCAGCTATTTTTTCTCCTTTCAATCTAATTTTCAGTGAAAGAAGGTGGTTAACCTTTAGGAAACTTTGAGGGTCCATCTCAGGAGGCCATACAGCAAAAGCTCATGCATCAAACCACTTTTTATGATCTGCTTTAATTTCTGTGTACATTCTAAACAATTGTTGTTATTTTTGCATTTTGTTATAGCTTACACTATAGTTTAAAACCATTATTTGTGTAGTTGTAATTTTCTATCTTAGCAAAAAATATCAAATAAAGTATTTTTAACATTTAATTTTGATTAATTTAATGTTTACTGTATTGATTTATTAATAATGTTTATATATATATACACCTTTCAGGCCAACCAAGATGTAGATTAGTTTGTGCTATTGAAACAAATTTGGAGAAATGTAGCATTATATCACTTGCTCACCAATGGATCATCTGCAGTGAATGGGTGCCATCAGAACAAGAGTCCAAACAGCTGATAAAAACATCAGAATAATCCACAAGTAATCCACACGACTCGAGTCCATCAATTAATATCTCTTCTGGCCAAAACAATGAGCAATAATCCATAATCCATAAAAATGCTTCATCCAGTGAAAAAGCCTTTCACATCAAAATCCACTGTCATATTTGTTTAGAACTGTTTTTGCTTGTAAAATTGCATATTTTTCTCCAGATTTAGATTAGAATATTATTATTTTTTTCACTGAGAAATAAGTGTTATGTATAGAGGACATGTATTTTTGTTAGAAACAACAGTTTAAAGTAAAAAACACATTTGTTGATTATAGAGTTTGGATGAGTGTGAGTGTGGATTTTTGTGATGCTTTTTTTCAGCTTTGGACTCTCATTCTGACGGCACCCATTCACTGCAGGGGATACATTGGTGAGTAAGTTATATAATTTCTCAAAATCTGTTCAGATGAATAAATAAACTCATCTACATCTAGGATGGGCTGAGAGTGAGTATATTTTCAGCACATTTTCATTTTGGGTGAATTATTTATTCCTTTAACATTTAGTTACAGTCAAGACCTCTCAGGTGGGACAGGCCAAAATCACAATTTTTAGGATCTGTTTATATAACAGCTACTTTGCATGTCAGATTAATGTCATGTTAGATAATAGTTTATCTAACATATCTAATTAATCTCATGACAAAAAATGGGAACACCAGAGTGGACTATATTAGTACAAAGTGCCATCTGTAAAAAGCACAGCATGACATGGCCATTGCAGCCTCAGCGAGAACACAAACTCTTTGTCTCACAGCTCAGCTCATTGGAGTCCAGAATCAATTAAAATCTGAATATAATCTGCGGCCTTCCTTCTAACGATACCAAGTGCTGCTTTTGTTGAGATATTTAATTTAAACACAGGAAGCCAAAAGCTCTGCACACCCACTCTCATCCACGTACTAACAGACTCACTTCACAACACACTCATTATACAATGTCCAATTATTCTTTTATTTACCGTTTAAAAAAACACTAGTTCAGCGTCACACAAAAAAAAGTAGCTGCCAGTGCCTAATTATAGATGACTGCAGCTTAGTTGTCTTATAACCAGCTTCTTGCTCCACAGCACAGGTTGTTGATGCAAATTATTAGCAATTTGTCATTGACCTGATAGACTGCACCATCTAGTATCTGTAACACCGAGTTGGGATGTGCCAGGCTTTTATGTTGTTTTCGGTATTTTGAACAAGTAAATGATTTGCTCCTGTGATGCTAAGCAGCAAGCTATGTCATCAATGTATGATGTAGCATCAAGCTATGCTCGCTATGCACATCAAGCAAGCTAGGCACATCAAGCTATGCAACGGATGTAGCATCAAGCTATGTCAACATGCTAACCGAGCAAGCCACTGAAACAGTAAACATAAGAACATTCTCAAATCAGAAACCGTGATCCATTTTCACGCATCTGTGATGCGGTTAACCAACGCACTGCCGCATACAACGCCGGTCTTCTGTCGGGAAACATGAGCGAGTACAAAGCATCGTGCTATGCTCTCCGACGTGCAGTATGAGCCGCTAAACTCCGATACATGGAGAGAATTGAGTCTCATTTTCAGCTCAATGACTCTCGACGCATGTGGCAGGGACTGAAGACCATCTGTTCCTCTGGAAATAACTCCTCTGCAGAGGTGAGAGCAGATTGGTTGTTGGCCGAAGAGCTTAACACCTTCTACGGCTGCTTTGAATGCCATGGCGGCAGCGTGACTTTACCAATCAGCGCATCAGGAAGCAGCAGACAGAGCAGCGATGATCATATTATCATCGTGTCGGAGGACGAGGTACAGAGGGAACTAAAGAGAGTGAACGTCAGGAAAGCAGCCGGACCTGATGGGATTACTGGCCGTGTTCTGAGGTCCTGTGCTGATTCAGCTTGCTGGTTTGTTTACATCCATCTTTAATGAGTCCCTTGCTACCTCTGTGGTTCCCACCTCCTTTAAAAAATCTATCATCATCCCTGGGCCTAAGAACAGTAAACCCTCTTGCCTGAATGACTATCGTCCAGTTGCCCTCACATCGACAGTCATGAAGGTTTTTGAGAGACTTGTAAAGAACCCCATTTGCTCCTCCATCCCTGTTACTTTGGACCCTCTTCAGTTTGCCTATCGCCCAAATAGATCAACTGATGATGCCATCTCTCACGTCCTGCACTCTTCCCTCACACACATTGACAGCAAACATGGAAACTATGCAAGGCTGCTATTTATTGATTATAGCTCAGCTTTCAATACAATAGTCCCCATCAAGCTAGCTTTAAAATTCCCAGACCTCAGTCTAAACTCTTCACTCTTTGACTGGATTCTAGATTTCCTCACCGGCTGACCTCAAGTTGTGAAAGTAGGCCAGTTAACCTCCAAACTCCATCACCCTGAACATAAGAGCCCCACAGGGTTGTGTCCTGAGTCCCCTGCTCTACTCTCTCTACACACACGACTGTGTGTCCTCTCACAGCTCCACTTCTAATGTCAAATTTGATGACGATACTGTGGTTCTGGGCCTCATTTCCAACAATGATGAGACCGCATACTTGGATGAGGTAGTTTTCCACTTACATTTCACTGCTGATTATATAATGTATAATTGAGTATGTGACGAATAAAACATTGAAACTTGAAACTTGAAGCAATGCGAGTTGCTTTTGCTGCACTCCTGCTGGATTTTACTGTCACTTTTCCCATGGTCAAGAGATAATTTATAGTGTCACCTCTCCTTTTATATCATGATGGCCTAAAATATAAAAGGACTGAAGCAGGATATAGGCGAAGGTCACCACAAACCAATTTCTAAATAAGTATAGTTTCAGTATATTAATATTGACTATAGGCTGTTTATGTTAATATGAGACAGAGGACATCCAGCATCATTTTTATAATGTAAAATATGGACAGTGTTGTTCTTAATTGTGATTAGACTGGATGAGCCTCATTAAAAAATCTTTCAAAAATAGCCTAAAATAGTAGTAAAATACTTATTATTGATTATTTACAGTTTTCAACAATACAATCTTTGTCTAAATGTCTACATTTCTAATTGTTTTTTGATTAAAAAGAGTCTTCACATATTTTTTTTTAAAGTTGATGTACTACATAAATAAAAAACAACATGTTATAATTACATAAAAGTAATTTTAGCCACATTTTGTATTGACTAAATATAAGCAGATAAAAAACAAACTGACCAAATATATCATAATTCAAGTCAGAAAGTTTAGAAAAACACACACACAAAATTCAACATTCTATAATTAAAAAATAAACATAGATATACACATATCTGTGTCCAAACATCAATTAAATGGTTTATAATTTCAATAACTGGTTAGGATAATGGACTATACTGCTTAGTCATAGCATAATTGTTTTCTAACATTATGTTAAATATCATTGTTGGTACAAATTTGTAAATGGTATGATACTTTTATTACCAAGGCAGTCAAATAAATGTTTTCAGGAGTTATGCATCCAGTGGAGAAAAATAAGAAAATAAAGGTCATTATTCCTAACTGGGCACATATGTAATAGTGAGTTAGAAAAGGCTGTATTTGAATAACAGAAATTATGGGCTCTATTAAAATGACTTTTGCAATATTCTCCTTGCAATATTCATACTGCAGTTTGTATATCAGTGTGGTGTCTCTAATGGTAAGTGTTACGTAATTGCTCTTTACACAGCATAATCTGGAAATGCCTTAAAAGCTTTTAAAGAAAAGTGCTGCATGTTTAATGCATGAAGTTTGATAGTTATATTTGCATTCAGTCTTATCATGCTTTGACCATGGCTCATATATGTAAACACAGCATCTTTGAAGTCTCCGATCACACAATTTCACTGCACACTGCACGCTATCTATATTGTATTATACCAAAAAAGTTGTTTGTTTATGCTTGGTGTAAGATGATACTGCTTACACCTGTGAATTATATATACATGAGCAGCTATGATTCAATTCCAGCTGAAGGATAAACCCTCCCAAATGAAGTTGGCTCCATATTTTAAAGTCCCTAACTCCCATACAGAGCGTGACAAATACCGCTGGGCTGAAGATGTCCCCTGAGGAACGAGCTGTAAAATAGACCGCTCTAATATCCAGCTCATCTTCTTTTCCAACACAGATGCTATTAAAATGCAAACAGTTTAAAACACTTTGCCACCTACCATTAAAACAAAATGATATGCATAGAATTAAGTGGCCGGCTGTCCTTGAGTGTGTCTTTGCAGGATCATATTCTCTGTGATTTATCTAGTGCATTCCGCTCACAGCCCTTTAGCAAACATGATTGAATCTCTAAAGATCCTGCTGTAATCTGGGCCGTGTTCGACGCAGAGGTATTGTGTTCAGTTTGTTCGTGTTGCGCCATCGAAGGGTCGCGTTTCCAACAGTATCGTGTTCACAGTGCTCACTTAACGGCATAGTACCACACCCAGAGTCGGATACATGATCGCAAGGCCAGGAAGGTCTGGAATCAATCAATGGAGTCTGTCAACGGCCTCTCAGCCACCAACTGCATCTTCTCATAGCTTATATGCTACAGAGTATTATGTGCTTTGTGAATGCTGGGGTTAACATGCACTGGTCTCTAACTCCTTGATTGAGGCTCTTCAACCCAAAACACGTCGATATGGCGTCATAAGTGGGAGGTGGAAAGAAATGAGCAGAAAATGTGATTCTGTTGGCCATCGTGCAGCTAAAGAGATCAATAAATGACACAAAAGAAAGGTCAGTCATTTAGAGGAGTGTATAGTGCATTATATAAGGCTGCTTATAGCCGCCAAATAGAATGTCAAACGGAATATAATTAACATATTGATCTGGAACACATTAAATCATTTTATTTCCCTAGATGTTCCTACTAACACTAATAAATTAAAGATGATCAATACACCTGCTTTGGTTTACTTGCCTTCATTTAAATGCTTTATAAGCAGACAGTTTTTTGTCTGTGTAGATGCACAAATTACATTTCCATGTCATCAATCTTTAATTGCAAACATGTAAACCTAATGTGTTAATGAAATAGCTGCACCTCATTTGTTGTGCCAGGGTTATTATTGTTGACTAAGTCTATAACAGAAACTAAACATAAATAATTATACAAACATATTGATTACCTGAAATAAAATAAATTTCAACTGAAATAAAACGTTTTCTATAATTTATTTCAGCCAGCTGCCAACATTAATGCTGAAAAAAACACTAAAATTAATTAATTAAAATAAATGTAACTAATATGTATATGAGCAATATCATTCGAGTAGAAGTGTGATATGGCTTTACATCAGCAAGGCTGTGCAAGGCGTTACCTACAGTGCTGATATACAGCCATGTCGCATGTCTACGAGTGTGATATTGCATTTATACAACAGTTTGATGGCACGAGTGTGTAAATACATAAGAAACAATAACGAAACATCTTTAAAACCCTCTTTTGTGCGGAACAACCTCCTTCCGCCACAGATTCAAATTTCAAGTTTACAGTTTAACAGCTGAACCCAAGCCTCTCTTACTAATTCAAAAACGTCAAGTTAGAACTAGTAACGAAGAAATACATCTGGTACACCATTCTTTCTTCAGCTAAATCTCATATTCACAATAAAACATTAGTTTGAATGTTCGTCGTACTATTTTTTTCATCTGTTAAGGCTGATTTCTTATGACAGTGCTGCTCAGTGCATTTGTTGGCTGCGTCTTACAAGTTGTTGTTGAAATAAAAAATAACTTCCTGGTTTACAACCCTGTTTCAGTCTCATTCAATATAAAAGTCTTTACTGCTGTCTCGCTCATGAAAACTGTCGCCATCTCTTGTCGGCATCTCATCAATGTAACTAAAAACACCATCATGAACACATGCACCATTTCCCAATACTGTAAATACTATTAAAAAATACTACTATTATTTATATAAAATATTATGTATTAAATTAATATTTAATAAACAACAACAATAGCCATAATAAAAGTTGCTAGATAATTCAGTCAAAAGTACAAATGCAGCACTCAGAATTAATTCATACAGAATTAATGTTACGTAATATATAACATGGTGGTATTTTGCCCTCAGCCAACACTATTTGCTCTGGAACGATTAATAGATTAATGAGACCAAAGACTGTCCATTAGATTTATCCAAAAACTAATTATTTCTCACGTTTAACCACTATAGAGACCCAAAAACGCCATTGTTGTGTAAATGGACAGCAAAAATACATAAGTTTTCCATATTTAGTTGAAAATGGTGTTGTGTAAACGCCCCTAATATAACATTTGTGTGCACTGTTTAGCACAAAAATCTTCTTGTCTTGTTTACTAACCTGCTGCAGTCTAACTTAACCAGGTGCTAAATGCCCTGAAATACATGGTATTCAGGGTAGTGCTTCACCGTATTTAAACGAAGTCACTGTCATTCTTTAGCGTAAACATGCCTCATATGTAAATTAGGCACATAATAAAATGAGCCTTACTCACAAAACTCATTGCTTTTGTCCTGGTGCAATTAATGTCATACTGTTACAGCACACGGAAAGCATGCGGTAAACATGATTTTATTTAAAAGAGATGTTTATGTACATTTTCTAGTTATTATGGTGAGGGTAATTTACAAAATGATGATCAAATGATGGAGAAGACAACATAACCAGGCATATATCCAGATGTGTGGTGTATTTGAGTGCACTTTGTGCATTGAGAGATGCTGGCAGTCATTCTGGCAGATTGTAATAGTCTGCTGGATCCTTCACAATGTACAACTCCTATGATATTGGGAATTACACCGTACAAATTGCATTCAGCTCTAAATTTTTGGGCGTGTTTGTGTCGGTGCATGATTTTCATAATTATTTCCATAAATAAATGCTAAATTAAGATAAAATGCATGTGCAAATTAATTGCAAACTCCCCACAAGACTTCTTTAAAGGTTAACTCAAAAACAAACACGGTGTTCACACATCCAAGCTTAATCTTCTGTTCACATGACTAGTGAACTAGAAAAAAATTAACAAGTCCATTCTTATCTTCAGAGGGTACAGGCTCGTTTCAAATAAAAACATCTGATTCCAGAATTTAATTCAGCTGCACTGAGCACAGAGATGTGAGCATCGTGTGCAGAATCATCCACCTTCAGACTGAGAGCAGGTCTTCAAAGAAATCGCCTTTTTTCTCCCCTCTTGGCTTGAGATTGCTTTCCTGAATGGATGTACATATGAAAGTAGGTTAATGAACTGTGAAAGAATGTTCCACAAGCGAGTGGGTGAGTGTTGGAAAGAGATGCTTTCCCATGTGGTTTGTCTCTCAAATCACCTTTAACTATTAACTTTATGAGTTGCCTGTGTCCTGTTTCACAAAAAAGTCCTTGGTAAACAGTGTGTACAATGGCAAGAATACAAGGGCAGCCATTTTCAGACTAGGTAGTTGTTGTCATCAGGGCCGGGACATTGTCTTGCAGGTCTTACAGACAGTTGCACAGGGCCCTGAGTTCCACAGAATGGTCTATAAAAGCAAGCAGATCTCAACATCACCTGATAAAAATAGAAACTATAGTCTAAAAGGCTTGATATTGATAGATAGATAGATAGTTATTTCATACAGATAGATAACATATAGATAGATAGATAGATAGATAGATAGATAGATAGATAGATAGATAGATAGATAGATAGATAGATAGATAGATAGATAGATAGATAGATAGATAGATAGATAGATAGATAGATAGATAGATAGATAGATAGATAGATAGATAGACATGATGGATCGTCATTTAGACGAACAGACATTTAAAACATTTAAAATGTTATAAAATATTTATATTTCAAAATAATTTTCCTCTCTTTTTTACTTTCTATTCATCACAAATATATTCAAATAAAATTGAAAAAAAACGTTAGTTGTTTTATCACCGATAACAATAATAATGATAATGATAATAATAAAACTGACACTGAATATAGAAAATAGGGTAACACTTTATTTTAATGTTTCCTTGTTACACGTTACATGTACTTACTATTATAATAACAACAAATTATGCATAATTACATGCAAGTAACCTTAATCCTAACCATGTAGTATGCACATATTTTTGAAGTAATTAATATTACTCAGTTCTTAAATGTATAATTACACTGTAACAGGACAACTTAAAATAAAGTGTAACTAAAAAGAGATATTTTAAATTGTAAAAATATACTAATACTTCACTATAACAGTAATATTGGGAAATATTATAATTACAACAATATTAATTTTCAAATATTAGTTTCACTCCAGAACTATTTCCGCAGGTTCACATAGTGTCGTATTTGGCATTTCAATTTTCCACATGTCAAAACCAAATGCCATGAATGAGATTATATGATATCTGATATATGCGCTGATTTGCCAGTTTGTTCAGTTTTAATATGCGCAGATATTTCCCTCTGATGACTTCCTATTACTTGTTCCATATTCTAGTGCTTTAATTCTGTCATAAAAAATAGCTTTTCTTTATCATGTTATGTCAGTTTCTGTAATAAGGCCCACGGCTTCATGTGGATGATGGGAAGATCTGCAGAGGTGTCAAGCTACAAGCCTGACCTTGACAGAAGACAGAAAGAGAAAGAATGAGACAGCAAAGGTCTGGTCAGCATACATCTGTAATACTATCACATCAGGGTGCCATTGAATCCAGGCTGTTTTTTTCACGTGAGGGGGGAGTAGTGGAGACTTAATCGACTTTGTATTAATATGTAACCCTGGACCACAAAACCAGTCTCAAGTCGCTGGGGTATATTTGTAGCAATAGCCAAAAAAAATATTGTATGGGTCAAAATTATAGATTTTTCTTTCATGACAAAAATCTTAAGGATATTTTGTAAGGAACATGTTCCATGAAGATATTTTGTAAATTTCTTACCGTAAATATATCAAAACTTCATTTTTGATTAGTAATATGCATTGCTAAGAACTTCATTTGGACAACTGTAAAGGCAGTTTTCTCAATATTTAGATTTTTTTTTCGAAGATTCCAGATTTTCAAATAGTTGCATCTCAGCCAAATATTGTCAGATATTAACAATACATAATTGAACCATACATCATTGGAAAGCTTATTTATTCAGCTTTCAGCGATGTACAAAACTCAATTTCGAAAAATTGACACATAAGTGGTTTTGTGGTCAGGGTCACAAATAAGAATCAGTTCCCTGGTGTCTGAAGCAGGCAGGTTAAAACCCTCTGACATCCGATAGCCCTTCCATTGGTTTTACATTGTGTGTCTGTGTGCAAAAGCAGGCAGCTCTTAGCGTGAGTTCCTTGAACAGAACACAAATTTCAATAAACTAATCGAGCTAGTGCGCTTGGCTAAAATAGGGCTTACAATATATGTATTATTGAATGGTAGGTGGTTGCTCGGGCATGATATATGTGGTTCAGGACGTTAGATGAGAAGTACAGAGTCCATGAAGAGATCACATAGCATCTCTTATAGGAAACAATATTCTAATGATTTGATGAAAATTCCATAAGTTATTAATTTTTTGTAAAACCATCCTATATATTTTTACATTTACATATTTTTTTAATAGTTTAAAATGTTTTATATATTTTTCAAAGTAGTAAAGGAAAATTACTTTTTATTTTATCTTAAATTACTATAATACGATTTAATTTGTATTTACATTTTCATAGAAAACTAAAAATCAACATCACAAATAAACATACATTATTTTGGATAATATATACAAAAGATGCAAAAACCTCTAAGTCCAAGATTTAGCTTTCAAACATTTTTTTTTCCTTCAGGCTCCTCTGAAGACATAATTTCACATTTGTTGAAAATAAGACATTCAATAACTAATTAATAACATTCTTTGCCTTTAAAGTGAAATTACTGAACATATGATTAATGATAAAGGAAAAATTATGGTTTGTCCATCTTAAGTATCTATTGATGATAATAATTACATTTTATTTGTATTGGATAGAAAAAAAATCAGCTCAAAGTACATCACAGGAAAAAATTAATATTTTTGAAAATATGCTTCATATAAAGAAAGAAAGAAAGAAAGAAAGAAAGAAAGAAAGAAAGAAAGAAAGAAAGAAAGAAAGAAAGAAAGAAAGAAAGAAAGAAAGAAAGAAAGAAAGAAAGAAAGAAAGAAAGAAAGAAAAAGAAAGAAAGAAAGAAAGGATATATTTTCTAAAGCATTTTGGTAAATAAAAATGATAATTTGTCTCTGACCTTTGGATCACAACGTATCTCTTCTATTCCAAAGGAGATGATCTGAAGACTCTTTCAACAATGAACTAAAGCCAAACATAACACCATTATTATAAGAAAGCAATACAAACATGTCTGAGGCATTCACACATCCCACAATGCTAATTTAATCACCCTCCCCACAAGATGTGAAGGGATATCGTTCCATGTGCTATACTTGAAAATAAAGAAAAGCCCTGCACAGAAGCCTGATCCGTGGACCGAATGAGAGTAAGAGAAGTGTAGCATTCAGAGGAATAATCATACAACCAATGATCAGTCATTCAGCAACTGCACAAACCCACAGACTCACGGCTATATTTAGCTCAAGATCACTGCACCTCCTGCTGAAGATTAATAGCCTGTAATAGCAGGAGAAGCTGCAGGTAAAGACATGGCTGGGATGGATGGTGAACAATTGCCACTCCATGGCACAAACAAACATGGTTCCTCATTAGAGGCTTGATCCAGTTCCTGCTCACATCTCTAACTTTGATAAAGACCCACTCAAACAAGTAGGTCACGTTCCATGTTCTGATTAATGAGACAATTTGTCAGGTAAAGCATGTAACACCTGCATGGGAAGTTATTAGAAAATGCACATAGGAGATTGAATATTGTGCAACGTATAAACTAAATAGTTTTATATTTAGCTCACCTCTGTGCACTGTTTTTCCCATGGCATTTCTCAAAGTAAATTTTAAAATAACTGTAAGCCTATATACTGTAATTTATGCTTAAGGATATATGCTTAATATTTTGTATACTACACTCTACTGTTTAGAAATTAAGACGTTGCTTATGCTCACCAAAGCTGGTCAATTGATAAAAAATACAGTAAAAACATAAAAATGGTGATATATTATTACAATTTGAAATAACCGTTTTCAGTTTAAATATTTTTAAATATAATTTATTATTGTGATGCAAAGCTGAATTTTCACCAACATTACTCCAATCTTCAGTGTCACACAATTCTTCAGAAATAATCCTGTATATGCTGATTTGGTGTTCAAGAAACATTTTTCATTATTATCAATGTATGTGATAAATCTTATAATCATAACTTCATAATTCCTCAGGATTTAGAACAGATTTATTGCACCATGTTAGTAATTATGTTCAATACCTAAGATTTCCAGCCAGTTCTCTGAATGAGTGGCACTGCTAATCCACGGGAAATTACCCAACCGCTTTAGCTGTCAATACAACTCATTCAAAGCAGGACTTCATTAACACTTAAACAAACAAGCTGCATTGCCTTACGAACTACACATAGATTAAAAACTGACACAAAGTTTGTCAATCTTTTTGACTATGTATGCAGTATATGTTCTGTGGATTTGTGACAAAAATTCTCCTTTCTCCCAAAATGCTTTTGCTGATAGCTGTCAGAGAGTTTTCTCTGCTCTCTGCCTCACTGCCAGAGAAAATCACGGTAATTAGAGATTCACAGGGCATAACATTAATTACAGTGTAGACGGGAAAACAAACAGACTGTCTTTAAGTGCCCATCATCGATTTTGTCTTTTAAGCAGTATGAGTATTAAAATTAGTCTGTATTCTGTTTTATATTCAGCAGCATTAGCATAACTCAGTAATTAACAGTACAGACAGACAGACAGACAGACAGACAGACAGACAGACAGACAGACAGACAGACAGACAGACAGACAGACAGACAGACAGACAGACAGACAGACAGACAGACAGACAGACAGACAGACAGACAGACAGACAGACAGACAGACAGACAGACAGACAGACAGACAGACAGACAGACAGACAGACAGACAGACAGAAAGAGACAGACAGACAGACAGACAGACAGACAGACAGACAGACAGACATAAAGAGACAGACAGACAGACTGACTGACTGACGATAGACAGACAGATAGATAGACAGATAGATAGATAGATAGATAGATAGACAGACAGACAGACAGACAGACAGACAGATAGACAGACAGACAGACAGACAGACAGACAGACAGACAGACAGACAGACAGACAGACAGACAGACAGACAGACAGACAGACATGATGGATGGTCATTTAGACGAACAGACAGACAGAAGATAGAGTGAAATAGAGTGAACGATAGACAGATGGGTGAACAGATTTATAGAAAGAAATGGAAATAAATGAAACAGGAAATACATCAAAAATTATGGTATTATGTTCTATTACGTTATGTCACAACAGATCTAAAAGAAGCAGCTGGGGCTTAATGTAATTTTAATGATATTACTTTATGAGAGCAGATCTACAATGACAAGGCCTCTTATAGTTAAGAGCAGACATGCAAACCACATCCCCGGTCATTTCCTTGCAAATGACCACATAATTCTTCTTGCTAAAGTACAGTATTTCACATTGTCCTGAAAAGACCTTGAACTGGATGGAAGCAATGCAACATGCAAAGATTACACACCTTTGCAACTTTACATTTATAAACCCACTTCTATAGAAGACCTAAAGAAGGTTAAATACATACTCCCTGCACCATGCCAAGCCCCCTGCTGAAAGGTTTATACTGTATGCAAACCTGAAGTTTAAATCACAAAGGTCTGTAAAACCCCACGACTGCCACATGAATAAGTTCGTAACTGCAATTCTGAGTTAGAATAGTAGTATTACAAATAATTCATACCCCTGAGGGGCTTGTTAAAATGGACTTAAGCAGCACGACTAGGGTGTTTTTCGGAGAATAATTTGAACAGCGTTTTTATAATATCGCTTAATATTTAAAGAAAGACCAATAAGCTTTAGTATGACGTATTGTGACATATATCGAGCTTGTATTGCACTACAAAAAGAGTTTACTTCTCCAAGGCCAATACCGTTCATTATATAAATCATTAAATGCTAGTTTTATTATTTATTTGAATAACTAACTTGCTCTTATGAGCTGCATGAAAAGCACTGTAGTCATGGTCTACAAAACAAGGTGCTCAGATGCAAAAGAATGGAGTCAGTGCTCAGCTTAAGTGTGCCTAATAAATGTGCATGGATCAACGAGATGGATTGGTGAGGGAATTTTTCATACCCGGACAAATCTGCATTCATATAAAGTGAAATAAAAGCACTCCTGGGTCACACCGCATGATCTTTAAAGCTGTTTTTTTTTATTGGTATCAAATTAATGCAATGGCTGAACTGTGCTTAATGACTAGCGATGATAGTCCATTTAATATGCCTCATGAGCACAGTACAGGTTTTCACATAATTTTTTAGCACAATAGAGCCTACTTTGGATGCCCTTTTCAACCTGCAGATTTGATACTTTTTATGTTTAAAGCAGGATTATGAATGTTTGTTCAGAAATCTGTTTATAAACTAAACATTAAGCAAACTATTGTTCTACTAAATTCCTTCATCAGCTTTTTTAGAAGTTTTGAAATGTCGACTTGGCTTTTCTTCAAATTAAAAGTTATTTATGGATTGTATTGTTGCATTATAACTAAGGAATCAACTAATACAGGCAAGGCGCAGAAGAAAAGGCTCATCACAGATATCTTTGTGCACACAATCCCTGCTGTCTGCATCTGGTGTTATTATCCACCAGAACTCCAGACCACTTTGACTCAAATGTTCATTTATGTTATTACAAGCTTCACCATACATTTACTGAGTCATTTGAGACATCTAAGGGAGATTTATGCACTTTAGTGGCGCTTCTGAATATTGTTTGTGATTTGCAGTAGCCTGTGGTGCACTGGAAAATGTGATATTTTTATATGCAGAAAATATAGTTACTTTGCATTTATGTGTGAGTAGATTCAGCAATTCAAGCAAGTAGATGTTATAGAAGTCTAATGATGAAAGTTGATCAAATATCTCATCTTCGCTTCACAGGGATATAGCTGTTGACAGCCACAAGCCCAAAATCAAGAGAGTGAATTTGAACTGAATTGAACTGAATACTCAACATGAATTTGAATGGAATTGAAGGTAATGCATTATGGGAAATGAGGTATGATTCCACTTTAAGTTTGCAAAATTAATAAGTTTACATATATAATGTTTTTTAATGCAGAATGTATTAGTATGAGTATATGTATATATTAATTTAAATAATGTTGGTAGATATTTTGAGGCTCAATTAGGGCTGCCACGATATTATATTTGATATATGTATGTATACACACACACACACACACATATGTATATATTTATGAAATATGTGTAATATACATTTACATATATATATATATATATATATACATACTCTGGTGGGCCGTCAGTGTCAGCAGGGCCTTCTCTGCTGGCGCTATAAAAAAAAAATTGTGTGAAAAATATTTTTATTGATTATTTAGGTATGCTTTTCATTTGTGCAATGTCCACAAAATTGCCTATGATTAGTTTAGTTGAGGCTGAAGACGTCACATCTGATTTGTTACCAGCATTACAGACAGAATCATCAGCCAAATTAATTTTGACGTTCAATGACAGCCTGTGCCCAGTGCTACCCCCAGTGTTAGACCGCCCCTTTAGACAGGGGTTTCCAAGGTACGAAAGTAAAATTCAATGAAAAGAAAATGACAGCCGCAGCCACCGGCCCCTCTACACCAGATCTTGTTGCGATCTAATAAAACATTTTGCAGACAAAATAGAATCACTGAGAAAGGAAGATCTAAACTGAATTCGCTAACAAAGGCCAGCAAAGGTTTTATGCAGCATTTCAAAGATTGCAACTATGAGTGCTATGAGTGGCTAACAGCTAGCACCGAGCACACGTTGTTTTGTTGGCCGTGTTTATTTTTTAATACGAGTAAAGGGACATGGAATGACAGACGCATGGACTTTATTTACAAGTGACAGGCGAGTGCTTTATTATTTGATAAGTATTGTATCATGCACATTGTTATGGAGGTGTAAGGCTGCTTTGGGCGCGTCGTCCTTTTAGAGTGACGTGAATGAGCATAGTGACCATGTATTGATTACTTTTACTGATCCATGTAAGGAAATTTACTCTGCATTTAGCCTACCCTAATCTAGCCTACGGTTGAAATAGTTGATCAGCCGTCATTGTTGTTGAGAGCCTGTGTGCAGTATAATATGTGCATTATATGCGTATGGATTCTTTAGCTGTAACAGAGATGTGTAAGATGTGGGCATGTAATTTACAGTTGCTTACTGAAGGCCCTGACTGAAACCCCACGGTACGCCACTGTGTGTGTGTGTGTGTATATATATATATATATATATATGAAGAGCGTGGTTCGAAAACGCCATAAACGCCTTTTTTTTTTTTTTATGAGTTTCCGCCAAAATCAGTATTGTATCTGGTCGGTATTGAAAAGTAAAATGAAAAATGCGATATCTGCCATGTCATTCTGTCTTGTTTTCTCCCTTTTTTCCCAAACCGCAACAAACGCCAGTCTCCCTTCTCTGCAGAAAGCGATATATCCGCTCAACCAATCACAGCGCCCCATTCTGTACTGTAAACAGTACCGTAATGGCGGCGCTTTGAGTACACACGCATTCTAGTTTTCCTCATCTACTTTGTGATCAACAAACAAACAAAATTAGGGCTGCAGGATAAATTATATGTGATTGTCATGTGCATCTTGTCAGTTCTGTGATTCCATCACATGCTTTCAGATTAATACATAGAGCCGTAGATCACTGACAAGCAACGCAATATCACGTTCATAATCGCAGATGAATCACATTCGATTATGAACACGATATCGCGTAGCTTGTCAGTGTTTTTTTATAATGTTTTTGTTTTATACAGCGTATTGCACTAGTCAACTAAATGAATATAACATGGCAAAGATCAATGCACGTTTGGAAGTTGAATGTAAGGGAAATGTCATTTTGGAATTTCTGTGGTCTAATGTGATATTGTTGTTCATGATCTTGTTTATGAGGAAATCTTATTTTATTGTTGTAATTAATTTAAATAATTAACACGAGAACCTGTAGAATTAATTTTGGGGGTGATAATGATAGAATGTAGGCTATTTTTAGTCCAGTGCCTGTATATTGACCAAGTTCAGAGGCTGTCGTACGTGGATCAACTTACTTTGTTGTGTATTTTCAACAGTTTCAATATGAAAAATAACTTTTATATTGATTCAATGGATTTATAGCATTTTGAAAAAAAAACGTCATTGTTTTATTGCATTTTGTTGGGAAAATCATCAGTTTTTTTAAGAAATCTTTGAAAATAAATATCTGGATTTGAATTTTTCATGTTATTATAACCTAAAGATGCTATGTAAAAGTTTGAAACAGAAAATAGTGTTTTTTATTTTACATGTATAGCACAAACACATATATTATTGGATTAATCATGATTAATTAATTTGACAGCCCTAGAATTAAAATGTAAATTAAAATCTGCATATTACATAATGTTTTAATTGTTGTGTTTGACAGTACTAAGCTGAGCTAAAAAATAAATAAATAAATACTCTAATTTGAAAAGTTTTTTACATATCAGGGGATAATTAGTCATAATTTGTCACTTTTTTATTATTTATGTATTTTGGGTTAATAAAAGTACTCTTGTGTGACTTGTTGAACTTAAATTCAGAAAAATCCTCTTCATGAAAGTCCCCATTCAACCAATTATTACATTTGCTTCAAAATTTTGTCTAACCAAGGTAAACGCATCTATGTTTTATTTCATATATATATGCTGGAATGATCGATACATCCATTAAAAAGACTTCACACTTTATCCTGTGCCCATTATGACTGCCATCAGAGGGATTCCCGGAATAAATCTCAGATGTATCTCTCACAGTCATGTTGCTGATACTTATTTCCTTTGAGCTCAACCTCAGACTCCCACAATCCCTCACTGGACCCCAGTCTGGCAGCTTTGTCTGCTTCGATTTCCATGACAACCTCCAGCAAGATAAGGAATAACAAAAGGAAAGACAAATGATTGAGCCTTTAAGAGAAACAGAGAATAGCAAACCGTGGTAATTATGATAAACTATGGGGCCAGCCATGTGATGTGCCACTAACCTGACAAACTTTGCTTAATCCAGCGAACAGTTCTTCCACAGAACACTGGCAACTCATAAACATAACTTTGTTTCCAGAAAGACTGCAGCCAGTCTATAGACACGCCGCTTGAGACTGAAAAGAGAAAAGATAGTGCCATCACATTATTTTAACAAGCACTCTTCAGTGCTTTGAATTTCCAGATGAAGTCTAAGACTTGCAGACTTGTATCTAATATTTCAACACGAGTGATGGGATACAGTATATGTAGAACGTTGTTAATGATGGATTTCCCAGTTCTCTGAGGTGTCTGTGTTGAAGATTCTACATGTATCTGCTTATAAGGAGTCACTCTTGATTAGAAACAGAGCCCACTAACAAGGACTGTATGCTGAAATGATGAGAACAGCTTTTGGGTTTGAACCAAGTGCATTATTGGTGAGATTTATTGGCGAACAAGTGCTGCCCTAGCTCTGTGCTGTTTTCAACCTAAATCATATTCAGTTTTATGATTAATGGAGCTATTTTTGCAATCTATTTAAATTCACTTACAGGACGTCTTCGAATAGTGCACATCTGCAGTTTTTTCGTAGAGTTCCATAATCTACCTTTAATACACACATTTATACTTACTTGAAGCAAAATCAATTTGTACCAGTTTGGACAGCTTTCAAGCAATACTCCATTAGAGGAACCCACAAATGGAATGAGAACAGTCTGGAGGATGAAGATAAGGCCTTTTGGTTTTTCAAAAATAACATTGTTTTGTATGGAAAAAGCACGCTTGGCTAATAAGTCTCTTAATTAATCTGTCAGGTCAGGGTGGATTTTGTATGCCACTTTACGAACATGATTGTGACTGAAGTGCACAGCAGTATTTTTACCTTATTTTGGGAAAGTTTGTAGAATCAAACTCACACCCACACTTTATATATATTACCAGCAGGGGCTAATCTGCCAAACCTTGACCTCTTACTGTAGTCAGTGCTGATTCACTGTGATACATGTGCATGTAGGCATGAGGTAACATTTTTGTTTTACTAAAGCATGTGGGATGAATTCTCTTCATTCTTCCTTCCTTCATGACATAATATGATTTTTGCCCTGTCACCAGCTGTCTTCTCAAAACACCTAGTACTGAAGTCACATAATTTACACTCAGAAAACTGCAAATGAGCTATAGTTCTGCTCAGCTAATGAGTTGGAAATGCTTCATTTACACCATTTCCCTATAGCCTTCAGTTCCTTGCAGCATCTTCAGCAAGACCTCATATCAAGACCCCAAATTAGCAACACATGACTGTCCTTCCCATAAGCAAGCTCTAAAGTGTTATGCCAGTGAGTTATTTTGGTCTTTGTGTGAGAATATTGTGTCCCCAATGAGTGTATAACTTTACAAAGGCAACATAGTAGGAAAGTGTGTGTGTGTGTGTGTGTGTGTGTGTGTGTGTGTGTGTGTGTGTGTGTGTGTGTGTGTGTGTGTGTGTGTGTGCAGCACTGATAACCTCTGTGCCAAGAAAAGTGTCTAGCCTAGCACTTCTTGTACAAGATGATGTTGGGAAGTTGTAAGATGACTGAACTTCATTTAAACACGTCATAACACAAGAATATCATATCTTTTAAGGTAAAAAGGACCATTACACTATGGAAAAGTAAGTTTAGCAATTTAAAAGTTGGAAAATGGCAATGCACACACACACACAGCACACACACACACACACACACACATATATATATATATATATATATATCATTATAAATAAATAGCGTTAGAACTTTAAATGAACAGTTCATTTGGTCCCACTTTATATTAAGTACTTTAACTACTGTGTACTGTACTTACATTTAAATAAAGAATTGGTACAATGCATTTATTGTGTACATACATGTTTTTACATTGTGCTTATATTTTTTAAAATACCTGCATGTAATTACATCAGGTAATTAATTTCTGTAAAATAATTACATTTGCAATTACACTGTTGGCCCATCCCTTACACCATAACCCACCCTTCAACCTACCCATACCACCAAACCTGTCCCTAACCTTACCCATATCCCACCTCAATAGCAGAAGAAGTGTTCTGCAATACAATATGAACACACATTGTACTTATTTTTTTTGTTGTATTTGAAATGAACATGCTTATTGAGAGCTGTCCACTTCTTACTCTGGCTATTTTCAGTGGTGATATTTCACCCTGCACATGATACAAACAGACAATGAAATGTCACAGAGAGGGACGATGTCCCATGGAGTCTGGAGCATCGGGGTTAATAGACTCATGACATTTAAATTAGTGCATCACAGCCTTGTTTCTTTAGACTGCTAACACCTCGTTTGGCCCATTCTCTGATTGCAAATAGTTCCCCCCTCAAAACTACATAGGTCGTGAAGAAAATTAAATGGTTAAAATACAAGTAAAGTGGGGAATAGGAGAAAAGCTAATTTATCTTGGTTGACAACTGTGAGTTCAGCTGGTGCAAGATAAATCAGCTAACACTTTTACTAAGTAATGGCAAAACACAACAGATTTATTGAGTAATATGATGTTCTTACAATGATTCAATACAATGATTCCGATGCTCTCAGCAAACCCTGTGGCTTCTAAATGTAACATTTACCATTTCACTTTCTGAATGTGACAATTGCAGCTCGGTTATGACTAGTTTTCCCAAGCAGTGTCAACGTCTTTGTCCGTGTGCAATAGAGCATCATGGATATTAATGAGAGTGCACATATTAGAAGCATAATGCATTAAGCGTATTTAAAATTTAATACGCCTCAGGCAGGTAAGTCTGGAGGAAATCTACTTTTAAAACATTACCATTAAAAATTAAAAAGATTGACATGGGCGAATTTTGTTTTTTATTTAAGATTTAAAAAATCTCTACTGAATTGAGCATAAATCTAGGAAGGAAGATTTGCCCTATTTGTCCTTTGTGCCACAGTTAACTGATCTGCATAGAAACTCGTGTGAAATGAGGAGTTTGAGCTACCGTTAAATCCTTCAATTCAATTATATGAAAAAAAAAAAAACATTTATGTATAATCCAGTGGAAATTAAGCCCCATAAAACATTATGGCTTTCTCTGTACTGATGCCAGTGGTGGTAATCTGCTAACTGTAACTTATACAACAGTTCATCAATTATTTACAGAGAGGACTAGGGCAAGTTTTCTAATAGCATACACTAAATAATAAATAGAAGCACTTCTCTGACCTTTTTTTCTTCTTTTGGAAAGCAATGCCTGACCAGCTGGAATCAAAGATGCAGAGTGTTGTCCAAGAGTGACAAAAGACTGAAAGCAAGATTTCTGACTGTATATGCTGTCAAATACAATACTGACAGATATATGTGACAGGTTACAGCAGAACCCAGATTTTATATTAAACAACCGTATGGGAAGCATGATTTCTTCCACTTTAAGAGTTAATTTATCTGGCTATGACACATTTACGAAAACAATACATTAAATTTAGATTCTGGAGCTGAAAATTCAGCTTTGCATCGTGTGAATAAATTACATTATCATAGTATAAAAGTTGTTTTAAATTGTAATAATATTTTATTTTAAGTTTTTCTATAAAAAATATACGGTTTAAATTTTGTGCTGTATTTTGATTTAAAAACAAAACAACTTAGCGACAAAAAGCACAGGGTACCGCTTTAGCTTAATTTTTCGACATGCAGGGTCCTCCATTGCTTTAAATAAAAAAAATCTTGGTGTCAATATGCTGACGCGAAAGGGAATTTTATCGAAATTTATATAAAATTATATATTGATAATTATATTGCCATTTTTGCATATATGTTGGGGTGTGATTTGTCAATGTAAAAAGTCACAACGGATTTATTTATATTACACTATTTACACATTTATGAGCACATAACCCAACATCTGCCCCTAAACCTACCATTTGTCAATAAAACACAAGATATAACTGGCAGATACAACTATCATTCTAATTTATTCAAAAAAATATTAATATTCCAAGTCTTCCGAGGCATCCTGTGTGCTGTAGTCTGTGCGTAAATTAAAAAAATGCAGCCAGAAGAAGCCTTATGTCAGCCTTGGTTGTGAAATGCTATTGACTCCTGTGTGTCTCGTGACTGATTGCATCATGCTATGGGACAGGAGTATATTTTTGAATGATATTTGAGGCTGTTAACAGAGCGGGATCATTTTCGGCGGATTAAAACCTTATGTTTTACTCTCTTCCTCGCATAAAGATATCGTATGGCTTTAGAAGACTTGGAATGCAACACGACTTGTTTGTAATGCTTTTATACTGCTTGTTTATGGTCAGTTTTTGCAATAAATACCGGTGACTGTACTTATATTTGCCTGTTACATGTTTTATATTGTTCAGAAATGGGTAGGTTTAGGGAAGGGCTGGGGTAAGGTGCTCCAATGAAAGTATGAATTTATATAAAATTATTTATCTTTTTTTATAAATGCATGCGAACCATTGACTTATGGAAAACAACTGAAAACAACGAACGACCTTGCATGTCGAAAAATGATGCCAAAGGGGTACCTTGAGCATCAAAAAGTGACGCCAAGTGTCAATATGTGACGAGTTGGGAGTGAGGGTAGAATTAAGGATGTAGAATATGGTCATGGGGAATATGTGCTTTAAGTACTTATAAAGGGCCAATATGCTAGAAATATGCTGTTAGGATCATCCGGATCAGGAAAGGTCCACGAACTGGGACTCGAACTTGCGATGTTTGAAGCACAATATGGCGCTATATGACGGTGCGCCAACAACACAAAACTTTTAAAAACTGGTTTCAAAGTGCTAGTTTTTGAAATTATAACATTATCGTCTGTGTGTAAACTATGAAAATACAAATTTGTGAAAATGGTGACTATATCTTTATGCATATTATGTGTTCAGTCTATATGACATAGTACACATAGTGTTTCTTTTTATAAAGTGATATTACCAACTACTGTCCTGGCATGCATATTGTATTATTTTTTAGTAGTTTTTGTGGATCCCTGTGAATGAGGAGCATTTTGACAATATTGTCATTTATATGCAAAACTTTTCAAAAACGCAATGGAAAATCATTTGTAGTACAGTCGTGGAAAAGAAGATTAGAAGAAAACATTGTGTGCGTATCTGAATGTCCCTTGATGGCCTATATGGCAGACAGTAGGAAGGAAGCGACAGTGCTCTTGGGGTCACTATGAACACTTACACAACAGTCATTCCTGCTGTTTCTTTGGCCTGGTGATGTAACATTATTGTAGTGAAAAACCTCTGGGACAGAAGCAGCACACTCACTCGATACATGAGTTCAATCCACCATGCAGTAAACCTCCTAGTTTGTTACATCGCTTATATAACTCACTCATATTTCCTCATATCTTATTACAGCGTCTTCCTTCATTTGTTTGTTTGTTTCATTAAGATAATGAATTTGTTATGAAACACAGTGAAGGAAGGAAGCCAAAATGATAACAGCATTTCACAGGTGATGGCACATTAGTAAGAGTGAAATGCTGTTCATGGGGTGTTGACAAAGAGGAAATTATTTCCAACCTCCACTGGCCTTTGATTAGGGAAGACTGAATTTGTTATCAACCAAGTCATATTTTCACAGCTTGTTTATGTCTGTATATTTAGAGCAACAGCATACTGTAGATCATTAATAGCTGGGATCGCACACTAAGTAAAATAACTGAAAGACTATATTGACGCAGTTTTAATTACATATTTAAACCAAATTTTGTTCTGAATACATTGATGAGATGCTAAGGCATGGAAATATTATACTGTCTGATTACTGTTATCGCTGTGTTATTTTTTTTTGTCGTTTTATCATTATGTCAAGAGCTCAACTTTCTACATTTATTGACAATATTGCAGGACTATATGACTACATCTCATACTGTGATGTGTGTGTTTATATATATATATATATATATATATATATACACATGCACACACACACACACACACATACACACACATGGAGAGAACCTAATCATGCACTCACCGGCCACTTTATTAGGTACACCTGTTCAATTGCTTGGTAACACAAATTGCTAATTAGCCAATCACATGGCAGCAACTCAATGCATTTAGGCATCTAGATGTGGTGAAGACGACTTGCTGAAGTTCAAACTGAGCATCAGAATGGGGAAGAAAGGGGATTTAAGTGACTTTGAACGTGGAATGGTTGCAGAGGTGTAGAAAGTACTCAAAAGTTTTACTCAAGTGAAAATAAAGATACTTAAAAGTACAATTTCTGGCCAAAACATACTTGAGTAAAAGTAAAACAAAAGTACAACTTTCAATTGTAAAGTATTACAAGTATTACAAAACTAGAAGTACTTTTTTTCTGACAGACACAGAAGTTTGGTTAAAGTTAGAAAACAAATAACCAATTTGTATATAGACAAATAATACTGAAAATAGATCCTTTTGCTAATGTGTATAATACTTGGAATGTATACCTGGTAACTTAAGAATGGAGAGGCGATTGTAACACAGACAACTTGAGTTTCAGCCAGCAGAGCATATATGTTAAGGCTTTTACACAGCAGAAATAAACATGACAACAGCCACTATAGATTATATAAGATAATAAACACACGATTACGATAGGATATGGGTTGTATGTGATTTTCTTGAGATGAATGTGTACATCTGAAATGCTAATTTGTGCAGCGATTAAAAAAGGCTATAAATAGCACATTTTAACAACAGTAAATGACCAATTTCCACATATGATCGCAAAAGGAAGTTATTACAAACACTCGATGGTGGTTTGAAGTGAGTTCTGAGTAAAAGTGTACTATTAATTTCATAAATTGTCTTATGAAGCATGATGCTAATGTTAGCTCTAATGCAGCTGCAGAACAGGTCGAATTCTTCTTCGTAATGCATTTTATATATATATGTATGTATGACTTTCATTTATCAGATGAACACAAACTAAGATCTAAATCATCTTTCTTCGTATAACAAGCATGGGACGTCCAAAAATGACACTTCAAAAACTACACAAAGTGAATATGACTGCAACTCATACAACCCCTGTTAATGAATCAGTGTCATCTTAAGTGAAACGATAGGCTTATGTAAAAAAAAATTGAAATACTAATTTTAAACTTGACTGTCGTGTTCACTTTGTGTGGTTTCTGAAGAGGTCCTTTCCCCTAGCATTATATGGACTAGAAACCTTTTCTTGTGTTCATCTGAGGAAAGAAAGTCATAAACAACTGGAATGGCATGAGAATATACATTTTTGGGTGAACTATCACTTTTGATAACAATGTGATGCAGAGGTAGAAATATATTCCAGACAGAATGCAAGAATGGGTTGAATTTATGAGGAGTCATAGAATTAAAACATACAACATTAAAGTTTTGAAAGGCCACTTTTTTTGTGTTGTCTACATCACTGTCTAACATAATTATTTGCGAGTAATTATATGAACCAATGGGCAAATCGTGTAATTATTAAGATTAAAAAAATATTAATTGAGTGTCCAAATTCCTACTCAATGCGTCATATAATGACATATTATCAGTGGCGTACTGTGGGGTTTCAGTCAGGGCCTTCAGTAAGCAACTGTAAACTACATGTACACATCTCTGTTACAGCTAACGCAGCCATTCGCATATAATGCACATATTATGCCGCACACAGGCTCTCAACAACAATGATGCCTGATCAACAATTTCAACAGTAGGCTAGACTAGGGTGGGTTAAATACAGAGTAAATTTCCCTACATGGATCAGTAAAAGTAATCTGCCAATACATGGGTCACTATGCACATTCACGTCACTCTAAAAGGACGACGCGCCCAAAGCAGCAAAACTGTACAAACGCTGGACATCCACACACCACACCACAGTATTATCAACGCACCACGTACACCTCCATAACAATGTGCATGATACAATACTTATCAAATAATAAAGCACTCACCTGTCACTTGTAAATAAAGTCTGTGTGTAAATAAAGCAACCGGTCATTCCATGTCCCTTTACTTGGATTAAAACGTAAACTTAATAACAAAATAACTTGTGCTCTGTGCTAGCTGTTAGCCACTCATAGCACTCATAGTTGCAATCTTTGAAGTGGAGCACAAAACCTTTGCTGGCCTTTGTTAGTGAATTCAGTTTAGATCTTCCTTTCTCAGTTATTCTTTTTTTGTCTGCAAAAGAGCACCATGAAAAATGAGTTTTTAGTAGATGGGCAACAAGACCTGGTGTAGAGGTGCCGGTGGCTGCGGCTTTCATTTTATTTTCATTGAATTTCACTTTCGTGGTTGGAAAGGGGCAGTCTAACGCTGGGGGTAGCACTGGGCACGTCGCTAGTCCCAGGGAACGGGCTGTCATTGAATGTCAAAATTTGATTGGCTGATGATTCTGTCACTAATGCTTGTAACAAATCAGATGTGACGTTTTTCAACAAAAGGGTAGCACTATCTGTAGTGCTGGCCTAGTCCTTTTTATGAAGGATATTCCAGTTCAGCCTCAACTAAACTAATCATAGGCAATTTTGTGGACATTACAATAAAATCAATAAAAACATTTTTCACACAATTTTTTTTTTATAGAGCCAGCAGAGAAGGCCCTGCTGCCCCTGACGGCCCACCACTGTCATATAATAATATGATATTATCAATACAACTTATCCACTACCTGGTAAGAACATCACTAAACATGAATTGCAATTAAGTAAACATACAATGTTCATTTAAATACTTTTTTTTAGAGATTTTTAACATTTAATAAAAAAAATTATTCCCACAAAATGTATTATATTAATTATATTTGGAGTTTTTATCAATGATCTTATTTGCACTCAATCTTGTGCATTCAGCCAATATATTACACAGCTAATGCTCTATCAAAACAGAAAGAATAATGAATAAACTTTTTTGGGGGAAAACACAACTTTGCTACCTCAACATGCTTGCTCAGATTTGATGGTGAACTTTTGAAGCCAGACATTGACCTGATGAAAGTCATAACTGAAGTACAACTGTGTGTGTGCTTGATGCATGAAAACAATGAGCGTTGGTTCTCACGCCAAGCACGCACGTTTGAGCTTCCGTTTCCCATATTTAATGTGCATGAGATAAAATAAAAATATAATGCACTTTTTAAGTTTAAATAAAATTGTAAGGAGTAAAAAGTACTGTTTATTCTTCAGAAATGTAATCAAGTAAAAGTACAAGTAGTCAGCTTAAATTGTACTTGAATAAAGTCAAAATTTCTTAAAATAATACTTAAGTACAGTAATAAAGTAAAATTACTCAAGTATTTTACACCTCTGAATGGTTGTTGGTGCCAGACGGGCTGGTCTGAGTATTTCAAAAACTGCTGATCTACTGGGATTTTCACGCACAACCATCTCTAGGGTTTACAGAGAATGATCCGAAAAAGAGAAAATATCCAGTGAGCGGCAGTTGTGTGGACGAAAATGCCTTGTTGATTGTCAGAGGAGAATGGGCAGACTGGTTAGAGATGATAGAAATGCAACAGTAACTCAAATAACCACTCGTTACAACCAAGGCATGCAGAATACCATCTCTGAACGCACAACACGTCGAACCCTGAAGCAGATGGGCTACAGCAGCAGAAGACCACACCGGGTGCCGCTCCTGTCAGCTAAGAACAGGAAACAGAGGATACAATTCACACAGGCTCACCAAAATTGGACAATAGAAGATTGTAAAACTTTGCCTGGCCTGATAATTCTCGATTTCTGCTGCGACATTCAGAAAATAGGGTCAGAATTTGGCGTAAAAAACATGAAAGCATGGATCCATCCTGCCTTGTCTCAACGGTTCAGGCTGGTGGTGGTGGTGTAATGGTGTGGGGGATATTTTCTTGGCACACTTTGGGCCCCTTAGTACTAATTGAGCATCGTTTAAACGCCACAGCCTACCTGAGTATTGTTGCTGACCATGTCCATCCCTTTATGACTACAGTGTACCCATCTTCTGATGGCTACTTCCAGCAGGATAATGCACCATGTCACAAAGCTCAAATCATCTCAGACTGGTTTCTTGAACATGACAATGAGTTCACTTTACTCAAATGGCCTCCACAGTCACCAGATCTCAATCCAATAGAGCACCTTTGGGATGTGGTGGAACGGGAGATTCGCATCATGGATGTGCAGCCGACAAATCTGCAGCAACTGCGTGATGCTATCATGTCAATATGGACCAAAATCTCTGAGGAATGTTTCCAGCACCTTGTTGAATCTATGCCACGAAGAATTAAAGCAGTTCTGAAGGCAAAAGGGGGTCCAACCCGGTACTAGCAAGGTGTACCTAATAAAGTGGCCAATGAGTGTATAGAATTCTAGAACTAGAATTTGTGATTTCTTAATAATTTCTTTCAAAATAGAGATTTACGCATTGATTAAGTTATTCAGAGTTAAGTGTACATGACAATGTTGTGTAAAGAAAACAAATTTTTTACATAAATCAATAACTAGATTTGGTGCTCAAAATTTTTTCTTATTATTGATATTGAAAACGGTTGTACTGCTTAATATTTTGGTAAAAATGAATACCTTTTTATAGGATTCTTTGTTGGAGAGAAAAACTCAAAAGAACAGCATTTATTTTAAATAAAAATATTTTAAAACATTTTACACACTTTTAATTTAACTTTTGAACAATATAATGGGTACTAAATAAAAGTAACAAACACCCATTAATGATAGTGTATCAAAACACACACACACACACACACAATATAATATATAAAATATATGCTTTTACAAAAACCTGCATGCCTAATACATATGTTGTATGCTATATGTTTTAAACAAGCTTCTACTTTGTAGCAAAATCACCAAATCATTAAAGCAAAAGGCATGTAGATAGGATACAAAGACACATTTTTTTAAATAAATATTGTTTATTGTTTCTTAATGTTTTATCTCATTTCTGTTTTATGCTGCATATGGTGTACAGATGGCTTTAATTGCCCCACTGATCAAGAATTTTATATAATTCATAAGGATATGATTATGGGCAAAGCAGCAGACAGTTGGTCTACTTGGTCATCTCAAGAAATATACTGTCATCATCAATAATCGTATCCTTCGCCATCACCTCCCTTTACTCTAATTACGTCTTTTTAATTGTGTGGAGGCGGGCGTATTTTCCCTGCAGCCTCCGGTGGCCCTGAGTAGGTGGGCGTTATGGCAGGAGACATAGATGCAAACCGCTGAACTTGAAGGAGACAAACAAGCGCCTGTGCGTGCGAAAGCAGAGAGACCTGGCTGTGTGAACCAGTGTGAAGGCAGAGTACATTCTCAGTTCAGAGTATAACGTGCCAAGGGCTCTGCTGCTTAAAGCCTCCCCCTCATTATATCTCTGCATACACCACATTAAAGTCTGCACTCTTCAGGTTCACGTATAAGAATTTAAGGAGACTGGATAGAAACATCGCATGCTCACTCCGCCACAGGGAAACAGTCACTAACTAAAGTTCTCACTACCAAGGTCTCTGATTTTAGGCTATGTATACAAAGACTTTGACATCAAGACATCAGACACTGAGGCTTATTTTTGGGATTAAGTGTGCAGCAATATCTCAAGTTTGGCTACTTTCTCTTTATATGTAATGATATATATATATTAAATATTGACTGAAATATTTCCAATCAATGAAATAAATAAATACATTTAGCAGCAATTTATTGATTTAAATGAAAACACAAAAATATTTAAAGTAATATTTATTTGAATTAAAGGGGTCATATGATGCGATTTTCAAGTTTTGCTTTCTCTTTGGAGTGCTACAAGCTGTTTGTGCATAGATAAGATCCCTGAAGTTGCAAAGACCAAAGTCTCAAAACTAAAGAGATATTCTTTATAAAAGTTAAGACTCTGCTACATCCCCCTAAAACGGCTCGTTTAAACATGCCTCCACATATCTACGTCACGGTGTGGGAATATTTGCAAAACACTGCTCAAATGTGTACGCAAAGAAAAGAAGGCAAGAACTATTATTCTCGCTGTAGTATTGTTGCTGCTGCCGGCGCCATGTCCTGGAGACGTTTGGGCTTCCAAAAGAGGACTACAACTAGAAATCAGTGGTTAAGTTGTATTTACAACACTGTTCCAGAATGAGTTCAACGCAAATATTAGAGTGTGTGCAGCGCATTTTATGGAGGACTATTTCCTGAACCTGGGAGTAGCCTGCCAGCTGTGCTCAAAGGCTGCAAAGGACAGTCTGGCGCTTCTGACTCACAGCCCTTAAGTATGTTTTCTTATTTAAAGAATTTGCCACTGATGATTCAAACGTGAGTTTTGAGCAGTGTAGAGTAGTGCTTGTTTGTTTGTCGTATTTCCGATCACAAATGCATACATGGTAATGTTTACACGGCGCGATGCAATGCCACACGTAAAAAGACAGTATTAGTCATTATAATCAGCAATTATGTCCCCACTGGATGCAACAAATGCCTGGTTTATAATGTTTTTTTTTGTGTATTCGCGCCGGGACACTACATCACAATACGGTGAGGGGCGTAACATTTCCATCTCACGCTTGAGGTATTTGGCCAATCACAACGCACTGGATAGCTGGCCAATCAGAGCACACCTCGCTTCTCAGAACGATGAGCTTTGTAAAAATCGACATGTTTCAGAAAGGCAGAGCATAGAGGAGCAACAATAATGTACAGTATGTGGAAAATAATGTTTTTTTTAACCTTAAACCGCATAAACACATTGCATTACACCAAATAATGTTATTTTTAGCAACGTCATATGACCCCTTTAATGGTGCATTACACTGCACTGCATTATTAAACAAATATATAATTATGCAGTGCAAAACAATATATATATATATATATATATATATACAGTGGTGGGCCATCAGGGGCAGCAGGGCCTTCTCTGCTGGCCCTATAAAAAAAATATTGTGTTAAAAAAAATTGTATTGATTCATTTAGGTATCATTTTCGTAATGTCCACAAATTGCCTATGTTTAGTTGAGGCTGAACTGGAATATCCTACATAAAAAAGTATAGGCCAGCAATACAGATAGTGCTACCCTTTTGTTGAAAGATGTCACATCTGATTTGTTACGAGCATTAGTGACAGAATCATCAGCCAATCAAATTTTGACGTTCAATGACAGCCCGCCCCCTGGGACTAGCGACGTGCCCAGTGCTACCCCCAGCCTTAGACCGCCCCGTTAGACAGGTATTTCCAAGGTACGAATGTGAAATTCAATAAAATGAAATGACAGCTGCAGCCACTGGTGCCTCTACACAAGATCTTGTTGCGATCTAATAAAAACTTTTGCAGACAAAAGAGAATCACTGAGAGAGGAAGACTTAAACTGAATTCGCTAACAAAGGCCAGCAAAGGTTTTATGTGGCATTTCAAAGATTGCAACTATGAGTGCTATGAGTGGCTAACAGCTAGCACCGAGCACACGTTATTTTGTTGGCCGTGTTTACTTTTTAATACGAGTCAAGGGACATGGAATGACAGACTCATGGACTTTATTTACAAGTGACAGGTGAGTACTTTATTATTTGATGAGCATTGCATCATGCACAGCGTATACAAACAAGCATTTGTACAGTTTAGCTGATTTGGGCGCGTCGTCCTTTTAGAGTGACGTGAATGAGCATAGTGACCCATGTATTGGCAGTTTACTTTTACTGATCCATGTAGGGAAATTTACTCTGCATTTAGCCTACCCTAATCTAGCCTACTGTTGAAATATATATATATATATATATATATATATATATTTCCATGAAAAATACAATAATATTAATGCTTAAAAATTAAACTACTGCATAAATGAATTACATTAATACTAATACATTTGCTCCTAAAAAAAGTATTGTTTAAATTATTTCATGCATGACTACAAATATTTCTATGAAATATGAACTAAGTAAACTAAAAGTTAACTGACCGAAATCAAAGTTATTATATTTCAGTGGTAGAATTAAAATATATATTTTGATTGCATAATGCATAAGTACATCAAAAAAATTATTATTAACTACGTTAATATATTGCACAGTGAATATTTCATAAAATATGTAAAAAATGCAAGTACTGTCAGGAAATAGAGTCAACTGTCATGTTGAGGTTAAACAACCCACATAGCAAGTCCAGGCTCTCAAGTCTGGAACAAATCAATTATTTTTGTTTATGTTATTTTAAAGCTGTATCGATGAAGTAAGTTGTTTGTCTGACTTCCTCAGGAGCACCATTGTTTACTTAGAACACGCGAGCACACATCATTAGGAAAGAAGACTGCTAGATATCGAATCCTGAAAAGGCCTCTTTCATTCTCAGATTGCTTATTTCTCATGCTGGAAAATTGGTGAGCAAATGATTGAACGATAAGAGTCTTCAAAACTGTCTGAGGATAAAACACCCCTCTAATGGCACACATCCTGCCTGTCCTCATGGCACCTCAACCCACTCAAACTGAATAAATGTACTCCATCGTACATTTCGTAGGCAGATCGGTATTTACATTTAACATTATGAACGTGGGTGGTCTGGTGAATGGAAAAAGTTCCCTCATTAGTAATCATGACTTATTGCGGTCAACACAACAGCAAGAGCAACCGCTATTAGCATATTGCCAAGCGAAAACAAAACCAGGACAACAAAATATGCAACAGTCAGTTAGAATATCAAACAGCGTTCATCAAGAACATTTACAGAAAGCTTAAGGCACAGTTTAACCGGAGTCCACCAGCTTAAAAACCCTTGTGAATACCTGACACTTCAAAAGGTATAAGATGGAGGAACAATCTATCCCAGCATGCAGCGTGTGCAAGAAGGTGGGAGGTGTTTATGCTTGTCACTTCACTGGCCTCCTTTTCTCTCATATTCATCTTCCCTGGCATGATTGACAGGTTGTGAGCTGTCAGTCAGCTCAAATGAGAAGAGCCATCTGTCTAAATCACGCGGCTTCCAAAGCGCCGGCAACACATGTGACACAGAGAGGAAGGAGCAGCGACAATGCTTTCCACCGGGAAAGAGCAGCTGTCAATCTGTGCATTAGCTTCACATTATGTTCCATACGCCCTTATTGATCTGTTTCCATCATAGAGGAATACAGTTGTAAGTTGATGGGTGTGTGCTTTGCAGACCCCGGCTGCAAACATGACACCTCGCATGGCGTGAGAAACCATGTTTGAGTCACACTTTGCATGTGATGTAACACGTCGAAAAAGATGTCACCAAAAAGAGCGCATAAACAACAAATTTGGCAGAGAATTATATTTTGCTATGATTACCTCGAAGTGATTTTTCCTTGAAAAGTCAAAAGCGTTTTTGATATGCTTTTCCAAATCCTAACTGCATTATCTTTCCAAATGTCGGTTTTAGTTTCTTGCAGTATATTTGTTAGGGCTCTCAATTTAGCTAAAACTTAAACAAATTAAATGTAATTAAAATATTATATACATAACATTAACCATATAAAATAGCCTTGTTATTGTTAACCAAAACTAAAACATTTTGGGTAACTGAAATTAAAACTAAATTAAATTAATATTAGAGGTTAGATTTAAAAAACTAAAAAGAATAGGTTTAAATTGAAGTGGTAAAATTACTAAAACTGAAATAAAAAAGCTACACCGAAATAAAAAACCTACTAAGATGTGAAATTTAAAACTTAAAATTATTAAAATGCAAAATACAAATATTAATTTTACAATAGCATACAAAAAATACAAAAAATTAGCATGCATAATACGTACTACTGAAAGTACCAAAAGTTTTGAATTAATTTTTTTTATATTTTTGAAATAAGTATCTTATGTTCTTCAGGAGGGCATTTATTTGATCAAAAATACAATCAATCAATCAGGCAGGTGCATGACTAAAAATAATTTATTTAAAAATATTAAATATTTGAAATAAAATGACATAAAAAACTAATGTTAATAAGTTCAAACTATTTTTATTTACACAAAATATTTAACATTATTTCTATTTAAATTAATGGTACAGTACATTAATACAAAATGCTACTATAAAATGTAATTTAAAATATGATATATTTAAAATAAAATTAAAAAGTAAATAAATGTTAATACATTTGTTCCCAAAAAAAAAAAAATGAAATACAAATTATTTAAAACAAATTTTATCAAATTAATGATGCCGTGCACAACTAAAAATATTTATATGAAAAATATAATAATATTCCAAATAAAATTAAATAAATCAACTAATGCAAATACATTTTCCCCCAAAACAATGTATTGTTTTATATGATAAGGACTGTTTTCTGGAGTAATGACTGCTAAAATTCAGCATTGCCATCACAAAAATAAATTATATATTATAATAGAAAAGTAGTAAACTTGTAATTATATTTTACAATATTACAGCTTCCTTTTCTTTTCTCGATTTATTTGGTGAGCATAGGAGACTTTTTTTCAACACTCATGAAGCAATTAGCCACCAGATGCTGTGCTTTACAGTGATTTTACCTTGCTTAAGGGGGTTCCACTTACCTAACCGCCCGCTTAACCAATGGTGAGTCTTGGCACAAGTGATACAGGCAGTCGTTGCCCAAGCATACAACTCTCAGACACGCAAGCCGCCTCTCTATCGCTCATCGCAGCAGCTTCATGGGATTTCGCCCACTCTCTGTTCCACCTGCCACTCTCATTGAAAATAAATCATGACCTAGCGGCTAACTTTTCTGAACAGATGCTGATACACAGTATCTCACAGAAGTGAGTACACCCCTCACATTTTTGTAATTATTTTATTATATCTTTTCATGTGACAACACTGAAGAAATTACACTTTGCTACAATGTAAAGTAGTGAGTGTACAGCTTGTATAACAATGTACATTTGATGTCCCCTCAAAATAACTCAACACACAGCCATTAATGTCTAAACTGCTGGACACAAAAGTGAGTACACCGCTAAGTGAAAATGTCCAAATTGGGCTCAAAGTGTCAATATTTTGTGTGGCCACCATTATTTTCCAGCACTGCCTTGACCCTCTTGGGCATGGAGTTCACTAGAGCTTCACATGTTGCCACTGGAGTCCTCTTCCACTCCTCCATGACAACATCACAGAGCTGGTGGATGTTAGAGACATTGCGCTCCTCCACCTTCCGTTTGAGGATGCCCCACAGATTACCTTTACCCTCAGCTTCTTTAGCAAGGCAGTGGTCGTCTTGGAGGTGTGTTTGGGGTCGTTATCATGTTGGAATACTGCCCTGCAGCCCAGACTCTGAAGGGAGGGGATTATGCTCTGCTTCAGTATGTCACAGTACATGTTGGCATTCATGGTTCCCTCAATGAACTGTAGCTCTCCAGTGCCGGCAGCACTCATGCAGCCCCAGACCATGACACTCCTACCACCATGCTTGACTGTAGGCAAGACACACTTGTCTTTGTACTCCTCACCTGGTTGCCGCCACACATGCTTGACACCATCTGAACCAAATACGTTTATCTTGGTCTCATCAGACCACAGGACATGGTTCCAGTAATCCATGTCCTTAGTCCGCTTGTCTTCAGCAAACTGTTTGCGGGCTTTCTTGTGCATCATCTTTAGGAGAAGCTTCCTTCTGTGATGACAGCCATGCAGAACAATTTGATGCAGTGTACAGCGTATGGTCTGAGCACTGACAAGCTGACCCCCCACCCCTTCAACCTCTGCAGCAATGCTGGCAGCACTCATACGTCTATTTCCCAAACACAACCTCTGGATATGACGCTGAGCACATGCACTCAACTTTGTTGGTCGACCATGGCGAGGCCTGTTCTGAGTGGAACCTGTTCTTTTAAACCACTGTATGGTATTGGCCACATGCTGTGCAGGGTGTACTCCCTTCTGTGAGATACTGCACTTCCCTTCCCTCCCCTCACCATAGAAACAGGATACAAGTTTGCGCCATGAGGGGGAAAAAATAGTTAAGTCACGTTAAACAAATAAAAAAATAAAAGCTTCCTTTATGCAACCACCAATATTTAGTTTTGTTTTTGTGATGCAGAGCAGAGTAGAGTAGGTAATTATGTATTTTTTCTTCTTCACGTGGCTGGTTTGGGGGTATTTGTGGGTTGTTGAGCGTCTCATGCTTGAGCTGGCCTGGGGCACCATTTGAGTCATAACTATCATGCCCTCAACCATAGTAGAATCAATGTAAAATCACTTTCTATTGCTATATGCATAGCTGTGAAGATTTAAAGTGTGCCAGTACAAGTCTATTGGAGACATGCGGTCTCAGCATAAACCGCTTCTGCTGCCTGTCTTGCGTTTCTGAAAAGAAGCCTTGTGATTATCCCATTGACGTGTTTTCCGTGCTTCCCTCAAACTCGCAGAACTCACAGCAGTCAAACTCCTTAACAATGCCACATAATTACTCACATAATAATGCCCATTTATCCAGTAATTGCAATCATCAGACAGCCAGCACACACTTGCATTAATTAGCGTGGTCTTGGACTTACAGGGATCATCTGCTGACTTCTGCTGCTCTATAGAGAGGTAATTTTAAGATGCTGTGTGTATAATTGCCTGCTTTTTTGATTAGATGATTACACCTTGATCGCTTCTTTCATTTTTCAGAAAAGTGTCAGACTTGCTTTTGTATGCTGTTTAGGAAGAAGCAAAACAGACAATCTGGCACTTTAGGTCTGAAAACAGTTTGCCCGTTGTTGCTTTCTCTAGTACCATACAAACTGTGAAAATTACGGTGTGAGTAATTTTATATCACAATAACACTATGTGTCACAATATAAAGAAGACCCGGGCTAGTTGTCACATGGGGAAATAGTAATAAGGGCTATATCTCAGGATTTGTGTCAAAACTCTCTACCAGTTTTGTTGTTTTGGCTCCAAACATTACATTTTTTGAGAATTCTGTTGCAAACTGATTCCAGTATTTTAAGTTGTTGGATGAAGGTGAGAAAAAAGATGGTGTTATTTCCTGTATAATTGAGTATGTGACGAATAAAAGAACCTTGAGGTCAGCTTCTGCTGTAGAATGGTGTTGGTCCATTGTGTTTTTTGAAAACCAATGTCACTGCACCCGTTTACCAATACATTTTTGAACATTTCATGCTAAAGCAAAGGGAGCCCTACCAAGTATTGAGTACATGTACAGTAAATTAACACACTTTCCAGAAGGCCAACAATTCACAATTTATTTTTTTATTATTGGTCTTATGAAGTATTCTAATTTGTTGAGATAGTGAATTGGTGGGTTTTTGTTGAATGTGAGCCAAAATCATAACAATTAAAAGAACCAAAGACTTAAACTACTTCCGTCTGTGTGCATTGAATTTATGTAATACACGAGTTTCAAAATTTGAGTTGAATTACTGAAATAAATGAACTTTTCCACGACATTCTAATTTATTGAGATGCACCTGTATATCTTACATTCCTAATACATACCTTTTGTCTTGGTCTTCACAAGTCTTCCTTCACACATTCACTATATCAAAGCCATATTATGATCTTCTTTTGTGGTGTAATTTCAACAAAGAAATAAATGTCTTTAAAACGTGGCTATTGTAGTGAACAAAAACATGGCTGAAGAATGGTTACTTTTCCAATAAATTAGTTGTCTTGTGTTGACAGAGGAACCATCTGTTTGGGAAACAGAAAGTGAGGTAAACTAATGAAAGTGAAGAGCAGTGAGCTGGAGAAATCTACTGTAGAGAGCTGCCATGTGCTCCAGCGTGGTGTGGTGGCACCTTTTTTTTTCCTACAAGTGAAATGTTCCTGTGCAGCTCTATTGCTCAGCACATGAGTATCACAGCTTGAATCTATCTCACGGTGTATAAGCACAATGCTCAGCCAGAACATCACCTCAAAGTGCATGCCAACACCTCGTGTTGTTTGGATCATTTCAGTGCAGAATCACACACAGAGGCTCATGGGTAATTGAAAGGGAAGTGTTAAACAGCAGTTCACCGAGTTTATTATATTAGTAAGCTCATGAAAATAACTCAAAAACTCTATTGTGATAAGTAAAGCATTGAATAGGAGGTGGCTTCTAAAGCATTGAATATATATGTCAATATATTGGTGTTTTATTTCCATATCATTAAATCTAAGTATTCAGACCAGTCCAAAGTTAAAGGAATCACGGTCCAAATGGTTCAATCAAGCAGTTCAATCTGAAAGCACACAGTTCTGCATGACTACCGTGTTTGCGCAGCAGGCGTGTGTGCTGTGGATGCTATTGATTGCCACACTTCATTTGCAGTAATAATCTCTGCTACGCTCACAGCTGATAGATCAGTCATGATCGCAAACATTGACTTTCTCTTGAGTAAGATGAAGACAGGAAATATGTGCTTGGTGTTTTGATGTGCTTTTCTAAAGTCAAACTGTCTGTTTTTAGCTTTCTTAAAATCTATTTATTGCATGTAGTATAAAATTAAAATAAATTTATATTCAGGAATATTTAATAAACATATTCATAAAATCATTACATTTTATGAATATACTACACTACCAGTGTATATAATAATAAATATTGTTTCATGTTTTTCAAAGAAGACTTGTATGCTCACCATGGCTGCATTTATTTGATTAAAAATACAGTAAAGTAAACCAGTAATATTTTGAAATATGAAAAAATATTGTAAGTAATTTTCAGCATTATTACTCCAGTCTTCAATGTTAAATGATCCTTCAGAAATCATTCTAATATACTTATTTGATGATCAATTAACATTCATTTGTATTGGTACTTATTTATTAATAATTGTTCTAATTATTATCAATGTTGAAAAAAAGTTTTTTTGCTGCTTACATTTTTTCACGATTTCATGATGATCCTTTCTTTCTTTCTTCCTTTATTCCTTCATTAATCAATCAATCTTATTTAATATTTACCTCAAACTTACCCAGCAAAAAAACAGATTTTAACATTGATAGTAAGAAGACATATTTGTATATAATATAATAATACAATTATTGCTGAAGGATCATGTGACACTGAAGACATGCATGTATATAAATGTATAATATGCAATCGTGTACTGATGTTCACATACTCTGCAACAACAATACTGAGCCAACAAAAGGAGAAAGGTTTCATCTGGAAAAAAAATAACATTTATCCTCATGGGAAGTCCCTCTTAAAGAAGAAAGTTGCATATTTGTCCTGAGAGTGGATTCATCAAACTATGTGAAACCTAATTAGATTATGTCTTGGTTATATCTCTATAATTAGTCCCATGGTGATTATGAATGAAGAAGAGCAGACATGTTCTTCCTAATCAGCTTTATTGTCAGTAAGTCAGTCAGGTTAAAGGCTCTTCCTCTATTTTATCATTATAAAAACAGAATTACAGAAAGATGTGACAAGAAATGAACGCCATTCTGAGTCGAACACACTGTGTTCAAATGCATTTTGAGGTGAAGGAAGGGTTTTTATGACTGGGCTGAAAAAGAGCGCAGGTATCAGAGAATCTCACGGTCTCCACTCTAATGTGTTTTTCATCACCTCCGTCAAAGCGAGGTCCCCATCAAAGACTCATGAAATTCAGATACGCCAGGCTTCCATCTTGGCCACATTATTCCCCGTAAAGCCTCAGTTGATTTGACAGAAAGACTACAGCACGACTCCTTCACACATTCACATCCGCTGCCTGTTTCCTTTGTTAATCTTCTTGGCAAATGTCACCATCTGTCAATCTCTGTGAATTTGCCGCATTGATAGATGTTTTTCAGCTCAGAAATGAATATATGATTATTCATCCACATTTTGAAATACTCTACAAAAGTATTTACTGTACTGAGCTACACATACAAACTGTGTACACTGATGACTCGCATTTGGAATTTAGGTAGTTTTCTTTTTCTTAAAAAAAAAAAAATCAAGCACACTGGGCTTTTTGAGACATAAATATATAATATTTTATTATATTAATGAATGTGTTGATTACAATTAATATATCGGTGGCCATCCGATCCATGTATCTAATGACTACATAAAATAAATTGGAGCAACAATATTGCTAATGTATTCCATGTTTGCAGTTCCCACCATGCATTTCAGAATCGATTAATTATCCCATTTTCAACAGTGTCAGAAAAAGAACATAAATAAAATAAATCATCCATGTGCCATGCATCCTGAAATATAATTTTTATAACAGGCTTGAATTTTCTTTGTTGTTTCTTAAATGCTCTGAGGCTAATTAATTTTACTGGGCTCAGTGATGACTGTGATGCAGGATAAGTACACTTTGTGATGGTTTTCTGACACGGTGTATAGAAACACTGCCTATACGACTGACATCAAACCATTTAAACTGCCATAAAATAACTTTGTTCCCATTCTTGGTACAGTTGGGCGTCATTTCAAGTTTGATGAGAATGAATGCGCCTGCTTTTTAAAGCATGACAAAATAAGTCTAAAATGTAAAGGAAGTGTAAATTCTCTACTTTGCCGTATAATTAACTGTCAAAAAAGGTTAGAGACAAAGCATTCCACTTCTTCTGTTGTAGGTTTTTATATAAAGGAGAAACAGCATGCGTTATACCACACACATCCTTTTTAAATTGTAGAATGTTGTTCAAATTTATAAAGAGCCTATGCCATATGCTCCCATTTTAAATAATATTGTTCTATCATAATGATTTAAAGGAATAGTTCACCCAAAAATTTAAATTTGCTGAAAATTTACGCACTCTCAGTAAACAAACATGAATTTTTTTCACTTCAAAAGACATTCATTGATCGATCAGATTTGTGTGGATTAATCATTATGTTTTTATCAGCTGTTTGGACTCTCATTCTGACGGCACCCATTCACTGCAGAAGATCCATTGGTGAGGAAGTGATGTAATGCTACATTTCTCACAATCTGTTCGGATAAAGAAATAAACTCATCTATATTTTTGGATTTGGAGTAAATTGTCAGCAATTGTTTTTCTTTTTCTCTTGTTTTCCTACTTGTCTTCCAAATATTCAGTTATTTCTCTAGTATGCATGTCATAGCCATAGCAAGTTGCTTTTTCTGCTTTCTCTGAGCACTATTATCTCTTATAATTTGCCAATTTATACTATTGCCAAATCAATCAAATGAGTGTTCAACATTGCTGATCCAGGAATAACCAGAAACAAACCGTTTTGATGAGTTTTAGTGTTTCTGCAACTCACCAGGGCTTCCTGCTGGTCTGGAGACCTGGACAAGCGCCCCAATCTATTCACTGATAATAATATCAAACTTGTCTGCCAATAAACTAATACAGTCTGCTTTCCAATCTGTTTCAAATAGCACAGGTGAGGAAAGTATCTTAGCTTTAAGACATAATATTGACAGTGCTTGGTGTTGAACTGTAATATGGTTCGTTCTGAGTCTTGTTAGCAGGTTTATTCTTGCGAAACAACAAACAGCAGTCATGCTGTCTCTGCCGGTGGGGAGCAGCTCGAGCTTCCTCACCCCGGCACACATCCAGGCAACCGTTTGCTTCCAGGCAGCCCTGCAGATGTTTATCGTCAGATAACTCTAAAGATTTTTTTTTTTAATAGTACGAATAATAATCAAATAACAGCAAAAACTGAGCCCCCCTACTGAAAAAACTAGCTATGGGTTTGAGGGAATTTCAATTATTAACACACATACACACATTATTTTTTGTACTAGAGGAACGCAGTTTTATACTGCTTATGTTTTCCTTATCTTTTGAAACTCAACGGTGAATCCACTAAACAGTTGCACCATGTTTGCACGTATTTCAGCACAAAGACCTGCTATCTGTTTTTCACCGAACATTCAATCTTATGAAAGCCATTTTCGGCCATGAATAAAAAAATTTCTTGCAATTCTGAGAAAAATGTCTGAATTGGGACATTTCACAGGCAATTCTGACAGTACAGAATGAAGTACTTTCTTTTCCTCCCGTTACTATAGTACAATCTCACAATTTTGACTTTTCTTAGAATTGTGAGGAAAAAGTCGCAATTATTTTATTCCATAGCGGAAACAAGCTTCCACATGATCAAGTCTTAAGGCCATTGCACACTGAGTCTGAAATTTTAGCATGCGTTTTTCCGTTTTTTCATATTCTTCATCCTTTCCTATTAAAATGAATGCTACGAATGCAGAAAAACGAACCTGATCCAAATTTTTTGTGACGGACGAAAGTTTCGGAGGCAGTGTGTAAATGTGATTGTCACAACGTGAGGTCGTATTTATTTTTCAACAACGAGCAAATTTCGGTTACCTTTAGGCCAGGTATAAAATGAATCAGTGGTAGAGCATTGCGTTAGCAGCGCAAAAGGTTGTGGGTTCAATTCCCAGGGAACACACATACTGACAAAAAATGTATAGCCTGAATGCACTGTAAGTCGCTTTGGATAAAAGTCTGCTAAATGCATAAATGTAAATTGAAATATGGCTGTGTTGTAAGTATTTAGGCCATGTTTGAAGTCAGTGTTAATTTTGTCATCACAAACATACTTAATTTCAATATAAACTAGTCTGATTATAGATTCTGCTTTATTAAAGCATACTTATCATTTTAAATTAAAAGATTGAATTGTATTTCATGACATACTGAATCATAAAATGTACAATAAATAATAAAAAACAATTAAATAAATAAATGCATACATTTTATGGACAATGCATTTTGTTCATTAAATGTAATTTTTGTTATTTTCTTAAACTGAAATGTATATTTACCATTATGTGCACAAAATGCAAGTAATATCTATGCATTAAATCAGTTTTGTTTTGTGTGCAAAATGCAGTTGGACTGTTTTTCTGCAGAAACAGCATTTTGTCGTGAAATACTTCAAATCACTTTATTCATTCACTACACAAAATGTATCTGGTTACACTTGGCTCCTCAAAGAAAACAATACAGAAATAACAATCTACACAGGGTCTTTTTAGTTCAGACATAAAAAAATCACATGTAGTGTATGTATTTTATTGAAGGGAAGCCGTATGGGAAAAACACACTTAAGATATCGTGAAAGGGTGCTTAGAGCAGAAATACAATGCTGATGATTTCTACCATCCTCTGCTTTAAATGCCTTCAGTATACACTTGGTCAGGGCAAGTATCCATGCATAAATGCATGCTCATAACCATGTGGAAAAAGCACACAAGTGAGATTTCATAGCTGATTGGGATGTAAAAGGCTTTTGGGTGATGTATTGATAATAACTCCTAGCGTGCCATTTGATGGATGCATTCATGCTGACATATTTCATGCATTTAAATCATATCTGCACTGTAATGATCCTTCAGAAATTACTCCCGATGGTCACATTTAATAAGCCAATTTAAAGACCGGGGTGGAGAAGTTCCAGTTCAAATGATAAATAATTATTCCACACAATAGTGCAATAAAATCAGAATTGTATGATACAGTCTGTGCAGGAGCGAGGAACCGTGCATGTTCTTCTCAAACCCAATTATAGCTGTTGTTTAGTTATGCTGCAAAAAAAATGAACCAGGTTGCTTATTTACATGCCAAATAGGTTTATCACCATATATTTTCTAAAACATATGACCTAAACATTGTCCTCAGGGCCCACCCAATTATACTCTTTACGGTTCACCCAGATTCGATGATGAGAGTTCATCTAAACAATAAATGCTTAAACGTGCAATCGTAAACTACATCTAAAAACATAACATGACATAATGTGCGGGCCAGCAAGTGAAATACTGCTGACGCAAGTCCTCTTCATGTGGCTGACACCTCACGTAACTGCTGACACATTCTCTGTGATGAGAGAGTCGGGCTGAGCAGCTGGTGCGACTGAATCATCGCTTTCTGTGTCCGTGTATCTACATAGATCACAACCTTATAACCTCTCTCAACCAACACGCTTCCCCCAGCCCAAGCAAACATGGCCGGCGACACCAGCGCATCCGATCCATGGACATTTTATGCTGTGCATCAGCAGAACTGCCGATGCCTGTTGTGAATTTGTATGAGGGTCTGGTTCTGTTGCTGCTAGGGTCATGCTTACATACACAATGCATGTCGTACATTTACAGGATAAATGACTAGGCTGTACACAACCTAGCGATGAAGATGCTGCTCCATTACCCTTTAGGAGCCGTATTCTACACCCATGTAGCATTTCATTGCTAACTTATAATGGTCTCTTGCACTCGTAATTTAGATTTATATTACTATTTCCCACACTCTCTCTGACTCTAACCCAAAAATAAACATTATACTCATTCTGTTGTTCTGTACACTGTAAAAGTGATTTTTGAAGTTGCAAATAAAAGAGAGATTGTTGGAATACGTTTTAAAAGAAAATAGTATTTTAGTCTTTGTACATGAAAAAAAAAATCACTCAGAAATTGCTAGTAAATTTCACAATGAATTACCAAAAAACAGCAAGTGCACTCTTAAAAATAAACATGCTTAAAAGGTTCTTCACAGTGATACCATAGAAGAACCATTTTTGGTTCCAAAAATAACGATTCAGTCAAAGGTTGTTTAAAGAACCATCTCTTCCTGACCTTTTTCTAATCTGAAGAACCTTCTTTCACCACAAATAACCTTTTGTGAAACAGAAAGGTTCTTCAGATGTTAAAGTTTCTTTGTGGAACCATTTAGACAAAAAAGGTTCTTCTATGTGGCATCGTGAAGCACCTTTATTTTTAAGAGTGTATATTGAATTAAACATGGCGAAAACTGAAATAGTATTTTCTTCTAAAAAAACACTCCAATGTTTATATATATATATATATATATATATATATATAATTTTGAAAAATAAAAATTATACAGCGTATTTCAAAAATTGACTTATTTGTGCAATTTACTAGCAGTTTCTGCAAAATTGCTGTACACCATTTATTTCAGTGTATGGTGTTATTTTTTTAATGGAATGAAAAGGGAGGATTCATGAGGAACATATCAAATGTATGACTGTATGAATGTGTGACCTGTAAAGCTCTCAGAAAAAAAGAAAAAAAGTACAAATGGTTCATATGTACTACATTCCTTTGAAACCATGTGACACCTTCTTTGAGGAACAAAACAAACCTGGCGAACATGTTTCAAGGCACCATTACAGAACTGAACACAAGCGTGAAACTCATGTGAGCTTTGGCAGATGGGAAGATTACCAGCAAAAATTTCTTCAATTTCTGTGTGTTCTCACATAAAGCTTCAGATGACTTCAGAAGCCTTGGAATACAGTACTGAAGTCACATGGGCTTCTTTTATGGGGATATGTTATCACTATGGAAAAGTATTGTATTAAAACAAAGAGTTCTATTCTTTAAAATCTCATTTTGTGCTCTACAGAAAAACAAAACAGCACAGGATTGGAAACAAATTAGATTACAGAATGTTCCAATTTTGGGGCAAACTATTTTTTAAACACTGTTTTTCCTTCTCTGCCTCTAAGACTTATATGCAAATGACCTCTGTTGTAATTGGATAACCTTAATTTACTGGCAAATGTCACACTATCCTCCATCGAGTGAAAGAACAATGGAAATGTGTTGATATTTAAATATGGGAGGACACATGCTAATATGCATGGTTTTAATTAGCATAACGATTTGTGTGACTTAATTTTAATAAATGGTCTGATCACCTCTATAGAGGGAAATACAAATCGAGCACCTCAGATGCTTGCTGTAAATGTTGTTACCATGTATGTGCAGGAAGATAATAGCATCAAATGTGTGGGATCTTTAAATGGGAGGCAGCTTGATTGAGCTAATCATCCAACAAACCCAGTATAGACTGCATTACACATCAACGGGGCAGCTGGAAAAAGAAAACAGTGCCATCTATTGATCTGCTCTGGAAAACAGGCAGTTAAAACGCTCTAGAAATCAAAATATAACAACCCTTTGCACAAACAAAGAATAGACATATGTGGGAAAGAAGGGCATTGCATGCATGTTTCAGATCCCACTCACTTATTAAATATTCTCTCAACGTCTGACAGGTATGTCATATGGTGGTTGTACAATGCAGGTCTAAAAATAGTGACAATGGAACAAGATATGTTTATACGTCTGCCTCATGAGGATTGCAACATGCCTGGAAGCAGGCGTCAAACTATGCATAATAAAAATACACACACAGACACACTACATTGGCAAGTTATGCGCCATATTTAAGAAGAAATATGCATTTAATTATTTCACCTTGATCTCTTTTATTCATTTCTGGCTACACTCACACAGTAGCAGCATATAGTTGTCAGTCATAATGTTCATTTTATATATGCACACACAAACCATCAAAATATTTTAGAAATGAGAATAATTAATCAAATATTTAGGATATTGTTTCCATGACTTTCCCATTGTGATTAAAGGTAATATTTTTATAATAATTATTGTGTCAATAGTAAAGAGGCACACATATTTAATCACAAGTGCATTATTATGATATATAAGTAAATATATTGCAGATTATTTGTCAATATATGGAAAGCATATACCTAATTTATATTTTAGTAAATTGTAGGCTACATTGAATGTTGAAATATAAGTAAATATATCTTCTTTGAGTAAGGAGTGCAATTCAGCAGTCACACATGACAATGTATGAGAAATGGTCTGGTATGCATTATATGTGCATAAATGTGTCTGCAACAATAGAAAAACCAAGTTAAAACCACTTAAACATGAGGACCTTTAGCAAACACTCTCTGCAACTTAAGCTAAGATACTAGAAGGGCCTTTGATTTAAAAAAACACTGGCAAATGCATAAAAATGTCTAATACAGTACATGCCAAGCATATTACAGTTGAAGTACATATGCAATTTCAACCTTAATTCAACTCATTACAATGTTCATTTGTTTGTGATATTGCTCTCTTCATGCTGCTGTGAATCTGACATAATACCTTTATGAGATTGTGGGGGTGCTTGCTTTAAATGAATATTGCATTGTGCGTTGATGAGTTTCTGTGATTATCTTTCAGCAATCCTTATAATCTTGTTGAACATTATACAGTTTGAACAGTATTGTGAGATTTGAGAGTGATTGCTGCTCTGTTCTGAATCGTTGTTGTTTTTCTAAAGGTCTTTGGTTTATCCTGTGGAAAGCAAACATTGCACAGGGCTTAATAAAACTATTGTATTTCTCTTCTTTATCTGTGTAATCTTTGATCAAGCAGACCCATGAGAACAGGGGAGATGCTGTTAAGCTTGTGATCAGGATTTGAGATACTAAACCTCAGACAACCTGTGAAAGTCTCTCTCGGAGGGGTTCATATTTAATGACCTTTTTTGAAGTCAAGATGGAAATTTTACATTTCAATTTATGCCACCCTAATCAATCCGGCTCTCATTTGGCATGGAACTATCACAATTTCTATCATTTCGACTAAAAAAATATATATTTGCAGGTTATGTGGAGTTGGTCACCAAAACAGACTATGACTACATATGCATACTTCTTTGTGCACTCTTCTAACCAAGGAAAACCAGATCCTAACTTAAGCTGGTTCAGCTGTGCTAGTGACAGTAATAACTGTGTTTAAACTTCAGGTATTCATAAAAATAAATTAATAAATAAATTAAACATGATATATATATATATATATATATATATAATATAAAACATGTTTAGCTTATTTTAGGAAATTATTTTTAAACATTTCTTAAGCATGTCACAACTTCACTTCATTGGGTTGAAATAATTTAAATATTTAAAGCAGCCAATATCTGGAATATATGTGCAGAAATACAAACTAGATACACTGGAAATACAGTAAGAAATCTGTTCATAAAAAGGCTAAATTTAGTTTTGTCTTTATCCAGAACGATTTATAAAAAAAGGATAAGACTGCAATGGTAAACAAGGTTAAACATTTGACCACACACATAATAACGAGAGAGAATCTCCTTTAGGGTAGTGTTACATTTTTCAAATGACTACAAACCCGCTCAGCGGATTCTTCAAAGCCTTATTGGCAAAACTAGAGGTTGTCAAGGTTGAAAGAGAAAGAAAAATCAGTTCTGTTGGAGCGTGTGGTTGAGCCTATCGTGGAGGAATATTGATTGGATCAGTCAGTGTGGACGGGATGGAGATGAAGCGAGAACATTGGGCTTCTGCTGAGGGGATTCTGAAGGATGAGTCAAAAGCGCCACAGGAGGATGAGCAAAGTGGCGGCATCACTGGACATGCCAGGGGGAAATGAAAAGCACTTCTTGCTTCTGTCCAACAGCGGGGGGGGGGATAAAGAATGAGAGGAAAAGAGAGAAGTAGAATGAAAGACAACAAATGGGAGAGAATAGCTCTGTTGCACACGCTAGTGTGCTGCCTAAAGGTTGCACCCCAAAATGGGAAATATTAAGTGTTGTTATTAATGAACAATTAAATAAGTGATTAGCTAATCATTTTATATATATATGTATGTATGTGTGTGTGTGTGTGTGTGTATATATATATATATATGTATTGATTTTAAATGTGTATATAAGTACAAATGTAAAAATATGCAACGAATGTAAAAACATGTAAAAATATGCAAGATACGGCAATAAAGTTCTATTGTATTGTGTTATGTGCATAAATAATATGTACAAACAGTGCATTCTGGGATTAAAATGTGAGAGTGCCATAGATTTCAGTTCAAATTATGTATCGTATGGCAAAATAGTTTGCTTCCTGTTTGGAATGACCTTCACATCAGGAGCATGTGGATGACGGCTTAAATGTTACTTAAGTACGTAGTTCACTGGGTTGTGTAATAGCGCTAAAGTTTGTATGTGAGAGCGGTTGCTTGTGAAGATTAAAAATAAAAAAGCAATTACACAGGCTGAAAACAACAATGAGCCACAAGCCTACAGCAAAGACTATTCGAGCTTTTGTGTTCAATACCATCTTCATTAGAACCCCCCTGCTGAGCCATAATGTTTGCTTTCACAAGGACCAAAAGTCTGGAAAAATACCCTTCTGTATCTAATCTACAGACCTTGAAAAGCTCCATGAATTTGTTTGACATCAATAAAGAGAAGGAAAGGATTTTGTCGTTAGGGAAAAGTGAAAGGGATGTTGGTCCCCATGTTCAAGGCACCACTGAGAGAAAATATACATCTCATTACACTTTTCAGAGGGGATTATTTGTGCCACCATAAACTGGTCACCAAGGAGACCATATTGAAGACACTCAAGCAGAAAATGGTGCACTGATTTATGCCTGGTGCCTTTTACAACCTGAGCCAAGGAGAAAAAATATATATTATACTAGTGGCTCAGATGACTCTTGAACTGCAACAAGTACTCTATCAAATAAATTGAAATTATTTTTAGGCTCAATATAAAATACTGGTAAGAGCATTAAAATAATAATACTGCATACAGGCATATATAATGATGAAAATGTCTTGCAAAGTGCAGCTTGTAAAAGATATGAACCATTAACCATCTGTGACATATTTTCCTAGAAACAACCATCACTCATTTTGGCATAAACCACTTCTAAATGCTGTGCTGTTGAGCCTGAAAAAAAGAAAACTAAAGAAAAACCTTTTAGGAGATTATATTTGACTGATATTGTTTTATGTGAAGTCATTATCGCCCTCGTTACCGCGCATTAGGTGTCTTTCTAAAGAGATTAAAATAAAGAGCATTAAGGTTTAAGCCTCACATGAAATGCACCAGTTGATAGATGGTAATCTGAGAGAATACATTCAAATCTGTGAGACCAAATCAGTACTGAGTATTTATTAGTACTGATAAAGTTTATATTAATCCTTTATTCTGCATGACCATATTTTAGATATCTTAATCTGACCCATACCTAAACTTAACAACTACCTTACTAACTATTAATAAGCAGCAAATTATGAGTTTATTGAGGGAAAACTCTCATTTAAGAGTGAATATGTGTTCCCTAATCTAAAGTATTACCAAAAAGTTTGATTATGTGATCAGCATTTTGAAAATCCATGCGTTAACTCATGAAAAAGATGTGTTTTCAATTGAGTATTTTAATAAAGCTGTTTATATTGAAAAATATAAGCACTGGATTCCCATATGGGAATGTATTATTTAATACATCACATTACATTTTTCAGTATTTTCCAATACTTTTTGCATTTTATATGTGGAACAAGTCATCAGTTTAGCATGTGACCTGCTTTGACTGACACTGTGTTGACCACACTTTGAGGCAGATAGAGTTGCTGATAAATGCTACCTGACACCAAATACGTATCAATAACTACATATTACTGCAGTTTCCAAAAGAAACAAACACTAGAGGCAGTAAAACTCCTACATCGTTTACTCATTTTCACACAAATTTACAGTTTTGATTAATAAAGCGTAATTTTCTGAAATACTGGGAGATTTGAAAACTGATGCTTTTGAACGTTAGCATCACACATATCCAGCTTCATATCTATGGGTTTTCATAGACAGAAAGTTTGATCGGTAGCTCACGGAGTACAGAGATGTACTTAGGAGGCGAGGAGCTCCGGTAAGAATCCTGTGTAATCACTGTTCGACAAAGCAGTTCAAATCTGCATATAAGGAAGTTGAAATGGCACAGTTGCATCAACAAATACGTTTTTATATCAGTTTTGCATTTGTTAACACTATCGGGTAGGTTTAGGGTTGGGTTTTGTGTAGGGCATATTTCCAACATGATAGAGCATTAACTTTTAGGGACAGACCCCGGACATTTGAATTCTGAACCTGCCGCAATACGTACCTGTAGCAAGTTAATAAAAACATAGCAATATGTACCTATATCTACATTATAAAAATGCGCCAGGGTTCACCGTATTTAACCTGTGTTTTAAAGCCACTCAGTGGACATTTCTCTTTGAAACTGCAGCGAAACGTGCAGTAAGGTACGTAAAACTGTGTCGCACAAAAAGTGCACAGAGGTGCGTAGAAAAATGATGACGCATTAGTTTGAATGAAATATCATTGGGGGATTAGAAACAAGAATAAATAAACAGATGAATAAAAAATAATGAATATAAGTTCAATTAAAAAATCTGAGATGCATTTCAATAACTCTGAAACAGAAAAAAAATATAAATATTATATAAAGAATATAAAAAATGAAATTGAATTTTTGAAAAGTCTTTTAAAGTGAATTAGTTTTCATCCACTGATCTCATGGTCTTCCGTTGACCATCAAATAGAAGCCCATAAGACCACAGGGTGTCCTTTTAATGTTTTACGGTTCAGATTACAAGCACTTCAGTTACGATAGTGAGTGGGATTGTTTTGTGTTAGCTAGCTAGCTTACTCGCTGAGTAAATCAATCAGTAGTCTTTAATGCAGTGTGAGAAATGCAGTATGCTAATTGTGGCATTAAAATGTTTAGTAGTGTTGACAAGAATTAACTGCATCGTATAAATACCGCCATTACATATAAACTCAAATACAGCTGCTGAGGGAACGACAGTAATTATGGCATCTGCTGAACCTTCTTTATAACCTCAGTTTTTATCATGTTCTAAACCCAGAAATGTGAAAAAGGTATTTTGATCCCCCCTTTAAAAGGCAATCTTTCAGTTACCTCTGCAGATCTCTAAAAACTACACTACTTCAGGTTAAATAATGAATTATTTTAAACATGAATAAGACAGCTATCAATTGATCACATATATTGTATTGTTTATGATTAGAAAAGAAAAAGAATAGGAATAAACATGAACAACACAAAATAAAGTGGTAAACATTCTCCAGACAACCCACTGGCCAAAAAACTATTAAACACACATCAGTGAAATAACCTTTCGCGAATGGCTTAACGATATTGTGTCTAATGTGAAGCTAATTAAGTTTTAACAATGTGATTTACAGGCTTTCGTGCACTAGTTGTTTTCATCCTCTGCCATGCAACGCTGACCAGATTAATATTCACAGAGCAGCCATTCCACGGCTCGCTCCTTCGACGGTGGCAAAACTGTTCATTGATTTCTAAGAGCCACAGTAAATGACCTGTAGCCCATCTCTGGAATTGCATTGATTGTAAATTGAGGGCCATAAAGAAGGTGTCGCTTGTTTTCCATGGGATGTGGAATGGCAGAACACTGAATTTATCCATGATGAGGGTAGTTTTGGAACTCTGTAATTAGGGAGGTACATTGTAAGCTAATTGAGTTAATTGTACCGGATATCCAACATGTACTTTATGCTGTTGAAAAGACGATTTCCTCACATTTTAGACCTTAATCTTCTTGTTCTTTCTTGTTTTACTTTCAATTGTAAATGTAAAAGCTATTGTGTGATATGCTGTCACACTGGTAATATCTGCCAAAAACCACTCAAGATCACCATCAAAAAATGTTCAGACTGGTTTCTACTCACATTTTTCTACTCACAAGTTTATACTCACATTAGTATAGCTTTTCTCTAATAACACAGTATAAATATGAGTGTACATGTGTACAAGTATTCTTCATTTAATTAATTATAAATTAGCTTATTTAATATAAGTTTATGTTCTACAATAAAATTAAGACAAAATAAATCAAAACAAAATTTAATAAAATTAAATTAAATAGCGATTGTGATTTCCTATGAATTCGTACAATGTGAATCGAGTGAAAACGTACAGTTACACTTTATTTGAATAATCCACTTTAGACATTCTACACACACTCTTAAAAATAAAAGTGCTGAAAAGGTTCTTCACAGCGATGCCATGCATAGAAGAACCATTTTTGGTTCCACAAAACTGTTTTGTGAAACAGAAAGGTTCTTCAGATGTTGCAGGCTCTTTATGGAACCATTTAGACAAAAAGGTTTTTCTATGGCATCGTGAAGCCCCTTTATTTTTAAGAGTTTGTTATAAGTAACTTTACAACTACATGTCAATTAACTCTCAGTGTTAGTAAACTGTTGGGTTAGAGTTAGTAAAATAAGATAGCATTTTCAAAGTTACTTATAGTTAGTAGACTGTTGGGGAAGCATCAAAAATAAAGTGTTTGCAGATATTAAGCAGAGAGTCTTTTATTATCTTAATGTCGACATGTAGTTGCAAGGTTAATTATAGTTAGTAGAATGCTATAAGTGGACTCAAAAAATAAAGTTTTGCCAGTCGTACAATTAAAAAGGTGTGTGGGGGGGGGGGGGGTAGGTTGGTGGATCTCAAACATCTGTATGCTAATGTGAGGTTCCCAGTGTCAACTCAACTGCTTGCATCCACAAGATGCACAGCTCATGAGTCACTGCTGAGCATTTCAGAACAAATTCACATGCTCTGCAATTTCTTACAGAGGCAGCCGGCTACAGACAGAATTCTCCCACAAAACACTGACTCATCATAACTAAGACATCACGGCTTATGGGACTTAATAGATCCTGGACAAACACTTGACATACTTTCTTCCAGACATCCTGAGCCAGATTATAGGGAGCATGTTTGTCTTTTTAAAATCAATGAATTTAAAATCTAATTTATGTTTAATGTGGATTAGAATAACCAAGATCATCTTTCTATGAATAAATCAGATGTCACTGAAGATCATGTGGTGCTCAAGGATGCAAATCGGTTTACCTTTGCTAGTTAGTTATGACATGCACTGATGGCAAAGAGTAAAAATATCTGAATTTTATTGCATTATATAACAAAATATTAAAATAAATTATGCTAGAACTTTCTCAAAGTATACTTTTTCAGCTATCTGTGCAATATTGTTTTACTAACTGGTAATTTGAAGCGGATGAATGAAGTCAGTTCACCTCAGGTTCGCACAGATGTCCTAGCCTAGGGTAACTATAGGTGCAAATTTAAAGGTTAATTGACTATGAACATGTTGCACTAATGTCTGGCAATCACAGAACGTCCAAATGCTTCTTATTGTCAAATGTTTTGCATAACAAAAAAACCCTGCTTGTATCATATTTCTTTAAAATCAGGATGAACTGAATCTTATTTTACTTTATTTTCTGACCTTGTAATGTTCATGAATAAAAATGGTAATACTTTCAAAAAGTGCCATTCAAATCTTTTATAGATTTTTTAAGTGCATGATGATATATGAACTCAATTATTAATTTACGTTTAACTGTCCCCCTTCACCACCTCCCACCACTTCTATAACAGTTGATGAATTTGCCACTTTTTTCACAGACAAAACTAGAACAATCAGTAGTCAGTTTTCACCTCCACACTCACAGGACCTCCACCCAACCACATCCACTGCTCAAACTCCCATCTTCTCCTTCTGTCCCCTCACTGAGGTGGATGTATCCAAACTTCTCCTTTCCAGCCATTCTACAACATGTCCTCTAGACCCAATCCGCTCGCACCTTCTCCAAGCAATCTCTCCCACACTCTTACCAGCACTCACACACATCATCAACACATCTCTCCTCACAGGCATCTTCCCAACTGCATTCAAGCAGGCTCGGGTAACCCCACTGCTCAAAAAACCTACATTAAACATTTCTCTTATAGAAAACTACAGACCTGTCTCTCTCCTTCCATTCATAGTGAAAACACTGAACGAGTTGCCTTCAACCAGATCTCATTGTTTATTTCCCAGAACAACAAACTGGATGCTAAACAGTCAGGTTTCAGGAGTGGCCATTCAACTGAGACTGCGCTACTCTCAGTCACTGAAGCCCTGTGAATTGCAAACCCCGATTCAAAATCATCAGTCCTCATTCTGCGGGATCTATGTGTCGCTTTTAACACTGTCAATCATCAGATCCTCCTGTCCACCCTCTCATCACTGGACATCACTGGGATTCCACTTCGCTGGTTTGAATCCTATCTCACTGGTCGGTCTTTCAGGGTGGGCTGGGGAGTGGAGGTATCCAAAGCACATCAATTGGTCACTGGGGTTCCCCAGGGCTCGGTTCTTGGACCCCTCATCTTCTCCACATACACTACAGAACTGGGTCCCATCATACAGGCACATGGCTTCTCCTACCATTGCTACGCTGATGACACACAGCTCTATCTCTCTTTTGAACCAGATGATCCAACGGTAGCTGCACGGATCTCAGGCTGCCTGGCAGACATCTCGGCATGGATGAAAGAACATCACCTACAGCTCAACCTGGCAAAAACTGAGCTTCTTGTCTTTCCTGCCACTCCAACTCTACAGCATGACTTCACGATTCAGTTAGGTTCATCAACAATTACCCCATCAACTTCAGTTAGAAATCTTGGTGTAATCTTTGATGACCAGCTGACCTTCAAAAAGCATATTGCAAAGACTGCTCGATCTTGTAGGTTTACACTACACAACATCAGAAAGATCAGGCCCTTTCTGACAGAGCATGCTGCACAACTTCTTGTCCAGGCCCTTGTCATTTCTAGGCTGGACTACTGCAATGCTCCTCTGGCTGGACTTCCATCAAACACAATCAAACCTCTACCTGCTTCATCAAACATTCTCGTTCACCATTCCTGGCTGGTGGAATGATCTTCCCACCCCTATCCGGAATGCTGGATGCCTGTCAATCTTCAAGCAACAACTGAAAACAACTGATCTCTTTCGACACTACTTGACTTCATCCTAAACTTGAAAAAAAATGCATCTTTCTCTCCTTCCCTTGCTAGCTTGTACATATTTGAACAATGCCTGAGTTACGAGCACTTCCTCTGTCTGTTTGCCTCTTCAAGATTAATTGCTTTATGTATTTCCCAATTGTAAGTCCCTTTGGATAAAAGCATCTGCAAAATGACTAAATGTAAATGTAATAACATTGCAACATCCACATGACAAAATCAATTCAACAAATGATGCACAGAACCAAGTCCCGCACAATTGTTCTTTTATAATCCATTATACTCCAATATGCCTTACAATATAGAAGAAATACATGTTGCTACATCCTTTTCATCATGACTTTGACCTAAATGACAGCATATTTTGTTCTAAAACATTCATATATTCTTGTCTAGGTACTTTTTGCACCAGGGATGTAACCAGAACGATTCAAAGAAAAAATCAAATGGATATCATTTCACAGGAAGCTTCTCTAACGGAGACTTTCGCTCACATACCGCAAATACGATTGACACAGCGAGTTCGAAGCAACCTTAGTCTTTTGTAACACCAAACAGAGAAACTTTTTCTTTGAGTTGAGTTATTTATTACTCGTACGCCTGTACGGAACCCACGCGCCTCTCATTCAGTGTAAAATCCATCATTCTACACGGCGAGAGTAATTGGATTTCAGATCTGATTAGCTGTTCACAATGGATCTCCATATATGCCTGCAGCAGAAGATTTATTGAGCTTGCCAAGGCACAGGAGAATGGAACGGATCCTTCCCTGACAGGCACTGACATACAGTCAATTACTTTATGAGAAATGCTAGAGGTGGCACCTCCTGTAGGAAGAGTGACTGGAGGGTTAATTCTCAGAGGATCTGGCGCTCCTCGCTTCTAAAAGGTGACGGCCGTAATGGCGGAGGAAAGTAAGAGGGCCTTTTTTCAGCTTGCCACGGTTCAAAAAAGCACAGCATTTTTCATCGTTCCCACTCGCTTGGGCTTGGCGTGGCTGGGAGATGTTGTCCGCTTTAATGTATCTGTGTGTCTGTAGCTGTCGCGTGGTCAGGAGCCATGGGAGTGTGTGTGTTTGCGAACACTCTCGGCAGAGTTATTTTCACACTCTGCTGGAGTGGCAGTTTGACAATGATGACACAACAACCATCAATCCAATCCTCTTCCTTTTTAAGCACCAACCCGCCCCGACCACTCTCACAGTCGCAACTCGCAGCTCTCTGGCCGAACTTCACAACATTTCCCCGGTGTTACAGAACGAGGTAGTCAGAGCAAGAGTCAAGGGCTTCGCATTAATAGGATTACCAAATTTGTATTGCCGTAAATCCCTTATCTCGGCTACCCACATGTGATTGCTTTTTTATGCGCCTGTTTACACCCTGACGGTCACAAGCTGCATTATTCTTATTCACATCATTACCTGCTAATCTCTGCTCTCCCCCTGTCGGCACTGCAGCAACAGACCCTGCCAATGTGCAAGAGCCCATTAAACACACCTCTTGTGTTTACACAATAGCTGCAGGTTACAGACAGTCAAAGGGGCTGTATCTCTTTCTCTCAACTGTGATTTACTCATGTTGGACTATTTTTTTTAATATATTATTGGCTTGCGTTTATTACAAGGGAGTTACTATGGGTGAAAATTCTATTAAAATAATAATAATAAATGTAGGAAATGAATATATACTTACACATTTTAAATATATGAATTCTGTAAAATATTCTGCATTCTGCATTGATTGGTCATAACATTTAATCTGATCTTCATCTATGTCAAAAGTATAAATTAACACAATGGGCTTCATTTATAAAGTGTGTGTACGCACAGATTTGATCTTAAAGTATGTGTGTGCTTAAATTCACGCTAACGCTCATATTTGTAAAAACTGCCTTGACGTGGAAAACAAACAATTATGGGACTCGTGAACAGCTGCCACTAAATAAGTGCATGAATGAATGAATGAATGAATGAATGAATGAATGAGGATAATCCAGTTAATGAAAACAACATAAAATCTACTTACTTTTTTCCATTTGACTGTGCATGTTTCATGGATGGGTTTAATAAAGACAGAAAAGATTGCAATATTTGCTGTTATCTTAATCAGTATTACCTTACTGTTGTTATCTCAAGTTTTGTCTATACCTTTTATTTCAATAAATATGAAATTGTATGACCAAATAATGCACAAAATGTACAAATTCCAAAGGGCTTGCATACTTTTTCTTGCCACTGTATAATAAGAAGGAGACTTATACCTTGCAAAAATCTCAATAATTATGAGATTACAAGCAAAGGAAACACAAGATACTGGATTCTCTATATAAGCAAAAAGCTTGCATTAGAAAATTTTACTATTTTGCATTGGTGGTGATTTCGAATAAGTTGGCACAATGTGTTTCATGTTGAAACATGATTTTTAGAAGAAAAAAATAAAGTATGAAAATGTACAAATTAAATCCTGCAAATTCATATAAATTATCCATTAATTCACCAAAATGTTAAATTGCCATGAGAGTGTGTTGGTAAAATGTAACTTCAAGAATATGGCAGTTGAAAGTTTAGTTAGTTTAATAAAACCAATTATTAAACAATTATTATTAATTGAGTAAGATGGTAGCACTTTAAAAAGGTTTAATTCCTTAACATTAATTAATGCATTTGGTATCATGAAGTAATAACTATCAAGAATATTAGAGCATTTGTTCATCTATTTTTATGAGTATAGTTTTAAATTACACTTTGTTAATTTATTAATTCACCAAACAACTTGAAATGTATCAATTGTTTATCAAGTTGTATCAAAGTATTGCATTTGAAGTTGCAAAACATTCCAGTGAGCCAAGATTGTTAAAAGTAAACTAAAATCATAATTTGTAATAAGCCGTGAAATCTGTTTCATGAATATTCATTAGTGCTGCAGTGAGTAATCAAGACCGAGTCCAGTAAGGCACAGCAGGTTCTGCCCACCTGCTTCTCGGCAAGCTGGATTTACAAAATTCATTAAGACACGAGATTCAAATGAATTTCCCTTTCCTTAACGAATCTGGAACATGCAGAAGCTGTTTTGTTTGATGGTCTGGTTAAAAACAATGCAACATAATCCAATCTAGCAGTGGCTGGTGGGAAGCTCATAAGTGGTCTAAGATGTGTTCAGAGTCAAAGTTGTAAATCTCTCCAGGCTGAGCCAATGACCTCCGGTTTCATCAGGGCTGAAGCTGAGGTGTAATCCTCGGCCCGCAGAGATAGCCCCTGCATTGTTGTTTAATTAATACGTGTGAATGGTGTGCAGGTACGGAAGCTGCGGGGCGGCAGATAAGGGCAGGGAAACGGAGTCCCGTGAGGAGCACCAACAATAGAGCCATGTTTACCCACAATCACTGCAGGCTCACGGCATACAGACCCAGCACAGGTGCCGTGCGGCCGAAAAGGTCCAGTGCTGATGAATTAAAAGAGGGAGATATGAGAGGGAGAGCTGGGAGGGAAAACAAAGAGAGCAGTTTGAAGGAGGCAATCCTCAGAAAACAGCAGTGATATCGGGAGAGTACAGTAATATTTGCCAAACTCTCAGCCAGAGTCAAAGGAAGCAAATAGTCTTAGTGTAACACTTCTTCACATGCAGGTAAAGCATTACAACTTAGGCTCCGTAGTTGTGATTAATGTTATCAATTTCAGACTCTAAACTATTAATTTACAGTCAATTAATTTAACTTTTAAATGAAAAAGCAACATAGTAAATCAATTTGTGAAGGAAATTCATCTTTAAGGGGGCATATTAACAAAAATACAATTTATGTGATTTATTTGAAATTATCACTACAGTATTTAAAACAGAGATGCCCAAACCGGGGTCTGCAGGTCAAAGATAGCCATGATGACATTTGATTTGGCCTGCTATATCACAAGAAGAAAAAAATTACAAATAAATGCAGCCTTGATGAGCAGAAAATGAAAGGCGTTTGTTTAATACAACAGGCCCAAAACTAAAAACACAATACAAAACAAATCATCTGTCAGTAGCTTGCAGTTTTATATTTTAACCACAGATGGCCATAAAGAGACCAAAGTTCCATAGTTCCAAAATAGCTAGTAAAGGATGCAGTCTTTTTTTTTACAACAACATACAAAAGTTGTGCAAATGCAATTCAAATGCATGCAATGTTATTAAAACCTCCATGCACTTTTGCATTGTTTGGCTGTGTATATCTCTGAAGCCCTCATCAGAATGGAGGAAACCAGCAGAAGTGGCATATCAGGTCACTGCTCTCAGAACATCTCAGCCAGCCACTGAGCACTAATTTGATTTCTGTGATGAGAAATTAATAAAAATGTTGAAGGGTACATTAAATGTCAATTATAAGCAAATTAAGAAGTGCAAACTGGCATAGATGCAGGCTCGAGTCGAGGACAGAATGCCAGTGTCGGGCAGAGCGTTGTGTAATTTGTACCTTCAGTAATGACTTGGAAACCTACATGATAAAATGTGTTGCAGAGAATTTGATGAGCAAAGCTGTACAGCTCTCATTGTTTTCTCCTGTCAAAGTGTCTCCTGGATGTAGTGGCAGGTGCCACAGGTTATGAGCTATGATTACCAGCATGTTGCCTGGTCTTGGAGCCAACTGCCTGAACATTTTTGCTTGTTTTCCCACAGACAGACACAATTTTTGTCATTAGCCATATATCCTTTCACACATTTCATGCTATATTGTAAGCTACAACACGCATTAAAATTGCTGAATGAAACCACTAAGCTACAATAAAAAATGTATATGCTACAATAACAGCTACATCTAAAATGATCCACTATCCAATTATCTAAAATATATATATATATATATATATAAATGTATTTTTTATTATTTTAGCTTTCAATATTGTTTAGATGCATATAGTACATTTCAGTATACACTGTAAAGAGTACAAAAATTAAATAAAAAACACTATTGTAGTGTGTTATTGGAGAAAAAAAATAGTTTTTTTCCCATTATTTGTGAATTTTACCAGCAATTGTACCAGCAAAAGTAAATCCAAACTTACAAATTTGTATGCGTAAACATATACACATGCACAAATACCTACAAATGAGATCAAGTTAATTAATCATGTCCTTGGTTACAGAGTGCTGATTTTGCAATAATGTAGATATTGCTTCATTATGCATAGACATGATATGAATAAGAGGTCTAGTTTGATATACAGGAGTCAAGATCACTGGCAATTTAATTTACAGACCTAAAAATATACAAAACAGATGCATTAAACACAACAGCTCACAGCTTGAGATGCCACTACACACAACAGTCAGCAACAACGTCAGCGTTTTAAACAGTTCAGTTATTTCATATATTTCTAATTCCATAAAACAGATTTGCACTGCTCTTTCGAGTTTGAAAAATAGATTACCCTAAATGCAAGCATGTTAAAAGAGCAAACGCTGAGATGACACTAAATATTTATCAAGGAAAGCCAGAGAGAGCGACTGTACAAAAAAAAATGCATTAAATTGTAGAAACGTAATTTTCTGTAAAGCTGCTTTACCACGATTGTATTGCAAGAAGCGTTATACAAATAATCTTGAATTGAATTGAATCGTGCTGACTTCCATTGCTCCTGTGGATTTTGGTCTGGATGTCAGAAAAGCACTGCACAACGTTCTAGATGTTATAAAAAAATCTTTCTATTTAACGTTTTCCTTTATTCCCAGAGAAGAGGCCATTAGAACAGAAGGCATTCTGGGTGCTTTTATTATTATTTCATACGAAGTGCCACTTTTCATCTGTGGCTCCATCTATCACTGTGTTAAGAAGGAAGAGGAGGTTCCTTTGCATTGATTTGAATAAGCAGGATCAAAATAGACTGCTTAAGAGGGTTCTGTAGAGTTCAGACTCTGTTTGAATGTAATCTACAGAAACATGAGAGACGAGTAACTACCTACAGTCACAACAATCATGTGTTAACATCTTGCTTTAAACTCAATCTAGCGCTCAACCGATGACCACAACTCTTAGTCTGGACATTTTTTTCATATGTAAGGAATGATACATGATATGTTAACATATACATTTCTTCTAAAAGTACAAGATACATGTCACTGTTACACATTACACATTTTAACCACTTTGTCTCGCTCTATAGATGCAGCAACACTCTCACATGCATTCACACACACACTTGCATTTGTGTAGTAGGCTAAGTGACAAGACACGCTCAAAGCACTTCTCTTTCTATGCATTTAATCAGCAAACAAGAGCTAGATTGGCCGTCTCTGGGTTGGTTACCCTCTCAAAGAGACATTCTGCCCGCAGAACCCTGTAAATATCTCTGAGCTGCCTTACTAAGCAGGTTTTCCACCTCTCGCTCGCTCTCTCTGTTCGTCTTCCTTTTTAATGGGCTCCATTACTCCCCTGAGGCTCAATTTCACCCTTTGAGACTTCATCGGGTTCTTTGATTAGAGGAGGGATGGTAAGACCTTCACTGAGACCATTAAATTTGACACAGTTTGGATCCCTCTCGAGTCTGAGTGAATCAGGGTGTGATGGGCGTTCTCAGGGCGCCCCATGAATGTGCAACCTACTGGTCCTGAACTTTCTTTTCTACTAAATAATAGAAGAAGAAAAAATCATCCAGCAAGCAAAAGGATAAAGTGACATTTCTTAAGAACATTTCCAAACCATTACAGCAATTTGAACTTTATGAAAGTTCAAAAGGTATTGGATATCCATGAGCAAAACCTTAAAAGAAAAATGTACATCATTATTATCATCATCATCATTATTTATTTTTTATTATTTTCTTTATGAACATTTTCATGTTCAAATCTGGTATCCATGTTGCAGTCAAGCAATAAAAAAACTTGTAATAAAATTTAACAATACACTTAGAGGAAAAACAAACATCCACTAAGCACAAGGATAAAAGTATATTTCTTATAAACATATCCAAAATATTACAGCAGTTTGGACTTTATGAAAGTTCAAAAGTTATTGGATCAAGTTATTGGATGTCCATGAGCAAAACCTTAAAATAAAAAAGTACACTAGTATTATTATTATTACATAATTTTACTGTGATGAAAAATAATTGTATGAATTAGCATATCCACAGTTTTAAATTTTACACAAATGTGAACCTTATTAAAATGTTTAATGTGCAAATCTATGTTGCAGTCAAGTTAAAAAAAATAAAAATAAACGATAATAATAATAAAAGTATATTATTATTATTATTATTATAGCACTGTTTTAAATGGTTATGGTTCATATTTAATAAAAAAATATTTAAATAATTATTAATTTATCTTAAAATGTAAAATATTACACAAATTTAAATTGGTTAAAATATGACGTCTGAGTTACTTAATAATACTCCTAATAATAGTGTATATTGTAATAAAAACTATGTTTATTATTTAGCTATTATACAACAAATTTAAATAATTTATTAATTAATATACAGCAATTTTTTGGCAAATGGAATCTAAAAAATATTATCTGCTTTTAGTTTTTGACAACTTCTGGTTGAGGCTTTGCTCACATTTGGTTCTGTCCAAATACAAAACAAAAAGTGTCACTGTATCACTGATACAGATATACAATGGTAATGCCAAATACTGTATATACAGTATGAAGTGAATCCATGTAAAACCACCTACCATTTGTTTACCATCACTGATTTCGGTCAACAAATGAAGTTCCCAACACAAGTTCAGGAGGAGCTTATTCATCCAGTCCTGCCAATCATCTTTACAACCATATATAAGCTGCGGTTATTGCTCCGTTCCAGCAACAATTCTTCCAGCATCCCTCCACCTCCCCTTCTCCTCCTCTAATTCCTTCTCTTTTCCTCCACACTGTATCATCATAGAGGGGGTTCTTACTCGGAGCTCAGTCCGAGCCTCTGGTTTCGAGTCTCCTTCACAGACAACAAGCCAAGTTCATTTACCATTACCTAGCAGGGCTGAATGGGCAGGCGGACTCTTGAAAAGCAGATAAACATTTAATCTTGGATTTGGTTTGCTTTTAAATAAGAATACAAGCAGCTCTGAAATTATGTTTTGAAACCAAATGCAGTCTAAGCCAGAGTAATAGTTGTTTTAATGTTAATGGCATGATAATGCTGTATTGTGCCGTGAGGGAGTACTGTAGGCTGATGTGCACACCTGCATATCGAATTAATGCAGGCACAGTGTGAAGTACTGTGTTTCTCCGGTACAGATGTTCTTTATCCACAGTCACCATAGCAACATGATGGATGCCCCACATTCCTGCCACTCAGTGTCTCACCTTAGCCATTCACTCAGAACAATGCCTTCACACTACAGAGCAGCACACACACACACACACACACACACACACACACACCACACACACACACACACACACCATCCAGGATCTCTGTCACCTACTCAAGCAAGCAGTGACAGTGTGAGCCGACTGACTCACAGTGAGCTCTGTTTCTCTCCAAGAATCAGAATAGTGGAAGTAATGACCACACAAATTTTCTTTTGACTGACCTGGCCAACCTATCAGTCCCAGATTGCTCAATGTACTTGCTTAAGAGTTGTAAGACAGTATTATGTGTAAAAAGAATATCTCTAGTTCGGAGGTACCTGCGTCGCAGCACTGTATAAAAGCGCCTATTCATACTATGTACAATAAACACATGTTATTGGGAGGGGCTATTTCAGTAGCTCCGCCCAACATAATGATATTAACACATACAGTATATTACATATAGAGAAATGTGGGCCAAAAAGACTTTCAAAACTTTTCAATTTTTGAAGATTGTCCTCTGTAAAAAACTAAAAAACTAAACAAAAAAAGAGAGAGAGCTAAATATTGCATTATACATAACAAAAATTGTAAAACTGTCAAAGTCGGCAGAAAGCCAGTCAAAGCATGTTATAAGTTCAAACACATTTATTAGTATCCTCAGTCTTTTCATGGGTTTAATTAAGGTCCTGATACCACCCACGTCTAGAAGAAATGTTTAGTTGAACTTTTTCAACTTTAGAGGCCAATTATAAAAAATATTTGTACCCTGAGGAGAACAATTTGGACATGAAGGGAATAAGTTTGTCTGTGTATCTACTAATTCCTATGAGGCCAGAAACCATGACTCTTGAGATACCCTAAACATGGCTTCCCAGATAAGATGCTTTGGGCCTGGAAATAATGAACACTTCAGGGGACTTAAAAAAAAACTTTAGAATTTGCAAGAAATATGTTACAGGCCTCAGTTTGAGATCACCAACAACAAATAAGCAAGCAATGAACAGAGTCTGCAGTTGTTGGAACAACAGCCTTTGTATGATAATGTATAATGTGAGTGAGTGGACATTAAATAGGATATAAATGCAAAACTATCTATAGTTAATACATAATTAAAAAAAAATGAATATATAATATATCACAGTTTGATTTCATGTTTGGACTCCTCAGCACAATGGCTATTTAGAAAGAGGTTTAGAAAGCAACCAATGCAATGCAGTGAATAGGTGCCGTCAGAATGAGAGACAAAACAGCTGAGAAAAATCTCAAAATCAAAATATGAGTTTATAAATCATAATGCATCCTCTAGTGGAAAAGCTCGTCCCCTGATGTCCTCTCACATCAAAATTCACCAACGCATTTGTTTAGGACTGTTTTCGCTTGTAAATTGTGCTTGTTCTGCGCATATTTCTCTTTTGATTCAGACATTTTTTTTCACACTGGAGAAACAAAATGGATAGAGGAATCATATTTTCAGCAAATTTTCATTTTTGGGTGAATATTCCATTAAAACGAAACAGCCTACAGTCTGGACAACACAATGCTGAGCGTTATGATAGCTTAAGAAACAATTGGAAATTATTTGCTTTAGTAGACAGACACCAAATACAATACATAACATTGAAAATAGCCTGGAATATTACTGCAATATTTTATGCAGCAAGAAGAGTCTTGAAAACAGAGAAAAGAGGAAAGCAAATATTATCGTAAAGTAAGATTACAGTCTTGCTATTATGAATTTTCAGACATTATTCTCTCTCTACCACTGTATATAGCATGGAAAAACTTGTTCATATTGTATAATCTCACTGTTTTGATATCCATAAGAATGTTAATTTATTCCCAGCAACCTTTGACTGTAATCTGAGTCTTATTCATAAACAAATTCATAATAAGCTAGCAAGCAAGGGTGATAAAATAGCAGGGGTCGCTAATTCAAGAACCCAGCAACAAAGCAAAACAATGCAACTGCTCAGCTCCATCTCCTCAGCAGCATATATTAATGAAGATGATCTGCACTGCTCTACACCTCTGCAGGGATATACGGCCAAGAGTGGAATTCACGTCCCGCCTTCTCAACATATTCAGTATCATAAATACAACTGAAGAGCTGCCTTAGGATTCAATTACGAGTGTCAAATCTCTGGAAGCCTGGCCAAGAGTAATATTACTCCATAATCAGGGCAACAATGACTAGAACCAGTACATTTAGGAAGGGATTTAGGTCATAAATTCAAATAACATCACCCTTGAATTTGTCCAAAATTTGTAAATCGAAAAAAATTACATATGCATGAAAGAATGAATGTTTTAATGATGTATTGCAGATGAGCAAACGCTATTTCAATATTACTTTTTCCAGATGAAACTATCAAATAGGCATTACAACAATGTGTGTACAAAAATAAGAAATTGTTTTTTTCTGTGTGATTTAAAGGGTCTAGAGCAGTGGTTTTCAATCTTGTTCCTCCGGACCCACTGCTCTGCACATTTTGCATGTCTCCCTTAGCCTTATCTGACAGACTCAATTGAGTTCATGGAGCTCTTTCCTAATGAGCTGATGATCTGAATCAGGTGTGTGAATTAGGGAGACATGCGAAATGTGCAGAGCTGTGGGTCCCCAGGAACAAGGTTGAAAACCACTGGTCTAGAGTGAATAGGGAACACTGTGTTCTCTGTCAGCATGACTCCATTAAGGTAGATTCTATCAGAGAGTGAAGAATGCTTTTCCTGTTTCCACATCTCTGAATCTGTCTCCCAGCTCTCGGGAGTTGTCAGCACACAATGCGTTTTGCTTTAGCTTTATTTCAGAGTGCTTGTTCATCACTGTAATTGATCTCCTTCCTAAAAGTAACACTGGATTTTTTACACTTGTGCCTATTTTGGATCAGCCTAGCTTTCCCTTTTCAGGTTTTCCCTGAAAGTAGCTAGTGAACAATGTCTGACCCAATTAATGTCTGACTCAATTAATGTCTGACTCAATTAAAATAATGATTTTGGCCTGTTCCTTGTCAGAGCTTTTGGACTTTTTCATACTGAATTCAAGTTAAAAAATAATATATTTCTAAATCATTTTAACCAGCAAAACAATCTATCCATACATTCGGCAAACCGCTGGTCCTACATAACACACAGTTTGTCAATTATATATACACTTTTTTCACATCAAGCTAGTCCTTACTGAGTGATATCTTAGTTTAGGTCTTGTTTTAGGTTATAAACTAATACTTTTATTCTGTAATGATGCATTAAATTGATCAAATGTGTCAGCAAAGACTTTTATAATATTACAAAAGATTTGGGTTTCCACAGAAATATTTAGCACCACAGCTGTTTTTAACACTGATAACAAGAAATGTTTATTGCACCAAATCAGCATGTTGGAATGAAGTTTTATATTATACTAAAAAATATATATAATAGAGTAACGGCTACTGAAAATTCAGCTTTGCCATAACAGGAATGAATCACAATTTGAAATATATTTAATATAATACATTTATTTTAGAATGATTTTTTTTTATAATAACAATAATAATTGAATACATTAATAATAAAAATAGTAAAAATGTCATAATATTACTTTTTAATGAATAAATGCAGCCATTGTGAGTATAAGAAGCTTATTAAAAAATAAACAAATTGAACTAAACTGACCCCAGACTTTTGAACATGCATGTAATTTGGTTATTTAATGCCCCCCTCCACCCCCACCCCTCTCTAGAAATTACACAAATCAGGGTTTTATCAGCTTTTATGACAAAATTGCATACTGTACCTTAGTTTATAGAAAATAAAACGTCATATAATATTTAGTGTGACCATTTTCTAGCACCTCCTTAAATAACTTTGCTCTTAAGCATCAGTCCACTCTGATTCATACATTCAAGACAATCAGGCATCAAAGTGAATTTGCAGGTGACCATATAAGTGGCTCGGAGAATATAGTTTGACTGGCTGAAGTGTGTATTGAAGATTTTCTAGAGGTAAATTCAAAACCATAAGATGAAAGATTGAGGTTATTTTTCTTGTCACATATCAGATTTATTGCCTACAGGTCAGTGACCAAACTTTTTTAGCTCTTACACTGTTTGCAAAGTAGCATTGACCTGAAATATAATGACTTTGACTGCTGGCAACTGAAGAAATTTCACCTCTGTGCCACAGCTCTAACAACCCATATACAATTTCATTCCTCTCTGAAAGAGTTTTATTCCTTTATTTTTGCTTCAGATACAAATGGATGGATAACTGTTTAACTTCACTCAAGGCTGAGGAATTGAGCACCCCATCAGATGATTTATGCTGGACCTCTAATGTGACCAGCCTGACGAAACGTTAAAACGGCTTTGGAATCGATGTCTGCCTGTAGAACATTAGGTCGAATGGTTATTGCTAATGTTTCAGGAGGGCAAGAGCAAAATTATGGAATTTAACTGTTTTGAATCTACGATTTGCCAATAAGTGTTTCTGAAAATTCTCGCATCAAATATGACATTTCTAAGACCCTCAAATTTTCTAAGTGTCAACACAAAGCCCTCAATGAACATTACCGGATGACTATGTTCACTTGATTACCTGTCTTCATAACACCTCGATGTGTTATAATGGATAACTAATTTGCATAATTATGTTTCTACCTCTCTAAATGAGCCCAGCACAGATGCCGCACAATAGTCCACCGTAATTCAATTCCTTAAGGAGATGCAGGCATTGTGCAGAGTTTCTCTCATTTTTGGGCCATTAAATCAGATATGGTTTATTAGACAGTCCTGGAGAACCATGGGTAATGGGCCTCAGAACCAAATGCCCACTGCAGTGTACAGTCTACAGTGTAATCTCTCCTGTGGGCACAACAAACACAAAAGTTCACATTCACTGCTTTAACCTGAAGCTATTAAAAAAAGAAGCTAGTGGTGTTAGTCCTTCAAGTCATATTACTTCAATTTAATTTCATGAAATTTTTTTTTTCTTCTGTTTCTTGTTTAATTCGGAATAAAATAAATATAATACAATAATAGCATTATTCTTTTAAGTCCTATTCCTTCAGTTGTATGTCATGAAATTTCATGTTTTTTTCTGTTTTTGTTTAATTCTGAAAAATAAAATAAGAAAATATCAAAGTAAATAATATTAATACTAATAGTAACATTATTATTTTAAGTCATGTTTCTTCAATTTTATGTCATGATTTTTTTCAACTAATGTTTCTCCTGAAATAAAAAGAGACATAAATGAGATTGTTGACAGAATATAAATGGTGCTGCAGAATCTCCAACATTTTACCTCAGAATATGGAGCCCCTGGAGGGACATGGTGATATAAAAAAATTTACTCACATGCATTAAAAATTAACTCACTGCATTGACTCACAAAATATGTTCTCTCACAAAACTATAGTGTTCCCTCAAGAAATTTTGAGTATCTCGCAAAAGTTTTGTGCTCCCACAAGAAACTTTTACACTCCCCCCAAGAAACTTGCGAGTGAAAGTTTTGCAAGTGAAAGCATAGTTTCTTGAGGGAGCGTAATCTCATGTCTCATTATGTGCTCCTGAGCACAATCTGAGGTGTTAATGAGTCTTCTTCCTTAACTCTAAAATGAATCATCATTATTGAATATTGGGGTAATTTTCTCAGAAGAAAAAATATTTACTCAGCCTCACACTATTCCAAAAGTGCATGACTTTATTTCTTCTGTGGAACAAAAAGGATTTATTTTATTTATTTATTTATTTATTTGAAGAATGTATTTTGCCCATAGAATAACAGTCAAAACAGCATTGGACCCCACTATCGAGCACTTTTGTTTTCTATCTTCTATAGAAGTGTCTGCTTGCGGTGATTCAAATTACTTAGCATTATATTTGACAACACGTATTAAGTTATCTATCTTTCAGTCTTCTGTCCAGCTTGAACAGGAATAAATCAAATTATACTTTAGTTTTGGCTCCATTATGACATATGGTCCTGGATCAGCTGGAACTGTATAGTGACGGTGGATGGACTAAAAATATTTACCATATCAAAGCTCCATATAGCCTTTTCAACTCAGCTATTCTATTATTTTACGTATGTCTCTCTCTGATGCTAATGATATTAGAGGATTTAAATGCTGAGCTGCCCTAGAACAAAAATGGAATTGCCTGGGACAGATGCAACATGGACATCTGTTGTTTATTTCTTCGTATCCACAGAGGGCAGCTATTTTTACCTCCCCTTTGCACTCAGCTGCAAATTAATAGAAAAAGGAGCTGATCTGAACGGGGCTGATCTTTATTTATAGGCACCTATACGTTTAGGTGATATACAGATATTAAAATTCAGTTTGATACCTATAATTATTTCATTTTACAGTTACTAATTCATTAAGGCCTTTATTAAAATTCAAAATAAATTAAGTATTAGGAATCAATTTGAATCATTTGAATTAAGTAAAATTGCTTCACAACAACACATTGTAAAGCATAGAAAATGGATGTAATTTTTTGATAAAGTTACACAGTTTAGCAATGTTATTAAATTTGTTAGTGTTCTTAATTTTAAGTAGTGCTGTCAGCCAATTAATTGCATCCAAAATAAAAGTTTTCGTTTACATAATATATGTGTGTTTACGGTGTATATTTATTATGTATATATAAAGACACACACATACAGCATATATTTTGAAAATATTGACATGTATATATTTATATTCATATAAATTATGTCGTATATAAATATATTTAATATGTATGTTTTTCTTAAATATATTTTGGTTCATGTGCATGTGTGTGTATTTAAATATACATAAAAATATACATAGTACACACACATATATTATGTAAACGAAAACTTTTATTTTGAATGCGATTCATCGCGATTAATCATTTGATAGCACTAATATTAAGTGAGTATGATCTAAATGATCTAAATGTAAAAAGGTCAAATTTAATGCACAATTAAATATCCAATATTGGCTAATACAGATCAATTAAAAATAATAATAAGATACTAATATACAGTGCATCCCTTGAATTATGAGCAACTGTGTTTCATTTATATTTACTGTTTGTAGACTCAACACAATTCATAGTGTACAATGCCAGTTTTATTAATAAACTAGACAAGGAATCAAGCTTAAAAGCAGAGTTCAAACTCCTGACTAGCAACAGCTGAAATGAAAAATTTCATCTGTAGAATCAAAATCAGACTTTTCAGTGAGGTCTTGTGACTTGTCTACTGTGACATTCACAGGCAGATCGCACAAGCACAGGATACGTTCACACATCATCTAGAATGGAGGAATTCATCACCTTCAGCTCAGAGACGTGCAGGAAGCCAAGAGGCAATCTGTTATGTGTGACGTGACTAATTTCTCAGCCTAAAGAGTGCTCCCGTAACTCCAGGATCCGTTTCACTGAATTGTAAGGAGCAAAGAGCAGGGCAGGAATAGGTCAGCTTCCATTAACAATGGAGCATGATGGAAAATGTCACATGGGAACTGGGCTGCACACAAACAAGGAAAAGAACATGGGGAAAAAAATGCATACTGATGCCTGAGAGGACGAATGCTTATTCCCTGGTGCTAAAAACAGTGCAAGGTACAGAGAAAATACTGGAGGTGGTATGTTTCTGATAATATTTCACTGACAGCTAAGTGAAAAAAATTGCATAGAACATATTTTCTTTATTCATGAACAAATTAAATGTGATTGTAAGGAAAAAAGGTCATCGTCAAAATGTCAATAATGTCCACATCTAGCAATGGGAATCATACAAAATGTAAAATTGTGTGGCTCAAATTCCACTTAAAGCTACACTGTGTAACCTTTTCCTTTCTTTGTTTTCTTATTTTGATAAAATAACTGCATTTTAATTAGAAAGTACAAAATACCCATCTTTCAAATCATGTATTTACCTAAAAATACTTTGATAAACCTATAATACTAATAATTTATACTTACTATATTTATAAGCAGACAGAATCACAAGTACACACTAATGATGTCCAGTTTGCAAACAAAACATCCTTTTGAACTGGTTCTTATTTGTGAACCCGATCTTTATGGTTCCTCAGAGTTCATGTAGAAAGGTGAGCTGATTAAGACTACAGTAGTTATATCATGACAAGATGGTAATGGATATGACAAGGTTAGTGTATTTGGTCTCGGTGACAGATCCGTTACGCTGCTGCTGCTGTTGGTTATTGCTGTCTTTGTAGATTATTGCTGCTGCTGCAAATCAACTACAGGAACTTGCTAATGCCAAAATAGATGCCGATACAGTGCTGTCAGTATTTAAGACTGCAGCACAAATAGCATATATTATAACCTGTAGCAAGATCTATACAGGTGGAGCTGGGGAAGTGGAGGGTTTCAGATGAGCTGCATACTGCTCTAGTGAATGCTAACCATCCACTTAAAGGTCACTGCACACTGAGTCCGAAATTTTTGTCTGAAATTTTTGCACGTTGAAAAATAAATACGACCTCATGTTATGTCAATCATGTTTTGACGTCTCCGAAATTTTCGTCCGTCAAAAAAAAGATTTTTTTGCGTTTTTCGCATCCGTAGCAAGCATTTTGAGAGGCGTTTTGATAGTTCTGTGCCACCATACAAGTGAACGCCAAAATCCAGAATGGCGATTGTCAAGTTCATTCACTTCATCTCGCAGCACAAAGCACTGTATATATATCCTTGCACACTGAGTTCACAGAAATTGGTGGTCTTCTTTTTAATATGTGGCTCTAGTATCGCTAGCATCAAACTGAGCCACTGACATCATGAAGTAAACTTTGAATCTCCCGTGATAATCCCGCTGCTCCTTAATAAGGAGCCGGAACTCTCCATCCTCTCAATATTTTAGGATTGGATTGGATACATCCTTTCTTTTTTCTTTTTTTTAAGAAGCGAGAGGACAACAAAATCATCATCAATGCTTGAAGACTCAATTTAGTAGGCTACTGTTTTGCTAATTTTTTCAGTGTGCAGAGACCTATTTAAGTGTGCAGCAGCACGCTCATTGGCTGTGTACACAACATAAACCAATCAGCTTGTGCCAAGTAGTTTTATGCTGTGAATATCATCAATCCGTTTGATTTAAGGACACATAAATCTGCGCCATCTAGTGTTTCTTGACAGCACTTGGCATTTTTTTATAAGCTTTAGAAATGTTAAACATCCGTTTCACCTCATTATTGGCTACTTTAATATTTTAATTGTATATATGTGATGTAAACGAACTGGTGAACATTTTTTTTCTCATAAATAGTTGATTGTAACAAACTGTCCAAAAGAACCAGTTTGCACAAATTAATCAGACTTCACAACAAAAGACCAAATAATTAAAAATAACTTATTGATAAGAATAATTTACTTACAAGCTGGGCTCATCTGGTTCTGAATAAGATACAAGAACACGGATTATGCCTTTACTTAATGAAAATTATATTTTAGTGTCATTCGTGTTAATTAAAAAAGCACATGCACACTATAAAATCAGTAACTGATATGATGCCAATACTTTTTATGAAATACGCAACAACTTGCTTGCTATATAAATTTCCTTTTAGTCCTCCATTTAAATCTCTTTGCTGAGTCAGTGTGTCCATGAGGTTGATGTAAACAACTATAGATCCTTCCGGCTATTTGAATTGGAGAGTACAGTGAAGTCTCGATTAAGACTGCACTTTCCTCTAAGAGTAAATTATTGATCCCCAGATACAAAATGTGTATTGCCGGTAGCAGCATCTCTCTCCTTTTGACCTTTTGTTCTCAGCGGAAAATGATTCCGAGAAATAGGGAAGAGACGTTCTTTGAAATTACATTCCTTCTCAGGTGTAAAAGTGCTATCCAGGCTGCCTCTCTGATACTGGAGTGGGATATTAACCATCGAAAGTTAGGGAAGAGAGGGCCAGCCGTCCAAAGTGTCCAAGAGTTGCCCCCTGCTCTCATTGCACCAGACAATAACTGCCACAGCTGACAATGTCCATTTTTCACAAGCACTTAAGAGAGAGCGAGGAAACACAGCAACCCTGGAACACCTCTGTCTGGCAGCACAGCGTGGATGGTGACTGAAGCAGCCGTTTTCTAATCTCGCCCTCTAATTATTTTCTCCAGCATGCCCTGGAAATATTTCCTCACACAGTGAGACTAAGCGATGTGCAACTCATTAAATTCCTGTTGTGACAGAGAATGTGGAACAGATCAGTAGACGGAGACTTTGGTGTAGTATACTGGCATACTGTGCCGTATATGCCGCTTGCTATTTTTTTTAAAGTATATGTAAAAGTATGCAGTGATAAATGTTTTAATCTGAGGTATGCAATGTTGTCATCAGACCTACAAACTTCCTTTCAAAAATACATCATTGCCTCGTGTCAGGTAATTTATGAAAATTTTTACTTGTAAATATGAATAAGATTACATTTATTTGAGCCACGAACATGATATGCAGTCAAAAATATATGCTTTGTTCCCACAAGCTAACAATTTGTTCCCTATTTTATTAATTTGTTCCCTTATTTCATTTAAAATTGTGGCCATAATTTGCTCATCGTTCTTCTCTTTATGATTAAATTTAATCAAAACACAATGAACAAATATGATAATAAAATAAAATGAAATATTAATATTAATTATTTAAATTGAGTAATGAGTTATTTTCTTACTCCTCCTGTCTGTAAGAACCTGTTTTTTCATTACTACAGGAGCACAACGCCTCACTTAGATTAAATGTACACCCTCTTTACATATAGCTTTGATTATAACAAGTTCCATGGGTGTTCAAAACACATGTCTGAACACACTAAAGTCATCTGATACCAGCTCAGAAATGAGTTATGGATACAAACTCCCAACTTCCAAGCAGAAGACAAATATGAAATTGAATATGAAATTATAAAAGCTGACTTTTATTTTTCCAGAGTCAAGGTTTGAATCTGCACTAGCGCTATTCCTTTATCCATGATGATAAACAACTGGGATAGTTAAGTTGTCTAAATGACTGATTGCTAAACTTTACTTTGACCTTTCCAATGTGCGTATCACAACTTCTCCTGCAGTATCAGAGAAGGTTTGCATTCACTGCCGTGTAACCGATCCTTTCTGCCCCCTCTCCCCTTTACCAGATAATACTACACTGTGCTTTGATACATAATGCAGAAGTAAATGGTCTGCAGGCTTTCTGGTTGTAGAAATTTCATTTTACGCTTTCATGATCTCAGGACATTTCCTCTTTATGCATCAAAGGTGTTTATCAAAGGCAGAACATCTGCATTCAGCAGTCTGTTTATTTATTTATTTAGTACTCAATTCAGAAGCCTTTTTGGTTATCAGTAGCAAAGAAATAGCCTACCTTTGTTGCCCCTGGAGGGAAAATAGGTACATTAGTTGAAGCCAAAGTTTAACTTTTGGATCTACTATTAAAACATTTAAATAAATAAATAAATACAATATTCAAAAGTTTGCAAAGGTATGAAATAAAATGTAATAAAAAATATATAAAATAAATAGTACAAGTTTGCAAAGGTTTGGAATGTAAAACAGTAATATTTAGAAATATTATTACTATTTAAAATAAATATAGTATAGTATAGTAGCATAGTATTGTTGTTGTTGATGTCATTATTTTACCGTTTCTCTTAAACGGTGATGGTGTCAGTGAAACCTAGTGTGTGCCACCTTTTGAGTCAGCATTCTAGCCAGTATAACCTGATCAGTGAATAATTTGGAACACTCAACATAAAAATGCTGTATGTCATACAACAATTATTCCATTTAGAATGTTGCTAGGCTAACTATGCTTTACTCTGATACACATACAAAATACATAAAACATAATTGTGAGGAAAAATACTTATTTTTAATTGCTTTTATAAATTCCTTCTCTGAATTAATGTTTTCACTGAGCTCTTTCCAGTGCATTCTGGGATTGCCTACTCCGTGAAGATATGCCAAAAGCCAAAAAAGGTATATAACAAGGCAGACTAACATTGTATGTCTAGATATGTAACTATGATATCTTCAAATGCATAACAGTTGTAGGTTTTGGAACTGTATCTGGATAATGAACACTGCATACTGACATTCCACTTGAACATCAAAGACAAAATGTTTGGTCGTCTGGTAACAATGATCTTATAGGCTCACATTTTTGCCCTCAATCTCCCTCCCTCTAAATGCCAAAAGCAGCGCCGCTGCTGCTTCTTTCAGGTAATTTCGTTAAGTCTGCGGATGCAGCAGGTAGCGTTTTTTCTTCAAAGGATAAAGTGGATTTGTATTCAACATGACTTACAAGCGCGCTTCAAGTTCCAGAGAGCCAGAGAACATTTTTCAGATAAGATGGTGAAAAAACCTGAGCTCATTTAAAGCACTACTGAGTACAAAAGATAAGAATTCAAAGAAGCATTTCTTGTCCCCAAGGACCAATCAAATTCGATGTCACTTTGCTGAACACTCATATGAAGGAAGGAAAAGCGCTGAAAAGTCAAACAATGCCGTGAGCTAGCGCTGCTCAGGGTAGAAACATTTAGCCTCTGTTTCGATGGTGCTTTTCAGTTTTTCTGTGCTGATGTGTGTGTTTGTGTGTGAAAGAGCGAGTGACTGAGGACATACCTTGTGTTTAATGAGTGCATTGAATCAAGATTCCTATAAAATGTGTTTTGTTAACTGCTACTTTAGTTAAATTGCTATTTAATTCAATGTACGACTTATTCACACAGTATCTATTCACTTCCACATATCATAACACTTTACTTGAAGCCTGTACAATCAACTTATTCATTATGCCTTCCATCAATAATTATAACCACATTCACATATACATTACAGCATTTACCTATTCATAACTATGCCAATAAATAGTACAGTATAATGCAGATTAAAACACTTATATTTAATAGGATGCACATTTGCAGATTAAAGCACATAATGAAGAATATCTTAATGTAAGAATAAATCTATCTAATTGTCCGTCCATCGAAATCTTTTGTAAAAATATGTAACAATATACACTACTGTTCAAAAGTTTGGGGTTAGAATGTTTTCTTTTTTTTAAAGAAATTAATACTTTTATTCAGCAAGGATGTGTTAAATTGATAAAAAGTTATCATAAAGATTCATATTTTCAGAAAATATTTCTGTTTTAAATAAATGATGCTCTAAAGATTTCTATTTTGAATAAATTGTTATTTTTAACTTTTTATTCATCAAAAATCCCTGAAAAATGTAGCAGAAAAATGTAACATTAAGCAGTTCACAACATTGATAATACTGTAAATCAGCATATTAGAATGATTTCTGAAGAATCATATGACACTGACGACTGGAGAAATGACGAAGTATGGATGAAAGTAATGATGAAAATTCAGCTTTGCATCACAGGAATAAATTATATTTTAAACTATACTGAAATAGAAAACAGTTATTTTAAAATGTAATTCAATCATGATAACTCTGAAGATTTTAGCATGGTGATGGATATGATAACGTTAATGTATTTGGTCTTGGTGGAATAGATCTGCTATGCTGCTGCTGCTGTTGGTTATTGCTGTAGCTGTAGATTATGGCTGCTGCTAGCACAGGAACTTGATGCTGCCAATACATGGTGATACGGTGCCGTGAGTATTTAAGACATACTGCTGCTGAACAAATAGCATATAAAATAACCCACATCAGATGTATACAGGTGGAGCTGGGGATGGTGGAGGGTTTCAGAGAAACTCTGAAAGTGCGCCTCAGGAATCTCAAGTGAATGCTAGCCAGCCATATAAATGCAAGGCAGTAAGCTCATTGGCTGCATATGCAGCATGAACCAATCAGCTTGTGTCAAGTCGTTTAACTCTCTGAATATCATCAGTTACGTTAACAACCCGTCAGCCTGCGCCATCTAGAGTTTCATCACTGAACTATATATTAAAATTTCACAGTTTTAACTGTATTTACGTATAATAATACGTATGCAGCCTTGATGGTCATATGTATATAAGATACTTCTTTCAAAAACATTAAAATGCTGCTATTTTAGATGCAGTCACATATAATGAGTAATTGTGCTGGGTCACATCTCGTGTCTGGATAAATGCCCGTTTATAACTCTCTACTTCATCATTTGATACATCACTGCTGCCATGATCACTGGAAAATACTGTGAAAAGTCATGTTAGGGTCTCTCTGTCTTTCCAGATGACATCACAACTGAAGCAAGAGAGGGCAAATGCTGTTCATATCAGAAACAAGAGTCCAAATCACACTGACAAGTTTGTTCGCTATCTTTTAAAATCATTATCCAGGGAAGAACTGTTCCACTGCTTTGACAAGCATTATAAAACTAACCGCTTTGTTTTGGAAAAGAGGGTTTCATTTTAATAACGAGTCTGAAAATATGATCCGAGATTGATGTTATTGGTGACAGATCCCGGCCACACTGTGAGTAATCTTGTTAATTCTGCTAGATTGGGTTACAGAATAATGAGCAAATCAGATCGTTATCACAAAAGAGGTCCTTCACAACTTTAGGCTAATAAGAACTTTAGGGCAGGAGGAATGTTCCAGAAGAGTCCCATTAAGCAGTGAAATGACTTTTTCACAATGGCCTACTTTATTGCGCCTCGAATCGCATGCAGCCAGGTCTCATTATACATTTCTCAAACCAGATCACATTAGCTCATTAGCAAAGCTCATCTGCTTGGGAAAACAGCTTGTCACATATTGAAGAAATCAGAATGCATGCTTTCTGTGAGGCTACAAGACAAGAAGAGCATTAGGATTCGCAATGCCTCGCTTAGTTGAATTGTACAATCATTTGCTTCGGCTAAATTTGCATTCAGCGATTTAAAGTGATGGAGTTAATGGAGTCTCTGAACGCAGTGTACAAAATAATGACTTCACTTACCGCATCTAATTCTCTTCCACAATTTGAAAGTGCAGAATTAATATAATGTGTCTGCTTGGCAAATGTCCAAATGATATCAAGGTTGGATCAAAGAGGTAACTACGGTGCTCCGGTCTGATTTACAAAAAGTAGTCAAAAAGCACAGCAACAACAAGGTTAGTGGAGAATATGACCTAAATAGAGATTTGAGATGATTACATTATTTAGAATTTCAAACCGCATTATCTGTTACAAAAAGTCATAAAAGCTATGTTTCGAAAAAGGGGACTAAATGATGACAGAATTTCCATTTAAAAAAAAAAGAAGCCATGTGACTTGCAAATTGCTGTGGGAGTTTCGTCACTGATGTTGTGAACATTGATAATGTGTGAACTGGTTGCAATAAAGCAAGCAACACGTCCTAATTATCAGCTGATGCAATTTGCTATATTTTCCCCTCAAAAAAGTTTATTTTACTTTAGCAACAACAAAGATCAATCTATATATGCAGACCTCATAATGCTGGTTTATGAAGAGGTGATCGATTGATGAGACCACAGAAGGATTTTGTGAGGTGGAAGGTCTGAATTTGAAAACATCTGTGGTCTAAAAATTTTAAATTAAAATAAGGTGTTAAATTAGGATGGACAATATGCCATCAAAATAAAAAACAAAATCACACACTGTGAAAACTGGTTCTAAATAAAGCAACACTTACTGGAGTAAGTTCTACAAGAAAGTACTAATTCAGTCTTTCTACTTTAAATTTCACATTTAATTCAATATGTTACTTGTCATTTCTTCCTCTGTAGCAATTTCACACATACAATTGTTTCAATTGTTCCATTAGCAAGTGCTCATCAAGTGCTAATCAAAAAGGACAAAACTGTAAAACAGTGTTATTGTTAATTTGCTTGTAATGGAGCCACTGCTCAGGATGTGTAATAGCTTTTGCTTCACTGACAAAATGTGCATGGCTTTAATGTCTTCAACCTCTACAGATCAGAAACTGAGAACGTGTTCAATCTTTTTATAACTATCTGACCAGGAGAATGTCATCTGGTAGTTTTTCCATTTGATTGATGCGATTGATTTATAATGTTTATGTTAGTTACCAGATAAATGCATTATCCATCTTAATTGGATATGTATTAATATTACGAATAAAGACTCATGTTAGTACTCGTACGGAAGCAACGTTTTGAGATGAAAACTGCCTTAATGATACATTTGTTTATTACAAGCACGTAGCTTTTCACTTTATAGAAACTTAATTGATGAAGTGGAGAAATGTGAATTACTTGTGGATTATTAATGTGATGTTTTGATCAGCTGTTTGGACTCTCATTCTGACGGCACCCATTCACTGCAAGTGATGTAATGCTAAATATCTCCTAATCTGTTCCACTGAAACAAACTCATCTACATTTTGGATGGCCTGGGGGCGAGTACATTTTCATTTTTGAGTAAACTCTTCCTAATTGACCTAAAAACAAAAGGGATATCTCTATCATCATTTACTCCTCTTTATGCCATTCTAAATATTAATTATAGCATATTAAATAATAATAATAATTATGATGCATATAGCAGTGCTTTTATGTTTTACCTATTGTATTACTTTGCTGTAATGCATTGTTTGCTTTCTAAGCCTCTTTCTAAAAAGAGTGCTGAAGAGTCCAAACATGAAATCCAACTGCAATAAATTGTTAATATTTTTTAAATTATATATTCACTATAGATTGTTTTTGCTAAAAACATGCCTGTATCCTTTTTAATGTCAGCCATGCATATTAACAAAAACACCCATGATAAGGTTATGTTCATTCAAATGAAACCTTTTCTTCATGATTCATTCAGTTGAACGTCATGTTGCATGCAGGGACTGCTATTCCCTCTAAATACCCTTGCCTTACAACACATTCAAATGTACACAACTACACACTTCCACTTTATGGTCTTCACTATAAAGACAGAGCTCTGCTAGAGCCTCACTCATGTGCTGTGCTAATCAATGCATTATAAGGCACTATTGACATCTGTCTGGAGTGGTTCTAATTGACCGTGTTAGATTAGCAAGGAGAGACCCTGTCTCAATCAGACAGCATAACCAATTCACAGAGTCAACCGGGGTTTGATTAAACATTGCAACCCTTATTTGCTTGTTTTACAATCAGAGCCTTCACAAACATGCAGAGGTATATTGATGTTTTCATGCACAGTCGGTGTGTCGGTCTTGGTTTCTTACAATGCCACTGAGCCACAATGAAACAACGGTCAACTCTGCTTCCACAAGAGACACTGAGTCTCGTTCACTAATAATTCTGTAAAACTCAATTGTAAGGTTGATGAATCCATATTGATTCAGAATGATTCATCATATACACCCAAACCACCTTCATTAAAGGGCTTCTTACACAAACTCATTTATTGCAAAATATATGCACAGATGTTCAAATACATGCAGCAAACTGTGCTATTTTTATATCAGCTGAACAAGTTCAATGGTACAGATATGTTTCAGTCGGCTAAAAAAAACATGTTCACCTGTCAACAAAATAAACTGCTGAAAAAAAATCAGAATAAATCAATACAGTGTATTATGAGAATTAATATAGATTATAATTGATATAGGTCCACGGCATGCAAAAAAAGAAAACAAGCTGCTTATAAAAAATTTAGAACTTTCAAAAGCTTCTTAGAATTTTTCAATATATTATTTGCATTATATTTATAAACTTATATTATTGAAAATGAATAAAAAACACATCATATTTGATACTCAAACAGGGAATTAATTATTTATTGAATTGCTAATATAATCTAACATTCAAAAAAGGTCAGTGAGATTTTTTTATTAATAATTTTATTCAGAAAGGATGCATTCAATTGATTAAAATTGTCATACATTTATAGTAAAATAAATTTATATAAAAGATGTGTATAATGTTACAAAAATGCAAATACTGTTCTTTTTAAATTTTTTACTCATCAACAAAAGTATCACAGTTTCCACAAAAATATAGCAGCACATCTCAAGAAACAACAATGTTTATTCAGCAAATCAGCATATAATCATTTCTGAACACATGACACTAAAGCAGGAGTAATGATGCTGAAAATTCAGCTTTGCATCACAGGAATAAATTACTTTTTAAAATATATTAAAATATAAAACAGTTATTATTGACTCATAATAAAGTTTTGCAATATTATTGGTATTAGCATTTACTGTAGTGTTGATTCAATAAATGCAGACATTATTATATTCAAACTAAGGTCACAAAAAACTCAAAAGACCTCTGTTAAATACACTATAATCACATTCACAACACAGTAATTTTGCTGTGCCGATGTTGATGTGATCATAACGGCCCTTAACCCTTGTGTGAAATTGAAATAGAAAACATGCAAAGTAGATGCTGTTTCCACTCAACGCTACTGAACTCATCACAAACAAGTAATTTCAGGGTTTGCCAAAGACGGGAGGTTGATCTGATAATTTTTTTCCCTCTTTTTGAATATGATAACACAGTACAAAGTGACTTTCACTGTGACATTGTCAAACAGTCTGCATAAGATATTCATATTGGGTTGCAAAAGAAATGACAAACAGCGTGTGTTTTGTTTTGTGTGGGCACATCCTTAAATCATAACGAGGTGAAGACTGATTTATGCAAACAGGTATGCATAAGGTATCCTATTGATGACAAACAAGGATAAAGTAAATATATACTTTACTATACACAAATATAACAGCAGGAAATTATAATGGGCTGGATGCTAATGTTGAAGGTTTCATGTGAGTGGGATGTATTTGAGCTTTGCAGGTTTGCATGTGAGGAGCATTTTTCATCAGATTTTAACCCCACATTTTACTTTACATATTAAATTATGATTTAATATTTTTCACATTTACAAAGATATTTGTTCAGTTCAGATTGCATGATTATGCCAACAGGTGATGTTATGAAGAGAGTTGTGAAATCATTTAAATACATTTTTGAAATCCTTCATGAGCGAAACACCTTTAGTATGAATCAGTCTGACAAATCCTCAACTGAACCAGCTCATTGAAACCAATGAATCGACATTACTGTTCCACATCCATTAATCATAATAATCTAATTCAAAAGGGGGGGAAACAGTTTTTCTGGATGTGTTTTTAATGTTTGCATAATAGTAATCAGCTGAATGCTGTTCAAATCTGTTAAGCTGTATAACTTTCAGACAATCTATAGTTTTATTAATACTCTTGACATCAAATGATATTGATTAGGTGTCTAGGATGCTGTGGTTTTAGTGTCTTTCAGTGGCTTCGCTCAACAGAGACAATTTTCAGGATCAAAGGAGGCTTGAAGCAATTAAATATGGCCAAGCATAAATGGCCAGTAAGGAATTCCTCATGCGGTAAGATCGAAGACCAAATGTTCTCTAGAGAATCTCATTCAGATGGCAGATGAATGCAAACCAAAGCAGTGATTCAGCACCGCAATTGTAATTTGTACTTTTGGAAGCAACTTTTCCATTATGTGTTTAACAGTATGAGAAATGAATTGCCAGAAAAAAGTTCCAGTGGCTGAGAGGGAGAGAGAGAGTCATAAAAAATGGTTTTATCATGATATAAAATTGTTAAGAGTTTTCAATACGATTCAACAGGTTAACATTTTGTATACATTGATTTAAATCTAATCTAAACTAAATACATTAATGTTGCTCCTATATAAATAAATACATAAATAAAACTTAGTTGTAAAGTGTTACTAAATAATTTGTGCTGGACATATGTGACCATAGACAACAAAACCAGTCATAAGGGTCAGTTTTTCGAAATTGTGATTTATACATCATCTGAAAGCTGAATAATAAACTTATAAGGATAAATAAAAAAATAAGCTTGTTATTGGACAGTATTTGGAAAAATTTGCCTTTAAAGTTGTCCAAATTAAGTTCTAAGCAATGCATATTATTCATCAAAAATAAAATTTGAAATATTTATGCCAGGAAATTTACAAAATATCTTCATGGAACTTGATCTTTACTTACTGTGCTAATAATTATTAGCATAAAAGAAAAATCGATAATTTTGACCCATTAAATGCATTGTTGGCTATTGCTACAAAAATACCATGTAACACATGGTTTTGTGGTCCAGCTAAATGCTGATTCATGATTCATGTATATTATTTAAAGACCCCAAAAGTGCTCTTTTCTGCGTTAACCTCGAACACAGAAATCAAGAATGAAAGCAAAAAAATGACCCAGTCTTCAGTCCTCCAAATCTCAAGAGATTTTTGGAAAACAGATACACTTAAGAACATCTTCAATGTGTTGTTTGGCCTTGTATATTCAATATTCTGGACAATCTGCAAGAAAAGAAGAAATAAAAAATGCGCACAGATAGACTTTTTCTTGCGTAAAAGAGCTCAACATTATCAACCAACAAAAAATAGATTTTATCCTTGTGAGGAGCAGCCATACGTTAGCATGCCCTGTCTGTTTGATAGTATTATAGCACATAAAAATTCACAACAGCTGACACATATCTAAACTTCTGGTTTCATCTGGAGTGGAATGTAAATCAGGTAAAGTAAGACACACGGTCGTTTCCCAAGATGTTTAAACTCCGTAAACGTCTCGCCTTGGTGTAAGCAAGGTGCGGTTGATCTGATGAGTAGAGAAATGCATTTGGCACTCAAACTGACAACAAAAGTCCCACTGAGCTCCTGCCACATGCCAGCTCTCAAATGGAGCTGAAAGTGTTCATTTTCTCCCCTGGAAGCAAATCCAACCACAGCCACAAATCTGTGTTTCCACTCAAATAAATAAGAAAACAAAACAACAACATTGCCCACTCCATATGCACTAAGGAAATCTCTGATTGACTCCACTATAGACATTACAATGCAAAGAGGGAAAATGAATGGCTTTTCAAAATGCAGCTGTCACTAGAGTGCAAATATATGGAAAGGGGTTCTCTAGCATTCGTGAAGCAGACTTTTATTGATTTCTCTTTGCTACAACTCACTGTGAAGCACTTTTACAGACACCTATTCACTATGTCACCCACACAAATCGGATAATGAGACATTATTTTAGGAAAATCATTGCAAAGCATAGGGATCAATAAGAACCCAATGCGCAAGCAACCAGAATGGTGAAATGAATAGCGAGCACTGCTGTATTCTTGTCTTTCAACTTTGCTGCAGAAAGAGACATTAGAGGAGGATGAGGAGGAGGTGAGAAAGTAGGTCTGCTACTTTTTCAACTCCACACTGGCAGAATAGAATGCCATCTGAAACTGATAGTGACCTTGCCAAGGTCTTGTGCCCTTATTGTAATTATATAAGTTCCAGTCATTAAACGAGGGTGGCCACAGAATTAATTACTGCGTGGTGGACCGCCAGCGCTGGGCACAGTGCCTGGGAAGTCCAGAGGATGAGCCTCTCCAGCAGCAGAATGAGCCATGCTACTCCTGCCATATTGTGGTTAGTCTTTTATTAATTATTATTGACTGATTTATAAGGCATGCTTGTATAATTAAAATAAATTGAGTAATTGAGGTTGGTCAAAATAACTAGAAGTTTGGATGTTTGACATTGGATTGATCCACATTACAGATTATGATGATATCGTATAATCATGCTATCATGCATGACATGTAAAGTGACCAAAAATAATTACATTTGTTCTTATGTGCTGTGCAGAGGTAATAATAATAATAAATGTTATTATTTAAAAATAAATAAATTAAAAAGTATTACGTTCTAATTATTTTGGATTTATATTGTAATCCAAAAGATAAAATTGTATTTACAGGTGCAATACAGAAATAAAAAAAATATATATATAAATTCACTGAAAAGATCTAATGTAGAAACACTGTTTTTATTAACTTTCTATTCATCAAATAATCATGAAACAATGCATTATGGTTCCGCAAAAATACTAAGCTGCAAAACTAGCATATTAGAATGATTTTTATAAATCAGCATATTAGAATGATTTCTGAAGGATCATGTGACACTGAAGACTAGAATAAGGGCTGATGAAAAATCAGTGTTCTGAAGACTTTTGAACAGTAGTATATGCTTGTGTTTAACTATTGTGCTAGCTTCTATGCCTCAAAACAAAACTCTCAACACATCACCTTTATAAAAACTGATAAAGTAAATGTTTCAGTCAGCAATAGCTGTGTACTATGGATCAGCCATGCAGTCTGAGGCAATGTTCAGATCCACTAACTGTGAATTAGGGTTGAAAGGGATAAAAACTGACTACTGAAATGAACTGACATTAAGAAGTAAGGCCAATGGTGTTTTCAGAGTTCCTTTGTTCTTCCAGCATTGCAGGAAAATGTACCTTGGTGATTCATTGCCTTGGAGAGAACAAGTGAACAAAGTTGATGACAAAAGCAATTAGCAGAACCTCCTCTGAGCTCAGGTATTTGAATTCAAAGAAAAGGTCAATAGCTTCAAAGTTACAAAAAAATTACAAAAAAAGCACATGATATTCAAGGGATAGGCCTGTTTCTCAAGCTCTTTGGCAGATTTCACACTGGTGAGAAGGAGACTGAGAGGAAGAGCTGAGGGAACCAACCTTGTTGGAACAACTACAATACTCTGGAGTTAAAACTACAAATCACTGGTGAAAATTCTGACACCTAAAAAGACCATCCAAATCTAGAGTTTGTATCTAAAGACCTAAATGCTGCAAAATCGGTGACCATTTGTGTTTGTTTAACAGTTTAAAAGTTATCTACACCTCATAAACTGTTTCAGAAGAGCAAGATCTCACCACAACAAAGGTTTGAATTTTGCATGATGTTAAAAGTCTTGAGGAACAAGTGATTAGTAGCATTGCTTTTTTACTTCTTTTATGTTAGGTAGGTTGTGCTTTAGGACAAATGTGGCATCTGCGGTACTTGATGACAGTTATACATGACTGCAAAAATATACACTTAAAAAGACTTCAGGGTTTTGTACGATTTTTTTTAAGTTTGTTTATATATGTATGCAAGATGGCTATATAGTGTAATGTTGTAAAATATTACTAAAATGTAAAATAACTGTTTTGTATTTTAACTAAATAATGTATTCCTGTGATAGCTAAGCTGAATGTTCAGCATTATTACTCCAGTCTAAGTGCCACATGACCATTTAGAATTAATTCTAATCTGCTGATTTGGTGCTCAAGAAAATTTTTTTTATTGCATTATCAATGTGGAAAACAGTTTTGCTGTATATTTTTGTGAAAACCGTGATACCAGAAGGATTCCTTGATGAATAAAAAGTTGAAAAGAGCAGCTTTGTTTAAAATTGAAACACTTTGCATCATTATAAATGTCTTGATAAATTGAATCCATAATTGCTGAAAAAAAATATTTCCAGAAACAGAAAGAAAAATATTGCTGATGCTAAACTTTTGAATTATCCAGGTCCAAAGTTTACCAAAATCTCACTATTTCGTGTCACCAAAATTAAATTGCAGCAATATGTTTCGCGCACAAAACACAGCACTTCATAAGCATTAGGGCTCATCCTCACATTTATGTAATGTATGTGATCTCCTCCCGGCCTATCCGTATTGAATTGAAGGATAGGGAGAAATGTATGGGTACAAGAGAGAGTCATTTCTCAAAGGATGATCTCAAGGTAGAGGTTTTTTGACGCATGTGCATTCTGGAGACCTAGAGTGGCACTATAAATATTAAACATCTTCTCCAACTGTAAAATATTTCTGTGGCCTTCAGCCGAGATGAACCAGTGTTACTAAGAATGAGAAACATTCCTCACGCAGCACTAGTAATTATATTGCACATGCATTTTTATATATTTGCATGTATTTTCATAACAATGTTGAAAAGACAAAACGATATCTAAAAGCTTTCCAGATTTTATAACCGTTTATTTTCCTGACCTCTGTGCCATTACTGTGTGACCTCCACTGGAGCATATTTACTAACACATAAACCTGCAAGCATAATGGAGTCATTTCCAAGTGATTTACTGCACACTATCTTCTAGCAATTTTCATCTCAATCCTCACCTGCTCCAGCTGTAACCCAGTACTCGAGCGATGTCTGCTGAATGATCTATGTGCCTACGATTAGCCAGAAAGACCCATGAATGGCCTTACAATCTGTCTACTGTCTAATAAAGTGTTCCTGTGGCTCAGTGGTAGAGCATTGCGTTAGCAGCGCAAAAGATCGTGATTCAATTCCCAGGGAACACACATACTGACAAAAAAATGTATAACCTGAATGCACTGTAAGTCGCTTTGGATAAAAGCGTCTGCTAAATGCATAAATGTAAATGCAAATGTAATCCTCACTGATGCTTCTCCAGGTGACTGTTTAAAATGACTGAAGCATATGAATATGGAAGTGCAGGATGAATCCTACTACCAGCTTTATGCTAATAAATAAATCAGTTTTTTTGCAAGTAGAAACATGGTATAATATGTACATGGTAATATACGCTTTATATTTATGCAAAATATTAATAAAACATACATTTAACCCTTATGCTGTGCTGAAAATAATTTATGGTGTTCCTGGTCAAAAATGATCATGCTATATTATCTCCAAATCTTTTCATCTTTGTGTCAACTTGTTTTCTTTCAATTAGCACAGGTGTTGTATTTCTTTTTTCTACTGATTTATTGAATGCCTCACTGATCTGAGCTCACGCACCTTGGGCAAAAAAAAAAAAACAATATTGACGCATAAAACAAAAACTGAGGCGCATAAGCTCAGATCAAAAAGAAATACAAAACCTGTACTAATGGAAAGGAATCAAGTTGATAGCTGATGAAATTTAAAAGCTTTTTTTAATGTTATACCCTTTGTAAGCAAAGTAACTATTATCGAGAAAAAGTAAATTCCTTTTGGGGTCAAAATTACCGTAATACAAAATAAAAAACATTGACAAAATATTAAAACTTCATTCTAAATCATAAACTGAACTCTGGCTTTCAGACCTCAGAAGTGTTTTTCTGCAGCTTTTTTGCTTTGTGAAATTCCAATCTCATAAAACTCATTGTATTCAACTTTCTTTTACTAATTGTCTGCTTCACTTTACTGTTTTCTGATGGTCATCACAAGCACAGCATAATGGATTTAAAATTAGACAGCTTTCAAATTGACTTTGTTTCTCTCCCAGCTGGGTGTAAATCAATTCTGTTTTAGCCCACAATTTATCTATCTGTTTATTTTTTGTGCTGTCTTAAGCAAAAGACAAAAGTGCAGCAATTAGTTTAGTGCAATATTAAGTTTTAACTCCACCAGCTACAATTATTTCTAAACCAACACTACAATTTTAGCACAGGCATTATCAAAACTACCTCATGCAAATCAGGGTTATTTTAGTGAACTAAAACTATTAATAATAAATATATAAAAAATAATACATAAATAAATAAAATTGGTTAATTGAAATAAATCATATATTAACTTAAATAAAAACATAACATAAAAAGTTCAACTTTTCTAGTTTTAAATAAAAAAGCTACTTAAAATGACAAAAACAATCAACAGAATTATTAAAATGTTAACTAAAATTAAACTGGAAAATACTCAAACAAAAAACGTTACCACAACAGTATCTCATTATACTAAAATTATATACATTTAATAAAATATAAAAGTAATGCTATTTAGAGTAAATACTGATGTGCATTAAAAGTATGTGTTTAAAAAAATGCAAACGTGATAACAAAGAAAGCATGAATATTGTCATAGGTTCTTTACTGAATGATGTGCCCTCAGTCTTTCTCTGAGTGACATTATTGACCTGCACCCTGCAAAAAAATAGAGCCGTACTTCCACTCCAAAGAGCTTAAATCATTCCTGGCTCAAGAAGTAATCCCACTTGATGGTAAAATTTCTCAGAGGATTTAAACCCTTTGAAACCGGTGATTCAAGAGCACAGCCTTTTCTGTTTTTAACACACCGCAGCCTGTTTTGGGGCGAATGACATTAGATTCACCAAGAAAAATGTCATGCTCTAATGTAATGCCTGAGATACAATGCAGAAATATAAATAATTAATGGCATTCTGATGCATGTAAATCCTTATTGTACCTTGAGAATCACAGAGGGGAAGAGGTTATGCAAAAGGACAGATTTAATCACAGGTATAGGTATTGAATTATGAACAATATGGCAAGCCATAAACAGATGTTTGCACTGGAGAACTGAAGCGTTATTAAAATGAACGAGCGCAGAAATCAGCCTAGACATCATAGAGATAGCTATTTAAATCAAATCAATAAACACCCACAGCAGCAGAATACTCTTAACATAATAGAAAATGAAAGGCTGATATTAATAAATATTGCTTATGCTGGTACAATGTATAAACAGATTGGGGAAAAGAAAATCTCACTTCCTTCCACAAGATTGCATATAGGCTCCGAATTAGACATTTGTCATTGCCGTAGATTAACCAGCACAGATCGTAACAGGATGGAAAACCATTCAGCTGATTGATATGGATTTTTTTGTCTGTTGTATAACAACGTGTCCAAACCAGACGTGATGCGATAATGTGACGAGACAGGATAATTTGTCGATTAGTTTCTGTATATTTCTGCAACGTTATGCTGGGCTGTGCACCAAATCCCAAACTGAATAGTAAATACCTTTCAAAATACAATTACATTTTAAAATTTGAACTGTGGCAAACAGGATATAGAACTGCGATTTGAATTTCAATTTAAGGTCGCACGCTGAAATGGAATGAAATCCAACTAAATTCATATTATAGATATCAAAGTACAAATCTTACATACATTTTTTATAACTTTTAAGAACATTATATCAAATAAAAAATATCTAACCCTAACCGTACATAACTGAATATTTAATGTATAGCAGTGTAAAATAATATGTATATTAAATATTACGCGATTAGGCAGTTAGATTAAATGATTTTTCTTCATCTCAATGTCTAATAACAATATTTTTTAAACAAACCATATGTCCTTTCAATTTTTGGAATGACATGTGTTGTTCTTGTATTGTAAATATCATGCTTGAGAAGGGCCCAGAAGTTCTAAACCGGGTTTAAATCAGATGAACAAGAGGGCCAGGACATTTTTCTAGCATTGATGCAAACTTTTCTGGCAAGCAAAACAGAAGTACTTGGCTGTATGTTTTGGAGCATTGTCATGCATAAAGATCATGGCCTTATTGGCTGCAGACACTTCTTGTACCACTGTTTGAAGAAAATGTCTTCCAAAAATTGTGTATTTATTTGAGAGTTCATTTTCAGTTCATGTGCAACCAGAAAAAGTCCAACTAGCTCATCATTAATAATAGCAGCCCACACCATTATGCAACCCTCACCTTGCTGTCAGCTGACTCAAACTGGTTCTCTGGGTCCATGTGTGAGCCAATCACGGGCCCAGCTGTCTGGTCCATCAAGAGTTACACTGATTTCATCTGTCCATAAAACCTTTGAAAAATCAGTCCTTATTTATTTCTTGGCCTAATCTTGATGCTTTAACTTGTGACTTTTGATAAGTGATTTTTCTTAAGCATGAAGATCGTGTTTCAGTTTCCCTTGCTTTAGCAAATTCTTTGAGAACCTGACACCTTCTTCTGGAGATTCCAGGTAGGTTGCTGTTCTGGAGAATGGTGGCACTGGAAGTTATAGGGTTCCTGGTGGATTCTTTGCAGATCTTTTGCTGTTAATTTGCACCTTTGTTTTCTCAACACATTTTTTTTAAAGATTAAGCAAACCACCTGATTGTCCCATAGTCACACTTTAAAGGGTTACTCCATGCCAAAATGAAAATGTTGTCATTAATCACTTACTAATCACCCCATGTTGTTCCAAACCTGTAAAAGCTTTGTTCGTCTTCGGAAGACAATTTAAGTTATTTTGGATGAAAACCGGGAGGCTTCTGACTGTCACATTGACTGTATCCGTGTGGAGCAGCTGACACAGGACAGCATATGCTGTTTACACCCAGTGGATACTCTTCAAAATGGTGCTACGGTGACGCGGAGGAGACGAGTTGTTGAATAAAGTTGTTATTTTTGTTTTCTTTGCATACAAAAATAATTCTAGTCACTTCAAAATTCAGATTGAACAACTGATAGCAGATGGACTATTTTGATGATGTCTTTCATACTTTTCTGGGCCTTGACAGTGTCATTTACTTGGCAGTCAATGGGACAGTCACATGCAAAATATCTTAAATTGTGTTCCGAAGACGAACAAAGATTTTACAGGTTTGGAACGACATGGGGGGTAAGTGATTAATGACAAAATTTTCATTTTGGGGTGGAGTAACCCTTTAATAGTTTGGAAATTTACAGAGTACTGCATTTTTATGACAGTCATTATTTACTTGTTTGCCCGTTTTTAGCTGTAGTAATAATCTGCATAATAATTATGCACATCTGAATTTAAATTGTTTGAAAACACACACACACACTCACAGTATATATATATATTATATACTGGCATTGTTCAACTGTATTAAACATTTTCTATCACCTTACCCTAACCGTGCACACTAAACCTGCACTCCTTACAGAAAACTTTCTGCATTTTTAGATTCTCAAAAAACTTGATTCAGTGTAATTTATAAGCTTGTTCCCACAAGGTAAAAATGTACTGGTATTTCTTGTGGGGACATTTGGTCCTCATAACGTAGGAAATATGAGTTTTACACACATGCACACACACAGAGATTTATAAACTATAGATTAGATTATATAATAATTAAAAAATATAATTACATTCTAATTTGATTTTACTGTAATTTCACCACAGATCTGTAGCTTTTTGCTGATGATAATGAAAACATTTAGAGAACTTCCACTAAACCCAACAGAAACTTAAAATCTCATCAGTGGAAGCACAATTAAATGTAGTCTTACTTGTGCAGTCTTGAAATTTGAGTAATTTTGGTTGTAGTAATGAGATATCAATCCTCTAGTGACACCCTTCCTAAAGAAATTTAGCATGAATTCTGAGCAATGATTTACACTACGGTGCCTAAATTTATTCTACTTAATTCTTTAATTTTCACCAATTATGTACAGTGCTAAACTGACGGAGGTTGTGAAGCATATGGGTACATTTAATTAATTCCACTTTAAGGCTCATTAGGCCATTTCATAAGGCAACTTTTCATAAGGCTGAATAAAATACCTTATTTCAAGGGTGATCTTATTGGTATTCGAAGGAATTAAGTGGATAACCAAAGAAATGTGCAATACCAAGTTTTCACACACACACACTTGTTTATACTACCTGCAGGTTCCTAGTATTATGTCCTATTATATATATCGTACTCGGTTACTATCATAACCTCGGTTCCCTGAGATATACCCTGAAACTGAGCTGCAGCACGTTGGACAAGACCATACAGCGGTTTAACAGGACAAGTTCACTCAGAACAGACCTCGCCAGGGTCGACCAAAGAAGTTGAGTGCACGTGCTCAGCATCATATCCAGAGGTTTTGTTTGGGAAATAGACGTATGAGTGCTGCCAGCATTGCTGCAGAGGTTGAAGGGGTGGGGTGGGGGGGGGGTCAGCCTGTCAGTTATCAGACCATACACCGCACACTACATCAAATTGGTCTGCATGGCTGTCGTCCCAGAAGGAAGCCTCTTCTAAAGATGATGCACAAGAAAGCCCGCAAACAGTTTGCTGAAGACAAGCAGACTAAGGACATGGATTACTGGAACCATGAACTGTGGTCTGATCAGTGGCGGCTGGCCAATAGGGGGCGCCGCCCCCATCAAGTTAGCCAGGGTAAGAAGCTGACTTCAACATGTTTAAAATAAAAATATAAGTTAAATATATATTGCAAATTAATCAGTACTATTCGACTGGTAATCATGTTAGCACCTATAAAAAAAAAAAAAAAAAACTTTTCGTTTGTATGTGTGCGGGACGCCGGACTAATGGGTGTCTATAAGCTCTGTAAACTTTTGAAACGCATGTGACTTGAGGCTGAGCTCTAATTGGCTTGTTTCAGATTGTCCTTGGGGCACAGATCACTGCGCTCAAGACCCTCCCACTTTAGATCTTAGCGAAGCAATATTGTTTTTAGATATTTTGGCCTCACGTGATTGGACCGTCAAAAAGGCGCAATCTCTTTTCTGAGATGAAAGTAAATTCGATTTTAACTTTACAAAAAATACTTTCACAAGGCAATCAAATTAAGAAAAACATAAAATACAAATGCAGATCAAGGAGATTGGACAGAGTTGGCAAGCAGGATGCGATGTAAGTCATGCCTTTTATTGTTTTTCCTGATTGTCATTTCAAAGTCCTGTCACCTAAGTGTTGGCAATGACACGGAAAGGTACTTAGAACAATGCAGTTTAACTTGAGCCTATCATCGAGATCCAAGCACAATTGGCTTGTGTCTCTTTTCAAGAAAAGTAAGAGTTTTATGTAAGGATTATTATGCAAATATATAAAAAATATAGTGTCCCATATTCAGTCTGACATTGATGTCTGACAACTTGAATAATACATGGTCAATAACATTAAAATTAAGATAAAAAAACATAATGGTCTATAAGTCTCAAGAAGTTTACATTTTTTGCATAGTTATTGCATTGGACTTTATTAAACCTTATGAAAATATAACCTTTATATGCAATGATTAAAAAAAATTAAAAGTCAATTTTATTGAACCATTTTCAGTCTTTATCTTGAAGGATTTGCTATCCTGTTTTTTTTAGCACCAGCCGACACTGGGTCTGATGAGACCAAGATAAACTTAATGTACAAAGACAAGTGTGTCTTGCCTAAAGTCAAGCATGGTGGTGGGAGGGTCATGGTCTGGGGCTGCATGAGTGATACCGGCACTGGGGAGCTACAGTTCATTGAGGGAACCATGAATTCCAACATGTACTGTGACATACTGAAGCAGAGACTGGGCCGAAGGGCAGTATTCCAACATGATAACGACCCCAAACACACCTCCAAGACGACCGCTACCTTGCTAAAGAAGCTGAGGGTAAAGGTAATCTGTGGGGCATCCTCAAACGGAAGGTGGAGGAGCGCAAGGTCTCTAACATCCACCAGCTCCGTGATGCCGTCGTGGAAGAGGACTCCAGTGGCAATCTGTGAAGCTCTGGTGAACTCCATGCCCAAGAGGGTTAAGGCAGTGCTGGAAAATAATGGTGGCCACACAAAATATTGACACTTTGGGCCCAATTTGGACATTTTCACTTAGGGGTGTACTCACTTTTGTGGCCAATGGTTTAAACATTAATGGCTGTGTGTTTAGTTATTTTTAAAATAGTAAGCAACACAACAACACTGATAATAATAAGAAATGTTTCTTAAGCAGTAAATCATCAAATCAGAATAATTTCTGAAGGATCATGTGACACTGAAGACTGGAGTAATGATGCTGAAAACTCAGCTTTGCCCTCACAGGAATAAATTACATTTTTAAATACATTAAAATAGAAAACGATTATTTTAAATTGCAATGCTGTTCCACAATAATTACGTTTTTTACTGCATTTAAAAAAAAATGCAGCCATGGTGAGCATTATAGACTTCTTTCTAAACCTTTCCGATCACAAATTTTGAGCATTAGTGTAAATAAAAATAAATACATTTGTATAGGAGACACTCGTAATTTACCAAACAACTGCAAACAAAACTAGTATGAAATTTGGGGATAAAAAAACTTACAAAACCACTTTGTAAATCTTGAGTCAGAAACTATTATATCTATTACAGAAAGGGCGCCATGGCAGAATTAAGGATGTCCTCACAGCGCTGTCAAGGGAGCTCTCAAAACACAGTAGAAATACTTCAAAGGGAAAAACAGAGCAGGTGTCAGCGCAGCAGGAACCAATGAGATTGATAGAGGTCTGGACAGCCACCTTGGGTGGCTCTGACACGGACCATCCTTCCTCAGGGGTTCGGTAGGCTGCACATTCCCACAGACAAGCGAGTTTTGACAGAACACTGTTTGCATGCTGGGATTTATTATGACCATTATCGGTTCCTAATGTGTGTGTTTGGGCCAGCTCCATTATATCGCACCTGCAGAGACTACAGGTACAATGACGAATCAGTGCAGGGTATAATAGATGACATCATATATAAAAGCACTGCAGAGAGCTCTACAGTCCCAGATCCATCATGGGCTTGATTACCCTTTAATCCTTCCATTTCCCTTCCTCAGCCAGGATTATTCACCAAAACGAGCACAGAGGTTCTCTCAATGACAATCATCTTATCCAGAAATGGTGATTGGCAGCAGTGGGGTGTTTTTGCGCTTGTTTGGATGAAAGGTCTGTCATTTAAATAATCAATTTGATTGGCTGATGATGTGTACGATGTATTTGCTCACGCGCAATTTTCACGTTATTCTCGACAGGGTTTTGATGTCTAGCGCAACCGGCGGCAAGCGAAACAGAATAAATGTTATTAGTATTCCATGGACATTGAACACCCCGTGAAAATATCTGAGAGGGAGGGGGAAAAATAACGAGTCCTGATTTCCAGTTGCCCTGGTTACCAGTTGAGTCTGGGCTTTCTGATTACCACCTCAGTGCTTGCTGTGAGCCTTTCATTACAACACAGCCACTACATGAGACTCAACCAGACTTTTAATGAAGAGCAGACGGGGAACCTATGAACCACTCTGCCGTGGCGCCCCTTCTCACTTTGACGAATACAAGATCGTGATGTTCTTCCGAACAGTTAGCACCTTAAAACTTTCCAATTCGAAACTTCACAAGCATATGCTTAATTGAATTGGGCCAGATGGGACAAAATCAGTAGGAACGGAGTGGTACTGAAGGCAAAATTTCACAATCGAGGTATGAGCAACCGGAGCCCGTATTATTCTGTGATTCTTGGAAGTTATAGCCTTTGATTGATGGAAGGGTCAAAGAGAGTAGATGATGTGAAATACTTCACAGTTGGATGTCTACACACGAGCAGCAAAAGGCCTGAAATGTTGAATGAAGCCAAAGAAAACAGCTCTTAAAGTTTAACTTTGCAAAGAAAGCATAAAGAAAAGTCATTATCTAGGCTTCTGAGCGATACAAAGGAACTTAATGGCCTGCGTCATGCAAAAAAAAATAGCTTTTCGTATTGGTGCTACTATCGCCTTCACACATATTGATTTTTAGTATGATAGCCTTTGAGTATGTGTATGTGTATATATGTGTATAGCCATTCAGGTAATTGTACGGCATTCAAATTTAGGCCTTGATTAAAAATAGGTCTTACAGCACATTAGGTTTAGCAAATAACCATCGTATTATCAATAACTATTCTTTATAGTGTTCTTGGGTTGACTTTGAAAAGGTATTCATATTACATTATACGTTTTTCAGCGTAATGTTTCTTGGTTCTTTACGGCACCAAGATGTATAATATAAAAAGTAATGCATGAATATCACTGCATTTCATAAAGTATCAAATCAAATGTCATCTGCTAGCTTGATTCTAGAGCTTTTCTCAGAAACAACACATTCTCACTCCCAACTCGTCACATATTGACGCTTGGTCAGGACACTTTGGCGTCACTTTTTGATGCACAGGGTAGTCCTTTAGCATAATTTTTGATGTGCAGGGTCCTCCATTGCTTTAAAAAAGAAACCCTTGGTGACAGTAAGCTGACGCGAAAGGCACTGGGAATTTTATCGTCATGATTTCATTATATATTGGGTAATAATATTGCCATTATTGCATATGTTAGGGTGTGATTTTTCAATGTAAACAGTCACAACAGCTTTATTTATATTACACTATTTACACATTTATGAGCACGTAACCCAACCCCTGTCCCTAAACCTACCATTTGTCAATAAAACACAAGATATAACAAGCAGATACAGCTACAGTTATAATTTATTCAAAAAATATTAATATTCCAAGTCTTCCGAGGCAAAATTATTGATTTGTGAGAGGAATAGATGTGATCGCCATCTCCATCCACCGCAAAGCTCATCCTGTGTGCTGTAGTCTGTGCACAAATTAAAAAAATGCCACCAGAAGAAGCCTTACGTTAACCTTAGTTGGGAAATGTTATTGGCTCTTGTGTGTCTCGTGACCGATTGCGTCATACTACGGGAGTATCTTTTTTAATAAGATGTGAGCGTGTTAATGGAGCGGGATCATTTTCAGCGATTAAAACCATAGATATGTATACATATCTATGATTAAAACCTTATGTTTTACTTATTCCCATAAAGATATCGTATTGCTTCAGAAGACTTGGAATGCAACAAGACTTGTTTGTAATGCTTTTATACTGCTTTTTATGGTAAGTTTTTGCAATAAATACCTGTGACTGTACTTTTATTTGCCTGCTCCGTGTTTTATATTGTTCAGAAGTGGGTAAGTTTAGGGTTGGGGCGGGGTTAGGTGCTCCAAAGAGAGTATACATTTATATACATTTATTTAATTTTTTTACAAATGCATGCAAACTATTAATCGGATGCCCATTTTCCACAAGTTGATATGATTCTTTTGGTTTTTAATGTAGTTTTAATGTAGTTTTAAAGTCTATAAATTACTTTAGTTAAAATTTCTCAATGGTAGTGTAAAACAACACCCTTTTTACCTTGTCAAAATCAGCTCTACAGAAATCAACCCGTTTTTTGCATGTTGCTTTAAATGCTAATGAGCTCTGCTGACCACACCCCTCTCTTCTGTGGGGTGATGAACCGTGCTCTGAGAGACTGTTCACTTTAGCCGTGAAACTTGCTAACTAGCACGTTATTAGGAATCGCGATTGCAAAGATTCATAAAAAAAAACTTATACTCACTTCTGCTGTAAGTGAAGATGGATCACGAATGATTCGCAGGAACATAAACGCATTTAGGTAGATACCTTCACAAACAAAAGTAATCCACTGTCTTCAGCGGCTCAGATATCGGGAGTAAATAATGACTACTATGTTCATTATTACATCCAACAACAAAAAAACTAAATTCCGCCAATTGGCCAACCAAATCTGAGCCCGTGACGTCATCCTCAGTTCGTTCAGCAAAATAATAGTCCTCTGCTGCTGCATGGGCAGGTCATAGATTGGGCTTTCCTCTGTGTAACCTAACGCGTTTCACAGAAATATTTATTTCAGAAATGTCAATCAGCACCCAGCCTGTTTTATTAAGCTGTGCTTGTAGTTAAATCTGTATGGTGAAGCTGCTCTACCCATGGACAGTGCAGAATGGATGAGAAGCACAGATTAAAAAAAAAATCTAATAAAATAGATGTTAAGTTAGAGGGGTACCCCAGATATATTTTTATTAAAAAGATAACGATGACAAATCTGATTAAGTTCACGCAGTGAGGATACGATACATTTCGTTAATTAATTATTTACTGTCATTCTTGTGAATGAAGTCTGTTTTAGGCTGTTAAAATGTAAATGCCTCACATGCCTCAAATGCTAAGCGCATGACATCATTTAGGGGCTACTTGTTTTGTGCCGCTCCGGTGAAGCTAAGTGAAAAAAATGAGTCGGCAAGAGAAATCTTCTTATGCAACTGACTTTTTTTGATGGGTAATTTACTCTTTTTCTATCTTTCTACTGTATTTTTCCACTCCATGTCTGAGCTTTTCTATCTTACCTACATACATTTGAAACATGCACTCATTTTTCATATTTTGTATTTATTTGTTTTACATTTTATACATTTACATTTAATCATTCATCCAAAGTGGTTTACAAATGCGTGCTGTGACAAGTCTGTAATTATAACTGATAATTAATTACTAGTCTATATTAACGATTATTGCAAAGTCATCAAAACTGGCTAATGGCATCAGAACTACCCAAAATGTCTCAAAAGAATCAAAATGATCGTGCAAGACATTATTTGAAGTATGCAGTATGCATGCAGTCATACAAACTCGTTAGTGAAATCTCTACCTGGTGGCGCAAAGGGACAGATTGCTCAGACTGGATTTTTCACTAGTAAATGAAGATTAAATAATCAAATAAATTGCTACTGAATTTGACAGTGATACCCTCCAGTGAGTTTATTTATTTTATTTTTAATTGTATTGTATTTTATTGTTATTTGTTTTAGATATTTCAATGTATTTGGAAGTCACATCAAATATTAATTAGGGTAAGCAATTAAAAAGAGAACAATGGCCCCCAGCCTCTTCAGAAAAGGGCAATCACCACGCGATCAGTTCTCAGTGCTCAAATACACACACAGCAGTCCAAATGTCTATCGTGTAGAGCATCTCACGTAAATACAGTCGGTTATGGCTTTAGTGAATGTAAACCGGTGGGTGAAAACTGAATGTGTGTCAGTATTACATGCATGCCTTCCGTCTTAAAGGGACAGCATTCCTAAATAAATACATATCTGTGTCATCGATGTTAACCAACAAAAGATGTTAAATAAATGTATACTTGTTAAGTAAACCTACTGTATCTGAAAAATGAGTTTAATTTGTATCTCTACCAAAAGAATGAAAATGTATTCCATTTTTTTCCAAATTCAATGCTTGATTCAAATTTCTCATATTCAAGATTAAAGACTTGTATTAATCACGTACACAATTATACAGAATATAATCAGCAGTGGAATGTAAGTCAGGTCCGCTCCATGGACAGTGCAATTATATGAAATACAAACACAAGAGAATATACATAAATATAGGTATGGAAAAAAATGAAGTAGAAAATAAAAAGAATAAAAGAAAATAATAAAAGATCAAATAAAATGTGCAATAAAATAATGTGCAGGACAGTATACTGTAGACTTAATAAATAATAATATAAGCAGGAATGTGCAATAATATAAGCAGAATAATGTGCAAACAGGCTCTACAGGGTATTTGCATAGCAGCAATATGAATGGTAGAGAATAATTAATATCTTACTGATTATTAAGTGATTATTAAATGGAGTCATGTTAATGTTATGAGACTGGGTTTGAGTTAATATACTTAATTGATTTGGTCTAAAGAGAGAAGAATTAATGACTATTTTTGTTTGAATACTACATATAAAATAGCTACCAAAATAAATGTTGGTTATGGAAGTTTGACAAAGTATGACTAAAAGTTGACAAAAATGCACTTACTTTTCGTCGACTAAAACGACTCAAATGACTAAAATGTGACTAAGACTATTAAGCATTTTCATCTCAAGATAATGTCTAAGACTAAATAAAAAATGCCTGCCAAAATTAACACTGCATTAATGATGGATTTGTTTCTTACAAACCCACAGCTTTTCACTTCACAAGACATTAATTGATGAACTCAAGTCATTTCTGGGTGACCTATTCCTTTAAAAACCTTTATTCTGTGAGACGTTTTACTTGAAAGGTATGCTTGTGAACTTTTGTTTAAAAAGTATTGGTTGGTTATTTTGTAATGTAATGCAGTGATATTCATATGTTTTAAGTGTGGCATAATTCAGTAGGTATAAAAAGTATAAAGTAGATTATGACAGATCTTGATGGAAGAGGTAAGAAAAAAGCGGTCAAAGGAATCAGAAAACTGAAAATAAACCCCAGAGCAAATGCCAGGAAATATATACCTCACAATTATTCTAGAATATAAAGAGATAAAACTAAAACGTTTGCAACTCATATGGAAGTTTGAGACATTTAGTAAGAAATTTTACAAATAGAAGACGGATAGTTTTTCACCCAAAACACGAAGCACACATCCTGCTCTGCTACTTGTCTATATATTCAGAATGGGCTCTCATCTTACACCTGACATTTAAACACACGAGTTTCTGCCAGAGGGATTCAAGCACTCATTTATTCAACTTTCTTTATGAATTATTTATTTCATGCCCTTCAAAAAGAAAAAAAACAACAACAACTAATCTATGCATGTTCAGAACAGATGAAATTGCTATACAGATGAAATTGCATACTCTTTAATTATTATCGCCATCTCTCTCTCTCCTCCACCTGTAGTAGACAATCCCACAAAGAGAAGTACAAAAATAGAAGTCGATCCAAGTAGCAGATAGAGGTCTCTATCTCCTCCATTAAGCATCTACTGATCCCTTTAAGTGAACTCTAGACTCCCAGTAAAATAAGAGACATTAATTTAGGAGAATCAAGGGAATTATCATTTTGACCGGTTCGCGACTGCTTAATAGATCTGGCCATTAGCAACACAGTCTAATCTGTTTCACAAAATTAATTGGTCTTTATGTCAAGTCCCATGTGTAGGCTATGCTTGTATTTAAGTGGCATGCGGGTAGTTAAGAGTGTTTATCAGATAAACACGTTTTATTAAAAAGGGGACATTTTTTTGTTGAATTTTCACCAGAGGTACTGCTCCAGCAAATCAAACTCATTGAGACAAACTATAATCATATCTGCTTGTAATTTCCAAATGAACCCAAAAAAGACTAAGTACAAAGATGTCACTGGAACAGCACCCTTAAGCTAAAAGGAATGTCTTTGTATAATATTTACAACTAAATGGTTCATATTGATACATTTTTGAAAAGTTACATTTTTATCTGAGATTAGGGGTGCACCAAAATCATAATTTTCTCATCCTATAGAAATAAGTTTGTAATTTAAAAAACTAGAGGGCAGTTTTTATTCTCAAGCCATGGGTTCCTTCAGAATTTCTTTAAAATAGCAGATATTTGATATTCTACCATTAAAACGGATGCTAGTTTAAGTACTTGATGAATCTGACAATTGATGTAGTCCTAATATATCAACTTCAAAATGAATCATATACATTTAATTCACTCACACATGAGCATATTTGTTTATTTAATTCCAGAGAGAAACCATGGAGAAATAAATAACCAAATCCACTTTTTATTTTATTTTATTTTATTTAAAAACACAGCACAAAAAAACAAGTGGTTACTGGGTCTCACGGCTAATCATGATATAACAAGTTTGAATAAGCAGAAATGCAATGAGACATAAATAACTGAAATATTATCAGTGATTTACAGCTTAAATTAAACACAGTATCCATTCCAGGCTCAGTAATAAATAAATAGAAACATATACAGTATAAATGGTCAAAACATGTCTGTGAGACATTTTGAGGCTAGCTGGTAGACTGATATTTCGTTATGGGAGTGTTATAAAATCACCAAAGAATAGCTGAATGAAACAAGGTATTAAAGTTTTACTAAATGAATATAATTTAGTATCTTTGATGATCTCTTTTGAGTATATAATCTTTAAAATGATCAAAGGCATTGTAACCTGCAAAGAGTAAGTCTTTTAAACGCAATTGATATGCAGCTCTCTCAAGGTGACCCCGATTATACCAGCATGAGGTTCCTGGGCTAAACTGAACACCATTATTAGAAATCAGATCAGAGTTCTGTGAGAAGATAATATAAATAATGCAGCAAGCACAGATTTGAGGTGATGCCATCCTTTAGTAACAACCATTGGAAGCAACTCCACCAAAACATGTTACTACAGGCATTCACTTCATCATAAATACATAAATAAAGTGTCATGTTCTTAGGGGCTATTCACACACACTGCATTTTTTTTCTGTTCCACTTCCATAGTTTTTTCTATGCTAATATTTGTGACCCTCTCTGTAAAAACCAGGCTAAAGTCTAAAAATCTAACTCTAAGATAACGAGCATCAAAGTTTGATTACAAGCATTAATTTCACTATGATTTCAATCTTTGACATGGCCTTACTCAGTCAATATTAAAGATACCAAGAAAATATTTGCACAGAATCTTCTTTACAATATGTAGGATGATTTTAAGCAGCAAATAGTAAATCTAAAAAATGACTTTAGCTGGGTTTTCAGAGAGAGGGTCACATATGCAAAAGCATGTTAAAAGAGATTAAGTTAAATTTTATTTTTTTTTTTCACTTCCCTGTATTTCACATTTTTAACTGCAGAAACACATTCCGTGTGAACTGGACCTAAGTCACGGTAGTCAAAAAAGTTACACATTTTTTTATAAAGAAAACAGAAAGTGGAATGAAAAAAGCAGCGCTAAACAAAACACAAAACAGAGTATTTAATTCTACTGGTCTGAAACCATGTGGGAAATGATCTTAAAAAATCAATTATCTTCTGTCTATCTATACACATTGCATTTATTTATTTGGGGAAGTACGGTATGACTCTTAAAGAATAATTAAAGAAGAAAAAGAAAGATTGTCTGTAAGCTGAGGAGTCTGAATTCTACCACTCAACATATTTAAATATAACAGATTCAAGACGAGCTCCCAAACCTCTGCTGTGCTTTGTTCTATTTACTAATTACCACACCATTTCAAATGAAACTCTACAGCAGGTGTTTCTGCTCTCTAAGAAACAGTCTTGTTTTCTCAGTGAGTACATGAGCACTGGAAAAGTGAACACTAAATTCTCATCTGGCTCTCTTTAATAGCTTGTGAGGAATCCTGCAGGGCCACTCGCAACAGCAGAATGAAATGAAGCTCACTACAAGAATGAGATGTACTACATGTGACAGAAACAGGGCCCACCTCAACACACAGCCCCTTACCTGAGTTCTGGCATAGTGGAAATATATTGTGTTCTTCTCTCCCTTATCAATATTATCTATTGTTTCCCTCCTCAATGTATCCGCACTCATTCTGTACAGACTGTGCTTTGCATCAGGGGAGTTCAGACACTATCAAGCAATCAGTCAACGGATGTCATAGTGTCACTGGAGTCCCCAACGGCGGTTCAAGCCTCTAGAATCCAGCATGGAAATCAATGGCCAGAGTCATATGAGGGTGTTTCTTCATCTATGGGCACTTTTACAGTATATCCCAGGGGCTGATATTTATTAACACTAACAGATATCAACTTTTTCTTTTTTTATATGAAGGTCACATTAAAACTTTCCCAGAAACTTTTAATCGTGGCTTCATCATCTAGTTCTTCTACTTTTCAAAGGCCATATATTTATAGATTTTGCTGTCTTACTGTTGTTCCAGAACCAGACTTTCAATATTAAACCATTAGAAATCCAAACACTACCATTCAAAACGTTTAATGTTTTTGAAAGATATGCACAATATTATTAAGATTTAAAATAATAAAAAATAACTTTTTGTTGGCTGAATTTTCAGCATCATTACTCCAGTCGTCAGTGTCAAAAATTAATCACCAAACACCAATGAATTGTACATATGGGTACAGTCATTTCATACATGTCAAAACTGTTGCAACAGAGGTGGAAATACAATTTTTAAGTCCATGAATTATGTTTCCATCTTTGTTGCCACAGTGTGGAAGTGCCTTTTTCTCTTCTAAAGAAGGGGGTGTCCCAGTACTTTTGTCCATATAACGAATATACAAGTCATTGGTGTTTGGTGATGAAATTTTGGCTCAAGGTCTGCATTTAAAGTCACACCAGAGGTGTTCAGCTGGGATTAGGACTTGTCTTTCTGCAGACCAGTCAAGTTCTTCCACACTGACTGAATCATCATTTCTCTTTGATCCTTGCCTTATACACAGAGACATTGCCCGGCTAGAATAGAAAAGGGTTCTGTCCAAACTGTTGCTATAAAATTAGAAGCACACAATTCCATAGAATATCATTATATGCTTAAACATTCAGATTTGTACTCTTGGAAATTACTAAAATAGTCAAACCTTTCATTAAAAAGGGGTGACCCAATACTTTTGGCAATATAGTGTGTGTATGTATATATATATATATATACCCCTCACATTTTTGTAAATATTTTATTATATCTTTTCATGTGACAACACTGAAGAAATTACACTTTGCTACGATGTAAAGTAGTGAGTGTACAGCTTGTATAAAAGTGTATACAAAAAAATGTGCTGTCCCCTCCAAATAACTCAACACAGAGCCATGTCTAAACCACTGGCCACAAAAGTGAGTACACCCTAAGTGAAAATGTCCAAATTGGGCCCAATTAGCCATTTTATCTACCCGGTGTCATGTGACTCGTTAGTGTTACAAGGTCTCAGGTGTGAATGGGGAGCAGGTGTGTTAAATTTGGTGTTATCACTCTCACTATCTCATACTGGTCACTGGAAGTTAAACCTCATGGCAAAGAACTCTCTGAGGATTTGAAAAAAAAGATTTGTTTCTCTACATAAAGATGGCGTAGGCTATAAGAAGATTGCCAAGACCATGAAACTGAGCTGCAGCACGGTGGCCAAGACCATACAGCGGTTTAACAGGACAGGTTCACTCAGAACAGACCTCGCCAGGGTCGACCAGAGAAGGTGCTCAGCGTCATATCCAGAGGTTGTGTTTGGGAAATAGACGTATGAGTGCTGCCAGCATTGCTGCAGAGGTTGAAGGGGCGTACCATACGCTGACCATACGCTGCACACTGCATCAAATTGGTCTGCATGACTGTCGTCCCAGAGGGAAGCCTCTTCTAAAGATGATGCACAAGAAAGCTTGCAAACAGTTTGCTGAAGACAAGCAGACTAAGGACATGGGTTACTGGAACCATGTCCTGTGGTCTGATGAGACCAAGATAAACTTATTTGGTTCAGATGGTGTCAAGCGTGTGTGGCGGCAACCAGGTGAGGAGTACAAAGACAAGCGTGTCTTGCCTACAGTCAAGCATGGTGGTGGGAGTGTCATGGTCTGGGCTGCATGAGTGCTGCCGGCACTGGGGAGCTACAGTTCATTGAGGGAACCATGAATGCCAACATGTACTGTGACATACTGAAGCAGAGCATGATCCCCTCCCTTCAGAGACTGGGCTGCAGGGCAATTTTCCAACATGATAACGACCACTGCCTTGCTAAAGAAGCTGAGGGTAAAGGTGATGGACTGGCCAAGCATGTCTCCAGACCTAAACTCTATTGAGCATCTGTGGGGCATCCTCAAATGGAAGGTGGAGGAGCACAAGGTCTCTAACATCCACCAGCTCCATGATGTAGTCGTGGAGGAGTGGAAGAGGACTCCAGTGGCAACATGTAAAGCTCTGGTGAACTCCATGCCCAAGAGGGTTAAGGCAGTGCTGGAAAATAATGGTGGCCACACAAAATATTGAAACTTTGGGCCCAATTTGGACATTTTCACTTAGGAGTGTACTCACTTTTGTGGCCAGCGGTTTAGACGTTGAGTCTCGTTGAGTGAGGGGACTGCAAATTTACACTGTTAAACAAGCTGTACACTCACGACTTTACATTGTAGCAAAGTGTCATTTATTCCGTGTTGTCACATGAAAGGATCTAATAAAATATTTACAAAAATGTGAGGGATGTACTCACTTCTGTGAGATACTGTATATATTCACGTGTGCGTGCGTGTGCGTGCGTGTGTGCGTGTATGTGCGTGTGTGTGTGTGTGTGTGTGTGTGTGTGTGTGAAATACTTATTTAATTAGCCTACGAAGGCATATGAGTCTTTTTATTCTAAAAATGTTTAAATATAATTTGTTTATGTAATTTATTTTCTTAGAAAATTGACAAAAAAGGCTGGCTTCTCTTGTGATGCATACATGTTCATTGTTCAACACAGTTATCAAACTAATTTAATAAGTGTTTTAGGAAATTTTATTTTCTAAAGAGTCTATTTTTCCAACGGTGCCCTGTTTACAAAACACCCATTCATGCATAGAGATGACGAATGAAAGGACAATATTTGAAGAGGCTACTGTCAATATACAGTATGCAAATAGATATATTACTGCTGATATGATTGGTATCCCTTAGAGTCTCCATAAATAAATAGATAAATACATAAACGGAGAGATGTTTTCTTGTTCCCTCAAGCACACACAGAAGATGCATAATGCAACTGATGGGTTTCCATAGAAACCACCTTCATATATTTAAATTCCAACAGCAGTGACAAAAGCTAGATGCATGTTACATGCAAACAGCAAAATTGTTCGAGGCATTTGAAAACAGGGTCATAGTTTGTTCGAACACTGAGGCCTGCTAAAATTGCTCCCTGATTTACAATAAATTGCTTTGAAGCTGAGAGCAGACTAAATGCATTCAAGGCCAGCATGCTATACATTTTAATCATGCTCAATTAGAGTATGCAAATCTCAGGTTTACTATCTTATTAAAGTTAACACCATCTTGTGACTCTGTGCAGGATTACAGCACTAGAAGACAATATTAAAGACATTACACCCAGCTTTTTTGGCTCAGATCACCAAGCAGAAGAGAGCCAACACCAACGGACCACAGAAAATAAATGTGTTGTACTAAAGAGCTAGCATGGTCATCTGGAGTTGTTGAAGCAGATAGAGTTGCTCTGTGGTCTATCACCTGGCAGTAGAATGTACATTGTTGTTAGCACTTCCTGAAGGGCCAGCATATGTGAATGCAAATATGAATTACTAGAGGATTTTCTTTTTAACTCTGCTAAAGCATAATGACAGATGTGAGAGTGATGTAGAGTTAGAACCTGCTTAGTTCACCCCCCAAAAAAAATATTATTATGATTTACTTATGATTTACTCACTCTCATGTTGTTCCAAACCTGTATGAGTTTCTTTCTTCTGTTGAAAATTAAAGAAGATATTTTGAAGAATGTTGGTAACCGAACTGTTGACAGTAGCCACTGACTTCCACACAGTATGGAGGAATAAAAAAGCACTATGGAGGTCAATGGCTACTTGAAAGTGAGCACATGATGACAGAATTGACCTATCGGTAAGCCCCACCCCCCTTAGTTACTGTTGCAAATGAAAGCTGTGAGTGTGAAAACCTTGTCCCTATGTCTTTTAGTTAAATGTTGGACACAGAAGGACCATCATTCAAGTGGTACTTAAATATGCCATGGAGGGAGACTTTAAAAAAGATTTTAAAATAAATATTGTGGGTATTAGTTTGGAATCGAGGGGTTACAGATGCAAGTGGGAGAAGTCTCATATTATGGCCGTCACGATTGCAGATGAAAAAAATCCCGGATCAACACAGTTCATGTACTGCAGGGTAACAGGGAGACATTAACGTTCTGCTTGAACAGATGAAAATTGTAACTTAATGAGAGTATGACAACAAGAAAATGAATGCTTTCGTCTTCATTGGGATTGGGGGTGAATGCTTATAGGGACATTTTTCTCTGTTTTGTTTAGCTTTAGGAAATAGAATAAAATGTATTATATTGCCTATCCTCTCAGGATACCTGGAATCAGTGTTACAAGAACCCAAGGCACATCGTTTTTCTACCCCATAAAATTGATGCAAGCTTCCAATCTTCTAATATTTCTATATGGCGTTGAAACCTAAAGATGTCTGAGCTCCGCTCCCCATGCAGCTGATACTCGACTGCTATTGGCTAGTCTGCGTTTGAGGGGAGGGGCTTGCCAATCGGTCAATTCTCATTTTGTGGTGAACTATCCCTTTAATTAATATACCATAAGTTTATACTAACTATAGTAGTTGACTCCAGAATCTCTGACTAGCAATGGATCACATATATGTAATATATACTTTTATTGTTATTATTATTATTAATGTTATTATTATTATTTTGTATTGAAAGAAGACGCAAGGCTCGGCTCAACAAGGCTGCATTTTTTAAATAAAAAATACAGTAAAAACAGTAAAATTTGGAAATATTATTCAAATTTAAAATAACTATCTTCTATATTAATATATATAAAAATGTAATTTATTCCTGTGATGGCAATGCTGAATTTTCAGCAGCCATTACTCCAGTCAGTGTCACAAGATCCTTCTGAAATATGCTGATTTGGTGACTATTCATATTTTAATAAATGTTCAAAACTGTTTTTGGTGAAAATTATATATATATATATATAATATTCTAAACATAAGTGACTGTGTAATGTAAGCTATGTTCTTTGAAATAAAATGTAGAATTTAATCAGTTTATTTCTGGGCAACAAAGGCTCTGATTAAACAAACCCAACAGCCATAAATTCTAATCTGCTCAGAGCAAAGTCTAATTTTCTTTATATATATACACCCTACAAATGATTCTAGGCCTTTCCAAACAAAGGCAAATGTTTTGAAATATTGTTTCTCTGGGTTCTCAGAGAGAAAAGCCAGTTATGATTAACCATTATGTGTTTAATTGGTTCTTGACTGAACAAATTATATGTTTACCCTATAATTACAGATCAGAATGAAATCCCAGCTAAATAATTGTGCATTTACTCAATCAGTGTTTACCAGCTCGAGTTAAAGGACATATCCACTGAACTAATTACATTTTTACATTTATATTGATCGATGCAATGAAAATGACAGTAGATGTCTGTTACTGTGTAAATGAGATTGTGGCAGATGAGCATCAGATGTCCATCTTTGTTTATTTATTTAGGAGATTCCTGCCAGTTTATTTACACATCAGCATGTCTAACTCAAGCTTGAGGGTCATTGGGCCACATATAAATCTTCTCTTAGTACAATAGAGTCTACCTAAAATCATTGTTCTTCCTTGAGTGATGAGTTTAATCTAAGGCATTTCCATTTAAACAAATCCTTCTTTTGGTATACAGTGGCCTTCTGGGTATTTGGACATATAAAGTGAATGCATTGTATCATAGAACCACATTTTTTTTTTGTACATTTTAAAGACTCCCTGAAAATGGAGTGGAAAATGGCTGTAACTCCTAAATGGTAAATGTCATTTTTTGTAGAACCTCTTAAAATAAAGCTAAAAGTCTGCACTTCAATCACATCTTGATTTGTTTTATTTCAAATCCATTGTAGTGGTGTATAAAGGCAAAAGCACAAAAATTTCCGGACCTGACTGTACATACTGTATGGCATATGTATGGCCTTTCACACAAATGACACCCTTGGTAAAATCCTAGTATGTATTACATCTCTTCCAATTACATTTTCTATTTGTTTGCTTATTTTGTCTTCACGGTTCACTGTGGGGAGTTTTGTTAACGGTAGCATTATCAGATTGATTTCCTATTAATATGTTAAGCACCTCAATATTGACTTTGGCCTCAAGGTGGGTAGGCAAACATTATTGTCCTCTAGACGTGCTTTACCAATAGTCCATCTTAAACTCCAGGATTTCTACTCCAGATTCTCCCTGGTTTCCATCCACAGAGTCAAAATTAAGGTATGTTTAAATAACAATGATTGTACTTTTGCGCTTTTGAAGGTTTCACAAGCAGACAACAATGTCGTCAAAACAATCCCCGTTCACAAGGATCTGCAAAAAACAAAAATGCTGTGATATGCACATCAGGCCAGTAGTTGGCGATGCCACTTTGTAAACACTGCACATCTGCGCACTTATGCATTTCTGTAGACTGAACACGTAATACACATACGCATGACATCGCTGTTTTCACATTTTCGTTTTTGTAGTTTACACAGAGACAATAATATATCGTTTTCAAAAGCTTGCACTTAGAAACCCATTTACAAAAGTTTGCATTTTCAGACTCCTTCAATCGCACTGTCATGTAAATGAACCGTCAAAAACATAAAAAGTTATACATTTTTAATTGAAAACGGTGTCGTGTAAACACCCCTGTAATACTAAACGGAGATACTGAACAACATAATGCAAGTAGAGTGAGTGAATCGCTCACAAATTGTAGTTCTTTACTGATTACAGATTGCATGATGAAAACTGTAATTAGTAACATAATCTGGTTACTCATTTTAGGTAATGTATTTAGAATTACTAGTTTTTAGACTACTTTTAATCTAACTTGTTTTAAACTTACATGAACCAATTTGACCATGAACCAATTTAGCCATGAGCCACATTGATACAAAAAAAACAAAGAGAGAGAAAACAAATTCCATTTTTTGATATCAACATGAAGTGGTTATTTTTTATTTTATTTTTTGTAAAATGGACATACAATAGTAACTTAAATACCCCCAAATAAATTGAATCTAATCAAACTTTAATCAAAATGAGAATTAAAACTATACTGAATATATACATATAATTAATAAGAATCTGCTTCATTGGTGTCTTTGTCCTTGAACGAGAGCAAGAAAACTAACCCCAATGTTTTTCTCTAGTGACTACATTGGGCACAATATACTTACAGAAAGGCACTTCAAGGTCATTGGTTATCAGACACTCAAGCTTTCCACCTTCACACAAAACAATGCCAGCATTTCCTCTCCCGTGTGCATTCAGGTGCCCAGGGGACCTGTGAGACTCCGTACTCTTCAGGTGGAACAAACCCGACTGCTCCTTGTGCATAAATCCTTTTAGTGTTCATTCATGGCTCGGCATGTTGTGCAACTGCGATACATGCAACCTTTCTTTCAGCTTAGGATGCGCTTGGAGATCCAGTTTGACGTGAATCAAAAGATTTTAATTCCTTTAAGCCACATTTGCATGTTTGATGCTATCAAAGAGGACTGGAGTAAAATAGGGACAGTTAATAAGAGTAATAGATCATATTTATACACTGGCTTGTCAAGGAAATCAACAGGATGTAATCGCCTGAAGTCATGCAAGATTTTAGGAGACAAATTATCTTTTATAATGATGCTCAACTTCAAGAGAATATCAATGAACTGTCCTTTGATGTGTCAGGATAGTCAAGCTGATGAGTTTGTGGCTGGTGATATGAGAAGCCATTATAGATCGGGTCATCTTGTTGGTGTAAAATTAGCATGTGACTTTATGATAGTGTGTTAAAGTTTAATGCCTATAATAGGCTTAATGCATTGGATCATTTTTTTAATAAAAGTAAAATAAATGATTAAAGCAAAAATAAAGGCATAATAGAATGATAAATAAAAATGTCCTTTGTAACTATGAATAATGAACAACAAAAATATACAGACAGACAGACAGACAGACAGACAGACAGACAGACAGACAGACAGACAGACAGACAGACAGACAGACAGACAGATAGAATAATCAATTACAGACAAAAAGGGGACTTCTATTAAAATAGATTTATTTGAAAGGTACATTTCTGACTAACATAGAGGCATATGAATGTTTACATATTTAATTGCCATAATTCATAATTGCAACATTATGAATGCAAATTGAATGCTTTCACTTAATTAGCCTGTATGTAATAAAAAGTGAATATGTCTGAAATGTATCTAACTCATGGACATATTGAATAATAACCCCATTAAATACATTACATGTAAAATATGCAACTTGGAGCCTTATTTGACCTTTTTATTTCACAATCAAAAACTATCACTTTTACAACACATCTCAAACATTGATGTATCCACAAATACTTAAATCACAATTAGACACAAACAACTTTAATATTCTATATAGTAGGCTACAATGTCAAATAACCATATTTTACAGAGACACAAAATGAGATCAATTCACTTTAAAACAGTTTTGACTGACTAAACCCCACAAACATTGATATTCAGATGCAATGACAAAAGTATTGAGTATTAAGATGCTTATCAAAAAGGAAAAATCAAACCTTTCCGTAAACAAGCTGCATTGCAGCATAAGATTTGTTCTATAGTTTCATACGTTTGTTTCTTCTAGCAAGCACCACTGAATAGTGTTGAAATTCGATGATAGGCATAAGTTTTATTTTCAGTATCTTAAACCCTTCGATCTTGAGTCTGGGAGCACTTTGTGACCTTTTCTAAGGCAGTTTTTGGAAAAGGACAGCTAGCATGCCGCAAATGTCTCATGAAGGTAAACAGCGACAGGTGACACAGACTAGTAGAGCTTTCGACGGTGTGAGCGTGTAAGTGCTGAGTAACTCCCCAAAAACCTAAAGCGCTGAACTACACCTGCTGTCAGGCCAAATGCCAAACAGCCTGCCAACTTCAACCACACTGCCCTCACGCTAACTCACACTTCAGCATGCTGAGAAAAGAAAAGCAAGACATTTTGAACCAAAATGACACTTCAGAAAACAGGATATATCCGTTTATTTCTCAGAATATTTATGAGGTTATATCATTAGATCTGATGTATGACCTGTCGGGAGTATGAAAGTGATGCTATTAGCGTAAGGACGTCCTCAAGCATAAAACAGCACAAAGAAAGATTAATTGAGCAGAAACAACAGGATGCATAAACAGAGAAATTCAAACATGCTGAAGTCCTTTGACTATCAGACATCAGTTCCACATGACAGATATTCCAAGGACGTTTTAGTAGTTGTTTGACGGTATGTTAACAGAGGGTTGTGTGTCTGAAGAAACATCTTTGCAATGGTAATGTATCTATCTTTTACAGAAACCTTCTGAATAATAAACATCACTACATTTGAAAGTCAACTACAAGGTAGACTCGAGTACAAGGTGACAAATAAATATGACAAATAATCAACGCAGTGACATATGCGAAAGTTTGGGAAGTAGCTACAATTGGCAATGCTACTAATAACTGCAGTTTTCCATAGAATATCTACGCTGTTTTTGCTAAACATCCATCTGTGGAAATTCTGCAGTTGCTTTATGTTCCTAGTTTAAATGTTCATAATGTTAGTGAATTTCTTCCATTATTCCCTAAAGGAAGTGTGAATGTGATTTCATAAAAGAGCTTCACTGGTGGCCAACCAAGAAGCACTGCTTTGAAAGTGCAGCTTTTATGTAAACCATTAATGTGAATGTCTTTGCCAGCCATGCTGCTTTCTCACTGATCTATTAAAAATCGGCATCAGTATTCAGCACCATATGTAAGCAAGTGAATTAAGCAAGTGCAAACTAATCAGACTGTCTATGCATCAGCTATCTGGGTCATGCAAGAAAAAACGAGTGCCTTTTGCTGTTTGATAAGTTAATTTCTGAAGTCTTTTCTTGTAAGTTTTTATATATTATATGAGACAAAAGTGTTAAATTAAAACATTTTAATATGCACAAATAAGTCTACAAATATATATAGTTCACTCAAAAATGTAAATCAGGCCATCTAAACAGTTAATAAGTTTGTTTTTTAATCAGAATAGATTTGGAGAAATGTAGCATTACATCACTTGCTCACCAATGGAACCTATGCAGTGAATGGGTGCCGTCAGAATAAGAGTCCAAACAGCTGAAAAAAACATCACAATAATCCACAAGTGATAGCACTTCCTGAAATGAAATAGCTCACCCCCTATTATCCACTCGCATCAAAATACACCAACGGTTACACTTTACTTTAAGGTGTCATTGTTACATTGTAATTATACATTTAGGTAATGAGTAATATTTATTAACTACATGTATTTACTCTATGGTTAGGGTTATGATTAGGGTTTGGTTTAGGGTTACTTGCATGTAATTATGCATCATTTATTGTTATTATAATAGTAAGTACATGTAACGTGTAACAAGGACACCTTAAAATAAAGTGTTACCCCACCAACATATTCGTTTAGAATTGTTCTCGGCTGTTTTTGCTTGTAAACAGTGCTTTATCTGTGCATGTTTCTCTCCGGATTCAGGATTATTAAAACATCTTGATGATAGATTTATTAATTACAAACAAACTGGTTTTTACTTTATAAGTGTTGTGTGGATTACTTGTGGGTTATTGTGTTTTTATCAGCTGTTTGGACTCTCATTTTGACGGCACCCATTCACTGTAGAGGATCCATTAGTGAGCATCTGAGATGCTATGAAAAACATAAGTACAACACAAAAGTTTTCCAAAAGCCATACAGAATATCTTCTAAGCATTTTGCCATTGCTTTAAGCCTAAATCCTAAGAGAAGTAGACTGCCTTTGCTTTTCCTAAATGAATTAGCTCTTTCATCAAAATAAATTCACAGAGTGGCCACTGGGAGAGAAAGAGGCATGTGCTCTCAATGAGCTCTTTAATCGCTAAACTGAGTTGAACATTCAAACACTTAGTGCCACAAGTACTCTCTGTAGTTGCTATTGCCGTGTTTGTGTTGATTAAATGTGCCTCTCTGCCTCGGAGACGGAAGGGCCAGGACGGAGGGAACAGCACCTCATCTCTCATTGTGAGAAGTTTACCGAAGTCGAGGTTGCTTTACCCGCTTGCCCGGATAATCCCAGCTCAATTATTCACTTTTGCAACCTGAGGCAGGTAATATCAATGACTTGCGGGGGATTAGATTTTCCAATAAACAAGATGGAAAAAAGCTTGACAAAAACACAACTGCTGTGAGCAGAAAACAACAACAGAAAAACACAGAGGTGTCTAAATTTAGCCCTACAATTGTATACTGAAGAAGATGCTGCTGAGGTGTGGCAGAAATCTCAACTCTTTGTTTTATTAACACTTGTCTGTTATATATAAACAGAGTGAGTGTCTACTTAAAAGGATGGATATTGTGTCTGGATGTGGGAGGGACAGAAATGGAAATGGTTCACTTAGTATTTTTGTTTGTTTGTTGTGTTTATGTTGCCTTGATTCATTTAATTTTGTTTTGTTTTATCCACCATTGGATAAAAGAATTCAGAATTTTAAGATATAAACTCAGAATTACAAGATGAAATTCTCAGAATTCAAGGTAAATAAGGTAAAAATTGTGAAATTAAAAGATCGCAACTACCTTTTTTATCTTAAAATTCTGACTTTGTATCTCATAATTAAAAAAATTTTTCTCTGAATTGTGAGATATAACATTAGAATTGCAAGATTTAAAAGAAAGAATTATGAGATTAAAAAGTTGCAATTACCTTTTTTTATTCCATGGCAGACAAAAGTGAGTTGTAAATGCAGAAAAAAAGAAGTTGGAATTTACATAATATCTCACAATTCTCAGAATTGCTAGTTTATACCGATTTCTTTATGGAAGCTCGTTTCCGGCTCAGGATAAAAAATTATTCAGAAGATTATTAAATGCCATAAAACATGTTTTCAATTAGCCTTTTTAATTAGTCGTGCGAACTGCCCGCCACATTGTTGGATGAGCTTCCCTCCCTCCAGGACATCTACACCAGGCGGTGAGGAAAGCCCGGAGATTATCTCCAGCACCCGTCCCACATGCCCTCAGGGAGATCCGCAGCATCCGATCCCACACTAGCCGACTGAGGGATAGCTTTTTCCCTCAGGCTATCATGCTAATGAACAGTCAAAACGGTATGCCATGCATTGAACTTTAACACAGTTCAACTGGACTACACGCACACACTGCACTAACACAACAACCTATCTGCTACCACTGGATACCATCCAATGCACATCCATGACACTGCATGTGCAGGATTATGTATAATCTGTTGGTTTATGTATAATCTGTTGCACCTTCGCATATTATTGTCTTCTGTGTGTAGTATATGTCTATATGTATTGATGGAACTGAATTTCACTCACCAAGGCACATGTGCTGTGGTGATGTGACAATAAATGATCTTCCGATGATTTAAAAAAATATATATCTACTATTTGTATTCTGCACATTGTCATCTGTATAAGTCTGTAAGTATGTACTGTCTATATGTAAATTGTTTCTGCACTGTCTGGAGCACGCTCTCAAGAATTTCACTCACCAAGGCACATGTGCTGTGGTGATGTGACAATAAAAGTGATTTGATTTGATTTTGATTCAGATCTTCAGATTTAAAAAAATACTGAGAAAAAAAACTAAGTGGATTTTTAAAACCTCATTAGCCAGACATCACTTAATGCTGCTCACATTAATGTGGGTGTATTTATTTCCTTCTATCAGTAGATAAAGCACCCATGATGCATTGCATCGCAACATTTACTAATTAACAACATCAATGTTTTAATGCTTTCAAAGTGCCTCCAAAATATTTTCCACCTGTAATTTTAAAGCAATATTCAGTTAAAGCTCTGAATATTAAAGTATTTAGTCAAAGCTGTGAACACAGTCTGCTAATTCAATAACGAGATTTTAATCAAGATCTACAGAACCACTGGAGAACATTTTTAATGAACTGGACCTTGTTGGGGTGTAAGAGCTGTCTGAGAGGTCAAATGAGATGCTGATTACCCATAATTCTCCTTAGCAAGGAACCTTTTCTTACTTATTTGGATGGCGTAAATAATCAAGCTAATTAAACTGACTGAGCTTTACCAGGGCACATTTATGAAAGTATCTTTTCTCTTTAATAACAATACATGCATAATCATTTCTTAGACATCACAGAGGTCAACAGGTATACCAAAAGTGATGCTGATATGCAGTATAGGTGTCTTTGCCTATGGTTTATTTTTAGACACCTGACGAAAAACTTGACACATTTCTGGACCTTTATAAGGAAACAGCCAAGCGAACAAAACTACATAAATGTATATAGATATAAATAGATTAATGAAATGTGATCTGTTTTTAATTTATTTCTATTTTTTTTTTACATGATTCACAATTATTTACATTTATGATTTCAAGTATTTGTACAGGCTTTACATTTTGACTTCAGTGTTGTAATTAGCAACTCCTTTAATTTGATCTTTGAAACAGATTTGTTACGTGACAGCATTAATTACAGTTTCTTAAATATCATGTTATCTGCATCTTCTGTGCTGACCTCATCAAGATTATACCCCGTATGATTGTGTATGTGACAAATAATAAAGAATAATATCTGCCCATCCCATAATATCTGTCATCACTCAAATTAATGCATGGCTCAGATTAACTAGCATGTGTGTACGACTCCAATACAATTATAAAGTAATTATTTCATCACTAATAAATATTTTAATGAGTAAAACTGGCTATGTCTATGGTATTATAGACTACACAACATTGTTAGCTTATTTTAAAATGTATTTTAAAATTATTATTATTTTTAATTATTTTCCCTGGACCAGCAAGATACTCTTAAAGTAACGGTGGCTGTGACAGATTTTAAGTACCAATTCTGCTTAAAAAGATGCAATCTAATCCTGTTTACATGAAATAAGCCTGCTCCCGAGCAGGTTTAAGCTTACGGACCTGTTGCTATGACAGCAACTCCAGGATGAGCTTCGAAGAACCAAATTATCCAAGATCAAGCGAAATCGGCAACAATCAAATCCAGCTAACTGAGTTAGCGACGTATGAAGAACGGACCCCTGTTGTGTTGTGTTGTATTGTATTCAGATTTACATAGGAAATGAGTTCTGCTCTGCACAAAGGAGTGATGCATTCCGGTACTGCAGGGGTCTGAAATACTTTTAAAAGTACGTTGTTCACAGATGTCAGCTGGAAACCATGTGTTACGCACATAATACGGCATTATTTACCATTTCTGCAAGCTCTCATGCTCCACGGAAGAAATATGCACGTCTACATTATTCTGTTAAACACTTCAACGGTGACAGAAAATGTAAAACATTTACAATATATTGGCCATATTTTATTGCTGCACACCACAGCGAGCCGCTATGAATATTTTAGAGCATTTGCAGATAAAACAGAGTGAACTAAAATTTGCATTGAGATACCTATTAAGGGAAGAAAATATACACTTTTAATGTTATTTGATGAATATTTTCACATTCTTGATTAATGCAATTAAATATTTTAAGATCGACTTTGTTTTCATGAAACCTTTTGTTTCATTTTCTACTACACTCTTTTTTTAAAAGTGGAAGAAAAAATATTAACGATTATTATAATGATAATGAAAACTTACAGCACTTTATCCAGAAAAATATTAGTCATCCTCTCATAGGGGTTACATTCTCCTAGTTTCTAATTGATTCAAGACCTTGTATGTGACAAACATACATGCAAATCCAGACAGCATGATGGGAAGCTGTGTGTGTCCTTCTCACACGTCCCCGGGTGCTTTAGCTTCGTCATTCAGGCTCCTTTTGAACGCAGACATCTAATGTTAGCATGAAAGACAGCAGATAAGCTGTGGCCATGTTTAAACGATTGTTTGCATATTTTAATGAATTCTTGAGAGGCGCCCTCTGGCTGGAGATTGATTGCACAAATGCAGTGCTTAATTTAACATAGCTTAGAAATTGCATCAGGTTCCCTGTGCACCAGAAGGAAAACTACTGACAGAGCAAGTCAATGAATGACACTGTACTGGATCCACTTTGAAAGGAAACTGGATGAATACCACAGAAGAACTTTGGAAATACATGTTTACATTTCTTGCAAAGAATCAAATCTATCAAGGATGCATTTCAGGCTCTGTGAATTATAAGCTACAATGAATACAAGTATTTGCATGTGCATGTTATAACAAACTTTTGATTGTTCTTTAACAGCCGCACTACTATATTTCTGCTTGTCCAATCATTATTTACTCTTTTATCAAACCATGCTCTCTTTACTGAAATAATAAGAAGTTATGTAGCAGACATTTTTATCCAAAAGCAATTTACTGCACTCTTATTACAGAAAAAATCCTGCTGGTGCAACATGGGATTCAGTGCCTTGCTCAAAGGCACAATAATGTTAGGTCATGGATCAACTCTTGTGGGGCTCTAAACTACAACTAACCTCTCAGAGTTTAACCCCACTACATGGGCAGCAAAAGCATTTTGAAAAGGTCTGGCAAGTAAATCCAAAAATCTTGTTCCCCATTTTAACTTTAGCAAATACCACCATTATAACACCTCTAATTAAAAGTCTGTACAATATACTGTACTATAAGAGAGAGATATTCATTACTATTTTTAATACGTTTAAAATATCTATAACACAAGATATGCTGCAACTTACATTCAAACATTTGAATAAAAATTAAATATATGCAAACGTAGATTTGTAATATAGCCCCAAAAATAGAAAAATACCTAAAATTCAATGAATCATATATACATATATAGTGATTCTGTTTTTTACTCAGAACTGAGTGTACATCTCACAAGTGTTTTTTAATCTCATATTTAAAAAAAAAATATTACAAGCTCTTTTTCATAATCTAACATTTTAAATCTTTATATCTTACAATTCAGATTTTTCCCCCTAATAATTGTATATTTATATCTTGAAATTCTGAGAGTCAAAATCGTGAGATATGAAGTCAGAATTGCATAACACTAAATGTACCTTTTTTTTTACTATTTTCTCTGAATTTAGAGTTTATATACTGCCGGTCTGATTTTTTTCTCCTCTGAATTTCTTAAGTTTGTTTTTCACATTTCTGACTTTATATCTTAAAATGTGTCCAAAATAAATTCTGCATGTTCTTTGTTTTTATTTCACTCTGCTGTTGACTATCTAGGACAATTTTTGTAAATGATATTGCATCATATTAACTCTAAATTGCTTTTATCTCTGCGCTTAACCCTGGGTTATCGTCGTTCTAAACACCGCTTTTAACCCCAGGTAAAGACATGTTTCACACCTGTAATTTAAAGCATTTTACCCGGGGTTATGAAACCCTGCTCCGGAGCAAGGTTAGCACTGCATTTGTGGTGTTAACCCCGCATTGCGGTGCTAAGTTTTTTCAGTGTGAAACGGAGCGGTGTTTGCTTGTTGCTGCTGGACGCTTGGCAACAGACAGCCAATCAGAAATTGAGCAGCGAGGCTCATGTCACGTCAGTAACAGGAAACGCGAGTTGTGTAAACTGCAGCAACACTCAAAAAAATAGTTAATTGGATGAACTCAATTTAATTGAGGGCAGGAGGATTTCCATCCAATAAATATGTGTAGCCCTAACTCAAAAACAATAGTTGGGCCAAATCAATTTGATCAAATATAGTTTCATTTTAATTGATACATTGATGAAATTATTTTTTTAAGCTTGTTGAACTCACTCTAAAACATTTTACTGGAAAATAAATTATCAGGCAGACATTCTTCTCTCAAAAAAATTATTTGTTGGATTTACTTAACTTTAGACATTAGCCAACTTAATATGTGCATAGCATAAGATGGTATTCATATCATACCCATAGCTGTTGTTTAATTATTAAAACAACTTTGCTTTATGTTAGCAGGTCCTCAACCCAAGCACATGCTCTACACTTTACCACAACGGTAACCCCCCGAAACACTAACATACCAGCAACTCTTTTAAATACAAACATAAACGAGCATTAAACATTAACAAGTCTCCAAATGTCTAAATAAAAACTGCCTAAATTAACATTTTATTTTAAGATTTACTGTCCTTATCCAGCCCTGTGCAAAGCATGATGGGAAGGGGAAATCAACTTCCTAGTTACACAAGTAAAATCATTTATCTTCTTTCAAAATGAAAATATTGAGTTGAGCCAAAACGCAACTGTTTCAAGTCAGTTTAACACAATGCAATTGTATAAATGGGAAACCTAACATAATGGTGTTAAATTAAAATGTTTTTTATATAAACTGAACAGTGTTGGAGAATCATTTTTTTGAGTGAGGTGAGAATAAATATCAAAAGACGGAAATAAATTCAAAGAAATATTCACATACTTTGCTCCTTGTTTTCTTTCTTTTGTACTTTTGTCTTTGTGTTCTTGCCTTTGAGCATCTCATGAGGTCGTTCACATGTCGTGCCTAAAAACGTGTTTAAAACGCTAAGCGTGCCGCTTTCTCCTTCTTTCCAAAGCTCTCTGTAGCTTGCGCTCTCGTGGCGTCTGCCGTTGCTAAGCAGCCATGACCTGGCTCTTCATGAAGAAGCAGAAGTTTCAGCAAAGGATAAATGGATTTCCAGCCCTAAATCGCTTGCAGTAGCTCTGCTACTAAATGTATTTTTAAAAAGCAATCCCTGCCTGTACAGCTATGATCAGCTGTTCCTCAATCTTCGCTGATCAAAAGACATAAGCGGTGACGTTGTTTTTAATAACTGGCAAGACACGTGAAAAGCCGTGTAAACAGGTTGCTTGCTGTTCGTCCAATCAGTGACAGTGACACCGCAAATATGCAAATAAGAATGTTAACCCGGGGTTTAGGAATGTACAGTGTGAAAGGTCTGTTAATGAATACCCAGGGTTAACAGTTAACCCCAGGTATAGTATGAGCAGTGTGAAACGTGATTACAGATAATAACCCAGTATTCCACTTATCCGGGGTTTAGATGACCCAGGGTTAAAAATTCAAGTGTGAAAAGCCCTTAAGAGTAATTGCTCTTACAGAATGAATAATCTTTCCTAATAATCTAAAATACGCCTCAATCTTCAGTGATAAAGTTTAAAAAAGCAGATTTTCAATCTTAACAGTACTTCAAAAAGTATGTGTATTTATAATGTGGGTATATAAGGTGAATGCGTGAGACATTTTTCACAATGTGCTAACAACGTTCAGCCCTTAACAGGCCGCAAAGCATGCCTGTACACAGAATCATCTGTAAATTCCACAATGAAAGCATAATGAACCACAGCCAACCAAATTCTATTGAATGAAAGTGTCAAATGGATAATTTCAGTAAGCTAATGGGATGCAAATGAGTTGGTTTTATGTATACATGTGTCATATGTGCGCGGTGCATTATTTGTTGTTTAGGAGAGGAAGATGAATGTGCCAGCACAGGTCCACAAAGCGTTGATTAATGTGTCTCTTTTAAAAATGCAAATGACTTGGCGGGGGCAGATCCTGTTGGTCTGGGCAGGCGGTAATTTGGGCGTCTGAATACCTCTTGTCTTCTGTGTTGGGTCAAGAGCACCTGTATCTTTGCCAGAAATTCATAACCAGCAGGACACGTACTGCAAGAGTCTCTGGAGAGAATTTAATCCACAGGGTTGATTTATTTGATAAAAGGACATTCCATTCATTCTGAAGAAGGGGAAAATGAAAGAGCATAACTGGCTCAATAGCCTCAAAAATAGCAAGAGGAATGCAAATGGCCAATCCTGGGAAGTAATAGTTTTCATTTCTGCATTTCACAGCGGTTCAGACGTTTCCTCCACTAGAATGCGTGCGTAACTTTCAACGTATTCCATTTTCATGCATGGTAAAACATACCATTCGTCCAATCTCATCTAAAACACCTTCTATGTGAACTGAAAAAAAAGCAATAATGCATCCTCCCGACTGGTAGATTAACGTTTGATTCTTATTCAAGGAAAGCACTGTGAGTTCCCTGGAAGATTCTGTTCTGTTTTTCCACCGCTTCATTTTCCCTGAAACATAGAAAATCAGTATGCAAGGCCAGAACGTAACAACAAAGATAAATTGAAATGTCATTTTTTATTCATGTGAAGAGATTTTAGGTGTGGGCCAGCCCAGTGCATGGAGACTGCTTCACAAATGAATGCTGACAGTACACGCCATCCCCAGCAGCCTGTTTTACTCTCACAACTCCTGCCTGATATTTTATATAGTTGTTTTGCTGTGCGGTTGGGTCGAAGAGTTTGTATTTACGGCCAAGTTATCTCACGTATTTGCTGAGAGGCCATGTAGGACTGATCAATGTAGACATGTTCAATAAAAAACAGTCTTAATTGCACTTCCTTTTCTATTTAGGCTAAACCAGGCCTCTAATTTTACACTAGCTTAGCAAGACGCATAAATATACTTCAAAATTACATTTGAAGCAAGCTTATCCGTTTCTAAAATAAGCAGACCTTTGACTGTAAAGCTCTGTTTCCTGTTGATCTTCTCGGTTAAGTTCCACTTCCCACCTTCTTTCATAGCGCAAACGATGGAAGAGAGTTGGATAATCCACTCACGTTCAAACCAGTAAAAGATTCTCAATATGCTTCAGCGTAATACTCCAGAATCAAATTTTAAAGATGATTTATTATTCATGCGCCTCTTGATGAGGTGAAGGAAGGGATTTATGTGAGCAATCGAGAGGGGAAGGTGAGCCGCGTCAGAGCTGGAACATAGCGTCTTCTGAATTTTCTGGAATCTTTAATAAACAGAATAAGTTTCATTTTCAAAGTACATGCATAAAGAACTGATGGACAAACCCATACTTAGAAATAAGGCCCAAGACAAAAGAAATATACATTTGATAACTGGATTATATGGATAATAACGGGATTATATCATAAGGAATCAAATACATGAGCTTGATGTACTACGCAAAACTTCTCAGTATAAAAACTTAAACTAAGCTGCAAGAACAAGAACTTTTTGACATCAGAAATAAAAAAAAACTATACAAAAAGACCTTACTATCCACATTTACACATAAATGCCTTATGAGTTTTCATAGACTTATTCTACCGGTTGTAGTGTTATACCAAATTAATAAATAAATAAATAAATAAAAAGACTGTCAACTAATTCTTTAAAAGAAGCAACTGACAGTCTTTATGAGTCATTGAATCATTTACTCAACCGAGTCGTTCGCTCTATTCTGCTGTTGCGTTCTATGAAACTATTAAAGGGATGCCTGGGTATTAAGACTTGTATAGCTTAATATAACGTAATTGATGTATCTTACTGAAATATGTAGTAGAAAACCAATGAATGTTTCTGTTATTTAAAAAGAAATCACATCGTTTAATATAGATATTTTGGACTATGGGGGTGTCATTTTTATGATGACGTAAAATGGTTGCACTCGGTGAGCCGAGTTGTGTTTACCATGATGGATAAAATGGATAAAGCACCTAAATCTATCTACTAGTCTTGTTTGACAGTTCAAGTAGCATCACTAAGGGCCTGAGCTTTCACCTCCCGCAGAGCTCGTCTCTCTGACAATTACCTGGAAGACAAGAGAGAGAGGGGAACGCCACTATCTGTATTTTCTTAAAAGAAGGAGTGATGAATGAGTGCCGATGCAGCAAACCTGCATATTCACTCTATCTGCTCAACCACACAAGAAAAAGCACCTAGGAAAAAAGGCCTGTTACATCAATTAAATAATTAATATGCATGAGAACACTCAGAGGCTATAATTGTACAGTATGGTATATAAGGTGTTCTCAAGGATGTGACAATAATACTATGTTGATTTTCTAATTACCTATTCTTGTGGCAATGAAAGAAAAGAAAATTTGTTAAAGTATTTACTTGAGTGCTCATTTTGCTTTCATACTGTAAAATGCATAAATTAAAAAAGTGTAAAATATGAAAGCTGGATTATAACATATGAATAATAAAAAGAAAAAAGATAGAAAAGTTTAACATTTTAATTTGGGTTTCTTGAATATTCAAGAAATATCTTCCTCACTGAAAAAATCAAGGACATGTTTGTCACCGAATGACCAAAATACATTTTATTTCTTAAATAAGTAGATTTGAAAGTTTTCATGGTCTTCTTCTACTGTATTCATCCATGTCTGGTTTAATTTGAGATGCAGGCCAACTGTTGTGACCACACACTCGATGTCCATTCCATTCCAGCCATCTGATAATGTGCATGAGATAACCCCAGCTCATGGCTTTACAGCACAAAGCCAGCACTGATAAGCTTCATTAATTAAACCGCATCCTGCTCAGGGATTTACCAGGATTTACCAGCCAGTGATCTGTACACTTTTGATTACTGACCTTTTCAAAGTTTGAGCTGTTTTCCCTCCCACTTTATTCTTTTTTTTTATTACCACAGATGTTTTACGATGAGCCAATCCCGCCCTTCTCTTCCTCTGCATCCCGAACCTACAGGCCTGCAGAATTATTGCTGGTCTTGGCAGCATATTGGGCTTCTTGACTTCCCTGTCTGCCAGCCTCCACTATTAAACATAATTAGAGAATATCTATTTCAGGTTTGCGCCAGTACGCTGTACATGGGATTTAATACAAATTTGTAACAATGCAAATAATCTACAGTTGCCTACTGGCAGAACTTGTACTTGCAGCTCATCATGAAATGAGTGAACGTGACAAAGAAATCTTACAACTGCTAATTATCACATCTCAATTATGTTGCAAAGTGCTTTGTTATTGCACTAAGAGTGCAGAAATTCCATCAGGGAGTAAAAACATGAATTCTGTGCGATTGAAGAGAGCTGAATTGTTAACCTTGATCTGCCAGTTTGATATAAAACGGTTAAAGTAAAGAAGCTGAAGAAATATAAAGATGTTTTTAAGTAAATGTCCCAAAGACAAAATTACATGCATTTAAATGTAGCTCACCTGATGCAGGACAAATTATTCATTTGGAACAGTTCTTTTTCTATAAAGTTGTCCCACCAATCGCTTATCCTGTCATATTTGTTTCACTCCAACCCGGATTTATTGTGATGGCTCTTTGAGATATTATATTAATATTAATCTTGTATACTGAACAAATGCTCCCTAATGTGGCACGTCTTGAACATTTAGTTTTTCTTGGATTGATGAATCCCTGCTGCCAAACGAGTAGAATATGCAGATGATCGCATTCCCACATGTGAAATTTTGAGAGGAGATTCTACATTCTCCTTCATCCTCCTCAACCTCTCCGTCTCTCCCGAGAGTCATGTGATCACAGCAATAGAGCAAAGAGTAAAATTATGCTTTTGAAGTCATTGATGGTGCATTTTCCCTTCTTTGAGAACAAACAGATTATCTCATACCCTTCCTCTCCTTGGCTAAGATGTGTATGGAGCATAGAAGAGCTTTCATCTCAGGAAAGACATGTTTCAGAAAGCTCAGCCCTTAGAGCTGATTCTGTCAGACCTTTCTGAAGGTAATACCTGAAACCACTGGCTTTGATTTCACTCCCACATCTCCATAAACTCAATCACACATTGATCCTTAAGTCTATATTCATAAAGTCTTGTGCAACCAGATTTTTAACTAATGCCATAAAGTCTAGACCACAAAGACCAAAGAGTCACCATCTGACCACTTTATTAGGTACACCTGTTCAATTGCTTGGTAACACAAATTGCTAATCAGCCAATCACATGGCAGAAACTCAATGCATTTAGACATCTAGATGTGGTGAAGACGACTTGAAGTTCAAACCGAGCATCAGAATGGGGAAGAAAGGGGATTTAAGTGACTTTGAACGTGGAATGGTTGTTGGTGCCAGACGGGCTGGTCTGAGTATTTCAAAAACTGCTGATCTACTGGGATTTTCACGCACAACCATCTCTAGGGTTTACAGAGAATGGTCCGAAAAAGAGAAAATATCCAGTGAGCAGCAGTTGTGTGGACGAAAATGCCTTGTTGATGTCAGAGGAGAATGGGCAGACTGGTTAGAGATGATAGAAAGGCAACAGTAACTCAAATAACCACTCGTTACAACCAAGGTATGCAGAATACCATCTCTGAACACACAACACGTCAAACCCTGAAGCAGATGGGCTACAGCAGCAGAAGACCACACCGGGTGCTGCTCCTGTCAGCTAAGAACAGGAAACAGAGGCTACAATTCACACAGGCTCACCAAAATTGGACAATAGAAGATTGGAAAAACGTTGCCTGGTCTGATGAGTCTCGATTTCTGCTACAACATTCAGATGGTAGGGTCAGAATTTGGCATAAAGAAAATGAAAGCATGCATCCATCCTGCCTTGTCTCAACGGTTCAGGCTGGTGGTGGTGTAATGGTGTGGGGGATATTTTCTTGGCACACTTTGGGCCCCTTAGTACCAATTGAGCATCGTTTAAACACCACAGCCTACCGGAGTATTGTTGCTGACCATGTCCATCCATTTATGACTACAGTGTACCCATCTTCTGATGGCTACTTCCAGCAGGATAATGCACCATGTCACAAAGCTCAAATCATCTCAGACTGGTTTCTTGAACATGACAATGAGTTCACTTTACTCAAATGGCCTCCACAGTCACCAGATCTCAATCCAATAAAGCAGCTTTGAGATGTGGTGGAACGGGAGATTCGCATCATGGATGTGCAGTCGACAAATCTGCAGAAACTGCGTGATGTTATCATGTCAATATGGACCAAAATCTCTGAGGAAAGTTTTCAGCACGTTTAATCTATGTGACAAAGAATCAAGGCAGTTCTGAAGGCAAAAGGGGGTCCAACCCGGTACTAGCAAGGTGTACCTAATAAAGTGGCAAGTGAGTGTGTATATACAGTATATATATATATATATATATATATATATATATATATATACACACATACATACATATACACATAAACAGTTAAATGGCACACCATATCAAATAAGTGTGATTCATTTTTTGTTGTTGTTTATTTGCTCTCTTTTTTTTTGGTGGGAACAGATAATTACCATTGCTGTGGGCACATACACATACGACAAGGCTTGACAGCAGTCATTGGACATCTCCTTCACATCCTTACTTATTAATTGTAATGTATCCCAGGGGTATGAGATGCTAAAACGGCTTGTCAGATAGATTTTTTAACCACGAAAGCTTGTCCAAAAGGCACTTCCCCCCACTTGGCAGATAAGCAGTGAGGGATGGTGTGCGAGAAAGACAGAGGCGTATTGTCTCTCTGGTGTTACTTACTCATCCCTCTCTGTCTCCACTTCTTCTGCCTCTACTGCATGCTATTATGCTGCCCTTGGGTTTGCCCATCACATACATCAAATTCAGCTTGCCGGCTCCAAGATTGTGCCATGTAAATTATTCAACCCAGAAAGCACTTGAGAAGGAGCAATCACAGTATAGCGCAGCCTTTTCCAGCACTGCTGAGAAAGAAAGAAAGAAAGAAAGAAAGAAAGAAAGAAAGAAAGAAAGAAAGAAAGAAAGAAAGAAAGAAAGAAAGAAAGAAAGAAAGAAAGAAAGAAAGAAAGGTTAATCTTAGTTACTTGAAAGTTATGTTATTACTATATATATATTATATATATATATATTCTGTGAATGGGGAAGACAACAAAAGTGTATACTTAAAAGAAGTTGCTCTTCCTACTCCATTTAAAAAAAGCAATCTCGACTGCCCAAGAATTAGTCAGGAAGTCAGGAGTCAGGAAAAACAGCCTCTATATTGCTTGTCAGCATTAATGACAGATGTGGAAGACTGAGGTGTGTCAAACCCTCTGGAAACCAACATTTCAGTAGTCAATATCAAATTTAAAGTCACTGTAACATGCAAATGAACACAATACTTTTATTTGTATAGGTCACCCAAAAAGTAACATTCTGTCATTAACTTACCTTCATGATTTTTCTTCATCTGTAAAATAAAATAATTTAACAAAGAAAGAAATATTCTCCTTCACATCCTGTATCTGTTTTTTTTTTTCATTTTAATGGTTAAATTAAATATTAGTAATAAAAAAACACAACTGATTATATATAATAATATTTAAAGTCCATCTTCAAGAATCAGCTGAAAACAGCTTCTCTGATTATTTTTCTATTCTGTTTCCTTTTTATTTATTATATATTTTTTTTATTATATACGTGTATAGCATTAGGCTATGACACGTCATAGAACTTGCATATCATTGCTCTTTTGTTGATTTTGATTGCTTCCATTGTCCTCATTTGTAAGTCGCTTTGGATAAAAGTGTCTGCTAAATGACTAAAAAATGTGTGTGTGTGTGTGTGTGTGTGTGTGTGTGTGTGTGTGTGTGTGTGTGTGTGTGTGTGTGTGTGTGTGTGTGTGTGTGTGTGTGTGTGTGTGTGTGTGTGTGTGTGTGTGTGTGTATACAGTATTTAGCAATTCTGAGTTTTTCCTCAGAATTGAGTGTACATCTCACAAGTGTTTTTTAATCTCATATTAAAAAAAAATATTACAATCTCATATTTTTTCAAAATCTAATATTTTGATCTTTATATCTTACAATTCAGATAACGTCAAAGAGAAAGTAGTATAGTCCTCTTTTTCACCTAATTGGCTCAGCATGTGAAAAAGGAACTGTGATGCATATAGTGAGGAGTCTGATGGTAGTTTTAAAAAAGGCCAAGGAGGGTCACAGCATTACTGCAATCAAAAAAGGGAAGTTCTGTTAGCGTTTCACTCTAGCCTTGAGCACTTAGCTGCGAGTAATACAGACAATGACTCATGTTAAAGCATCAGAGGGAGTTCACACCTGAAATCTGCACATCGACTCTGTTTGACAATGTTCACATCCTAGATTGTGAGAAAAATCGTAAGAGGCGCTTTTATCATTAGGTGTTTTATTCGTTGTCAAAGCTGCTCTGAAGACCTTCTCCTTGAGGCTTTGTCGCTTTAAAGTGTTTGACTGTGAAACTAAAGCGAAAGAACCATTTTTTTCATCACACCTGGTTTTCAGATGTATCTCACATTGGAAGTCTTTGAATCTTTCCCGATCTCTCATTATCTGCAGTGAAGTTTCAGTCACATACCGCAAACAGCTGGAGATTTTCACTGTTTCCAGGTAAACTTGAACACACTTTACGACTTTAATTCTCCTGAAGGAAGAACTTACTTGGCATGGGTTTCAGACTCGGCAGGTGTTTGTGTAGGAGTCAACATCCTGTTTAAGCATAAATGATGTTGTGTGTTGTAGGGTTGTGTCTGAAGCATGTGGATCAGCAGGCCTCTTTAACGTCCTAATTTAACCGGTGTGATTAGATTAGAGCAACAGGAATGGAATACGCTCCCCTGCTGCCACTTTGATTGAGCTGGTTACACCAGATTTGACAGCGCTTTGGCATATGCAACTTTCTGGCATACAGTGTGCATATGTGAGTCTAGCACTTATATGAATTTGCTCATGGTAAATGTGAAATTACAGAAAATGTACAGAACATTTCCTGAGGATGGTACTCCTCTGGTACTGCTCGGTGACTTCAACATCCACCTAGCAAAACCCCAGGCTGCTGACTTCAACACTTCTTCTCACTTCATTCGACCTCAAGCGGCTACTCACAAATCAGGTAACCAACTAGCCCTCATCTACACACGCTATTGCTCCACTGACAACACTTTAGTTACTCCACTGCACACCTCAGACCACTTCCTCATCACTTCTAACCTCACACTAACTCCTGACATAGCACACACTCCTCTGCAGGTCACCTTTCGGTGTAACCTATGCTCGCTCTCTTCCTCTCGCCTATCCTCAATGGTTTCATCCTCACTTCCTTCACCCTCTCAGTTTTAAGCATTGGACATAAACAGCGCTACTGACACTCTTTGCTACACTCTAGCATCTTGCTTAGATAACTTGTGCTCCCTTTCATCCAGACCAGCACGCACTAGACATCTGCCCCCTGGCTGTGCAATGATCTCCGTGAACATCGCTCTAAACTCAGGGCTGCAGAGAGGAATTGGCACAAATAAAAAAACTCTACTGATCTTAGTGTTTATCAGTCACTCCTCTCTTCCTTCTCTGCAAATTTCTCCACTGCTAAAACGACATACTACCACAACAAAATTAACAACTGTTCTGACTCTTGCACACTTTTTAAAACTTTCTCTTCTCTTCTCTGTCCTCCTCCCCCTCCTTCATCAACACTTACAGCTGATGAATTTGCAATTTTCTTCACGAAATAAAACAAGAGACATCAGTGACCAATTCGTCATGCCACAAACTGATGATAACTTCATAACGACAAATACACACTCTCTCACCTCCTTCTCTCCTCTCTCGGGGATGGAAGTTTCCAAACATATCCTTTCCAATCCTCCCACTACTTGTCCACTTGATCCTATCCCCACTCACCTCCTTCAGGCCATTTCTTCTTCAGTCATACCTGTGCTTACTCACATTATCAACACCTCTCTTCACACTGGTACATTTCCCACAGCATTTAAGCATGCTCGGGTAAGCCCACTGCTTAAAAAACCCTCTCTAAATCCAGCACTTTTAGAAAACTACAGACCGGTATCCCTTCTTCCATTCATTGCAAAGACACTTGAGCAAGTTGTGTTCAACCAACTCTCTTTGTTTCTTGCACAGAACAACCTTCTGGACAACAACCAATCTGGCTTCAAAAGCGGCCACTCAACTGAGACTGCCCTACTCTCGGTTACTGAGGCCCTGAGACTGGCAAGAGCAGCTTCCAAATCCTCAGTACTCATCTTGCTGGATCTGTCTACTGCTTTTGACACAGTTAACCACCAGATCCTCCTGTCCACCTTCAGAAAGATGGGCATCTCAGGAACCGCGCTCCTGTGGTTCGAGTCTTACCTCTCAGATAGGTCCTTCAGGGTGTCTTGGAGGGGTTTCTAAGTCACAACTTCTTGCAACTGGTGTTCCTCGAGGCTCAGTGCTTGGATCACTTCTCTTCTCCATCTACATGTCGTCATTATGATCGGTCATTCAGAAGCATGGTTTTTCTTATCACTGCTATGCTGATGACACTCAACTCTACTTCTCTTTCTAACCAGACGATCCGACAGTAGCTGCTCGCATTGCAGCCTGTCTGAGTGACATTTCTAGCTGGATGAAGGACCATCACCTTCAGCTCAACCTTGCTAAGACAGAACTGCTCGTGGTCTCAGCCAACCCATCACTTCACCACAACTTTTCTATACACCTGGTTTCGTCAACCATAACTCCTTCCAGGACAGCCAGGAACCTCAGAGTTGTGATCGATGATCAGTTAAGCTTCACAGACCACATTGCTACTACGGCCCGGTCCTGCAGATTTGCTTTATACAACATTAGGAAGATTAGACTCTTCCTGTCAGAGCAAGCCACACAACTCCTTGTCAAAGCTCTTCTTCTCTCAAGACTGGACTATTGCAATGCTCTCTTGGCAGGCCTTCCCGCATGTACTATCAAGCCTCTGCAATTGATCCAGAATGCAGCAGTCAGAGTAGTCTTTAATGAGCCGAAAAATGCTCACGTTACCCCTCTATTCATCAGGTTACACTGGCTACCTGTAGCCGCTCTTATCAAGTTCAAGGTACTGATGTGTGCCTACAAGAGAACAACTGGCGCTGCATCAAAATACCTAAACTCGCTAGTGCAAACTTATGCTCCCTCCAGAAGCTTACGTTCTGCAAGTGAACGATGCCTTGTGATGCCATCCCAAAGAGGTACCAAATCACTCTCACGGACCTTTTCCTGGACTGTGCCCAGCTGGTGGAATGACCACCAGGTCTCAATTCGATTTTCAAGAAACAACTAAAGACACATCTTTTTCGCCAGCACCTGACCAACTAATACTAACACTTACCTATATTCTATTCTATTTTATTCTATCCTATCCTATATAAAAAAATACATAAAATAAAATAAAAACTAGCTACGTGTACTGTGTTAGACTAACTGAGACTTGTCATGGCACTTGTATACTGTTGCTCTCTCGATGGTCTGATTGCTTCTATTATTCTCCTCATTTGTATGTCGCTTTGCATAAAAGTGTCTGCTAAATGATTAAATGTAAATTAAATGAAAGAGGTTCCGGTAACCAATAAATCAGATCGTGAACACTTTTGCAAAGTAGGATGTACTCCTACAACTTTTCTTGGTGCAAAAGCAACATTCCAGCTAAATAAACCCAGTTTTAACTACTGTTGCATCAATACCACAATTGCAGCAGTCAGTAACACTGAAATTTCACTGTTCTCTATAACAATTTAACCCTCATGAATTTTTAATTCTGTAAAACACAACATATTCTGAAATAATAAATGTTGTACATATCTGAATATATAAATATATCCATATACTGCATTTATGTAAAAAAGGACACATTCAAGTCAATCGCGCAGATGGCACTAGGGATGGGGGAGACATGACCCCCCCCCCCACACACACAGATTCATAGTGATTCATACCCGACCCTCACCGTTCCCTCACTGTCTCTGTGAAAGGCGACATTGGTAAACAGAGGATCCGCTATCTACATTAGCCCAAAGGCCCGGGTATACTTCACTTTCCACGCCGTCTCGTGCAAACAGCCGCGCCCTCGCAGCTTTCAAAGTATTGGTATTTTAAATGTATTCAAAAATTCCTTATACAATAATAAAACTCCACTCTCCGCAGATGAATGCAGATGGACACGGACGAGTTCGACATTCACCTCGCGCATGCATTGTATTCTCTTTTTTATTATTATGCCTTACATCAGAACAATACAACGAGAAACATTCAAATGTAAAATAAAAAATTGAAAAAGATGAACAACATTAATAAAATGAAACAGTGTCAGAGGAGATTAACAAAAAAAAACTGTATACATAAATAAAACAGACGTTTTGGGGCTGCAAAGCTGCAAAGAAATTTCCAACATTTTCTTAATAAATAACTCCATCAATCAAAAATATTTATGTATACAGTGAAAAAAATGTAAAAATTGTTTCCTTTTCACCTTTACAGAAATCACAAGAGTAATCAATTTCTAATTTAAAGCGTTCCAGCACATGTTTAACTGGGTACATTCTATGCATTATTTTAAAAGAAACCTCTTTTACTTTGTTATTAATATAGAATTTGTCTACTGTTCGCTAAGTTTTACGCCAATTCACTTCTCCAAATACAGAAGACCAGAAAAAGCAAGCTGGAGTATAAACAACGTTATTAAGTATATTCCTAATATAGTTATTTGAGAGAGAGTCAATTTTGTATTTGTATATATTTGTATTTGTATTGCCAATCAATATTTTACTCTTGATCTCTTTAAAATTCTAATCTTTCTCCTGTGATGCACTTTTGAGAAGGGTCAAAACTTTTTGAGGGATTGCATCCATTACAACTGCAAATTTCCTTAGGTCTAACTGCTATTTTGAATGTATTCAAAAATGCATTATACTATAATAAAACTCCATCATTGTTTAAGAACTGGCTAACTACTATAGTAATCCAAATATAAAGATTTATTTTTATATAAGATGTCTTTGTTGTTCCAAATATAGTACTTATTTGGTGATAAATTATGTTTGTAGGCCAGCGTCCATGCCATAAAAGCTTTTTTATAAAATTTTGCAAGCTTAACCGGAATTTTAACCATCCTCAGGAATTCGAGGTCACCCAATTGCTTAAATAAATATTTGGGAAAGGAGTTCCAAATACTGTCTTTGTTTTTTAAGTATTGGTAAAAATTACCAATTTATTTAAAATACATTGTTTAAAGTATCATAACTCAATACCTCTAAACCACCATTATCTTTGGAGTTGCATTAAATTAATTTTCTCGGGTAATGAGGCTTATTTTTCCAGATAAAATCAATAAGCATTTTATCCAAATGCTTCGTAGGGTGCACAGCTGTCCACGAGCCCTATTGATGACAAAAATGATGTAATGAGGACGGTGCGCAGATGTGGACGGCCAAAGTATACTTTGGCCTGTGGCGACCCGGCCCACCGCTCCTTAAACGTGCACTAAGTGATTTTTGAAAAATGCTTTTGACCTCAGTGTCTGACCGAGTCCCAAAACACACTTAAGTTGTAGCCAATCAGCAACTTTCCAGCAGTGGAGAGAACTCAAGGAGCGGGAAGAGCTCGAATCGGACGCCGAGGTTGCTTTAATACATAATTTTTTCTTGATAGGTTGATTTTGTTTTGATTCACACAACTTATTCATGTTGGCTTTTGCTTGAATATGCTTGTGTCATCTTCGCTAGTTTCTGCGATTGTCCTTGCCATGGTTGTGCAAATAGGTGTGGATGTGGAGATTTCAAAATCATAATTCCCCCCCCCCCCATACCCATATAATAAATGTACATTATTCTGTATTTTGCGGGCATCAGGGAGCCGCTATTATTCCTGGCAGTGAAACTGCTTTTGAATGCACAATCTTTTTTAGTTTCACTTTCACTTTCGAGATTTGCGATAGCACATACTGGAGCGGCAGTACTTACCACACATTTTACAAGATCGGATGCTTTTCAGTGCAAAATATACCCCCCCGTTAAAAAAATCCCATCTGCGCCCCTGATTCAAGTTACACATGACTATTTGGGGGTATGAATGGGCTCACAATGACTTGATCACTTTAATGGTTTTACAGAGATCAAGTCACACTGGATTAAAACTTTATGTAGTCAAAAAGTAAAAAAACAAGAGTGCTTGACATTTTCACTGTGTTCCTGTAGAGACTTTAAATCTATTGAAGTCATAAAGTTAAAAGAATAGTTCACCCAAAAATTAAAATTTGCTGAAAATGTACTCCCTCAGACCATCCAAGATGTAGATGAGTTTGCTGCATCACTGGAACTGATTTGGAAAAATTTAGAATTACATTACTTTCTCACTAATGGATAATCTGCAGTGAATGGGTGCCATCAGAATGAGAGTCCAAACAGCTGATAAAAAACATCACAGTAATCCACAAGTAATCAACATGTCACCACTCCATCAATTAACGTCTTGTGAAACATTGTGTGTTTGTAAGAAAAAAAATCTATGTATTAATTATTAAGATTGTTTTAACCTTAAAATCATCACTTCTGGCCAAAACATGAATCCATTGTTCATAATAACACTTCTTCCAGAGTAATTTTTCAATTTTTGGGAGAACTGAATATTTCTGTTTGATTATTATTAAAGGCATAATATACAGAAGCAGAAAGCCAGGTTTAATTTCATTTTTACTATTTTAGTATTAAACTCTTTCATCTAAACTTCTATTTCTATTTTGGAATCTCTTTATGAGCCAGACTTAAACTTGTGCCATCAACCAGTGCACCACGGCTCAATATGTCTGAGCACATCCGCATCCACCGCTTAACTTATCTATATTGGCTCTTTCATTTTAACTCGTTCCCCCCTTACAATTGTTCTTTGTCCATTTTCTCACTATACACCTGAAAAACTGTGTAATTATGACCTTTCAGAGTCCTTACATTAACGAAGTGGTCATTTTGCCCCCCAAGTGACACAAAGTGACAGTGAGACTGCCCAGAATCCCCAGTGACCCAGCTGCCCAGTCTGGCATCCGTCCACACCAGCTGCTCCTGACCCACAGGTACACGCTTGAGTTTCTCCTCATATCACCTCGTAACCTAGATCATATGCAGTGGCCCATTGTTATGCAAACAGATTGCTTTATGCCAAACACAGCATTGGTTTAATTGCAACCAGTTAAGTGGGCAAGGGAGGTCTCAGCAGCACCGGCTGTTCAACAGATCGGACAAGCTCTCTACTATCTATTGGAACAACTATGCATGTGTTATAATATATTTAAAGTAGGCAAAGGGGATAAACACATCCATAAAGAGCATGAGAGAATAATAGGCAGTCATTAAAGGCCAAATCTCACTACACAAACAGGTCTAGCCATGCAAGCCCTGTTTGACTTGTTGCATTTGTGTCAAAATGTGTCCAAAACACAAATAAATGTTGCATGAATAATAATAACATGTACTACTGTTGAAAATATGATGATGATTTCTATTTCAAATATTCATCACAAAATCCTGAAAAAAATTATCACTGAATTTTTATGTAATTAATTATGATTAAATTAAAATATGAATAAATTAATATGAATATTAGGAATACATTAAAGTGCAAAAAATCATATTGTTTCAAATTGCAATATTAATGTTACTTTTTTAATGAATAGGGAACCTTGGATAGCAGTGACAATGTGTTTTAGTAATTCATAAGTCAAAAATGAGCAAATTACCTAAACTTCCAGCATATTTAACATAGTATATAACATATCAAAATAATAATGCAGCTATTTGAAATAATGAAATGAGATAAGGAAATATTTTCTGACCCCATTCAGCCCTCTTTTTCCCATCATTCTCTGCTCTCTCTCTCCACTGTCCCTATCAATAAAAAGTGGCAAACATGCAAAAATAAAAGGTTTATAAGCGGTAATTACCAGGTAATTTGCTATAAAAAAAATCTAAAACCGATATGTAGGGAGGTAAAGGGTTTTGGTGTTACTGAATTGGAAAAATGAATCTGTTATCTTTGAATCGTGAAGTCTCCAGGTCTTTAGTAGGTTTTTGAACCTGTGGTAGTCATTAAACAACTAAAATATTCTGAAAAACGAATACTTTCATATATTCATATGAGTAATCACACATGCTACAGAACAGAAAATGTGTCCAGAAGTCATCAAAGCACCTACTTTGTATATTTTCAAAGGAAATAAAAACAGGAACATTAGTTTTCTAGAGAAGAAATATACAGACTGACTGTAAATGGACCCCATATAAACCACATTTGATAGTCATTAGCCTTATTCATTTCAGAGGCACGACTAACTGGGTATTTCCATTCATACAGCTCGAATAGCTTGACAGAACTGACATCTGGCATAATGAAAGATTCCTGTTTGTTTTCACAAGGTACCTTGTAACTATTATTAGAAGAATGTTCAAATATACATGTATATATATGTATATATAAATGTTCATGCATTGATGCTGCAGGTGTATACAATGCATCTTGTAAATATCATATTGACCAATTTAGTCTAGTGTATTAGAGCAATACTGAACAGCGCACAGCAAAATAATAACCTGATCTTTCGCAGCTCATTATGATGCATGGGTTCTTTTCGTAGAAGGTCACTGTTTCTTTATATCTCCCTGAATAATTTTCTGTTATGAGACGATCTTATTAAAATCAAAGTATTGTGTATAAGGTTTGAAACTCAAACTTAATTAGAAGCGCAACACAAGCCTCGAAGTGTCTGAAATATTGTAATCTTGGCAAAAGAACAATAATTTCTCAAACACAAAAGATATTTCAGGCAAGACCAGTTTAGCTGTTCTTACCGACAGTTTTCATTAAGTTTCTGTCTCTTACTTTGTTCTGGATACATCAATATTTTTCGCTTCTAAAAAGACAAAAAATACACAGACTCAAACAACAGCAAACACTATTACAACTGCACGGACCGCCAATTCCAAACAAACCCTCAAAATACGCCTTTCTGTAGTCATAAATCAAATTCTGTTTATGAACTATCTTGTTTCAAAGCAACACTTGTTTCTTTCCTAAAACCCACATTTTGTTTTGAAGGTCATGTTAGGATTGTATAAATACAGCTGTCACTTTGCACATGCTCCCTATAGACGCTAACAGTGCTATTTCTACTACTATCAATGCTAATTAATTAATAATTGCAGCAAAACATTTTTATGGCAGTTATAGCAGTAAAATATCTGTCGAAATTCAATCCAGCACAGTATTTTATCTCAGTCTGTGCTTGCAGCTGATTTTTCTAAATAGACTATTTCATTTCTGACCTCTATTAAGTCCACCGAGATATTACTTGGCCTCAGGCTCTCTAGCTTTAGGGTAGAGATGAGAACTTGGTCTGCATTTTCAACTGGACTCGTTTCTTTTTACATCGGCCCACATGATGAGTCTTTTGAAATGACATGGTCCTGAGGAACGTTGTTGTCATCTAGCTAACAAACACGGTCGGCGATGTGGGCGACATGTTGTGCAGTTGCTCCCAAAGCAAGTGCATACAACACGTCCTAATTAGGGTTATGTTGCGACCCCACAAAATCTCTGTGTGTGCTCCCAGAGGAGGCTATTAAGAAAACAGTCTGTGATTACCATGCATTTTTGGTTTAGACAACACCACGCGTTCACCACGAGCCCCCTTGAATCAGGTCCGTTCACTGAGTGGGTTCAACATTATATTTAGGTCTGTCTGAGGTATTTAACACAGTGGTTCTCAAACTGTGGAAATGTCTTGCCTAAAAAAATGTAAAACACTTTATGAATATCTGTTTTCTACAATGTTTAAATTATAATTTCTGACATTTAGAAAATGTAATACAGCTTTATTTAAGAATCTAGAGCAGAGTTGCGAAATTGCGTTGTAAGGAGCCACAGTTGGTAAGAATTTCAAGGTTCTTTATTATTCTCACATACACAATCATACAAGTATAAATCAGTTGAAATGCAAGTGTGTGAACTATCCCAGATGTGTGCATCCCACAGAAAATACGAATAAGCTTAATTTGTGAACAATGACGTTACGTTCATATAGAGGCGTGCACTTGCAGCAAACACCATTAAAACTGTCACGCAGACATCATTTTTGCCCATGTCCTTGAAATTACAATCGCGAAATTCACGATTAGAGTGGTTATGTTTTCTAAAACACGCACGAATGGCATGTATTTGCACGACCATTCAAAGTCAAGGAAAGAAACACTTACTCATCATTTTTTCATTTTTTTTCGTGTGACAATGTGATACATGTGAGTAATATTTTTTTATATTTCAGCAAGGCTGCACAGTGGATTTCTTCACTAACTATGGTTAATGTCTACACATTTTCTAAAAATTAATGTAAAAAGAGATTTTGGCTATTTAATTTATGCAATAGTGAAAAAAAAGAATGACATAAAATTGTTCCGGCACAACAAGAAATAAACAGAAGCTACTGTTCATTTCACAAATCTATTAATTTCTATGACATGTTAAAGTCACATTTTATCTAATTATTTATTATAGAGCTGCAATACCACTAGTTTGGGAAGCACTGCTCTAGAGCTTTTGTGCTTGTGCAATGAAGACGATGAAAAGGTGTTGACAAGCCCAGGGCCGGATTATCCATAGACGGGATTGGGCGAGTGCCCTGGGGCACCAGCCAATAGGGGGGCACCAAGTGATTCAGATAATATGAGTGTTCGACTTGAAGAGGCGCCGCACAGACCCGATCGGTGGATGACATAAAAGTACAGCCATTAAAAAGCATATGGTACCATCAGCTCTCTAAACGCTATCGCAGTACTTTGATGTCATCCACCGATCGGTTTGTGCGCGCCGCTTCAAATCGAACACACCTAATATGACTAGACCTTTAAAATATTTTTCATATTTTGTATATATATATATATATATTATTTTGCTGGAAGAGATGAAGATGCATAGAAAATATACAATGTATACAGAGAGAACATAAAATATATTTTTACACAATATAAATTTAAAATATATCCACACTTGATTTCATGAAAGTGGCTAACTGAGACATATTTGATTCAGCACTGGGCTTCTTTCTTTCTTTCTTTCTTTCTTTCTTTTTGAAAACGCATTTAAAAATATTAAACAAACTTAAAAATTATCAAATAAAAAATAAAAGTAATTAATATAATAAAATATTAAAATAATGAATATAATATAAATATTACAACAAATAATAAAAATGTAAATAATAAACATAAGAGGAATATAAATTCAAAATAATATAGATGCTGCCCTGAAATACAAAATAAATGTATCTTTAATGTAAAATTAAATTAATACAAAGTTTGTAAAAGGTTTGCAAAATAAATAAATACATATTTTTATTCAGCAAGGATACACTGATCAAAAGTGGCATTATTAATACATTTCAAATACAAAAGATTTCTATTTCAAATAAATACTGTTCTTTTGAAATGTTAAAAGAAAAATGTATCACAACCAGGGTTGCAAAAAGGTGGACATTTCCCATTAAAGTTCAGAAAATGTACAGGATTTCTTTGGAATCTTTAAGGAATTTTTTGGAAAGTTTCCAGAAATTTACCAGAAATGTTCCACCCCTTTGCAACCCTAATCACAACTTCGTACAATATTGATAGTAAAAAGAAATGTTTCTTGAGAACCAAATAAAAAAAATTGCCTAATGTGATTTTTGAAGGATTATGTGACACTGAAAACTGGAGTAATATATATATATATATATATATATATATATATTAAATAGAAACAATTATTTTTAAATTGTAATAATATTACAGTATTTTTGATCAAATAAATGCAACCTTGGTGAGCAGAAGAGACTTATAAAAAAAAAAAAACTTTCCCCTGTTCTCAAATATGAGCACTATTGCTTAATTTCAGTGCTAAAAATATTGTCGTGACTAGGTGTTACCTGGATGTTTGATCAGATCATATTCCGCACTTGGCCTGAATAATTTGAAAACCACTGATCTAACACAGCCCACCCATGTACATAAAAACTCAGAAATCAACTCGCATACCCTCGACACACATCCACGCATCTGCACTCGCGCACAAGCTCGAAACCACATACTCTACATGACATGCGCTCGAAGACAGATTGCGATTAAACGCTCCATTAGTTTCTATAATTCTCTCTCACCCTCGCTGTGAAAACAGACTGAGAAGGACATTGTGTTTTAGTTCAGAGCTGCGAACGCCCACACAGGCCAACAACATGACCTCATTTAACAATCCAATCACATTCAGACTGTTTCGCCCACTGTCATATAGACCTAACGCACAATGAAGCATGGAAATTTGATTACAACCACATAAAGCAGCAAGCGGCATAAAAACATGCTCACTACAATATTCCTTTGGTGTTTTAGCATGTAATCCTCTTGTGCTACCTACTAAGCGGCACACAGAGAGGTCCGTTTGCTTTCTGTGGGTTGCGTTTGATGAACAGGCAAATGTGGGTATGCAGACATATAAAATGCAAGTGTTGGCCTGCCTGGGCTCGGTGCCATGACAGACTGTGGAATCAGGGCAGCTCAAAGTGAACAGAAGACCAGGAAACATTAACCATCACAGACAGGCAGTCAGCGGCAGAGCATTCTGCTAAGGTTAGGGGGCCGTGGGCCGATCTGCAGGGGAGCTGACATCACGTTTCAGCTATATAAACAACAAGGAGCTGACACCACACTGCTCTGAACCCTCACAAGCATGAGAAATAACTGTGTTTCTTAGTACATGTGTACTGTGGAAAAAGAAGAATGGATGTTGCACTCTTTTCTCTCTTGAACTGCAATATCCTGAGGATACTTGCTAAAAGAATGCTAAGCGAGATGACAGAGCTGCAGGAGCGAGATAAGCAGAACACGAAGCTTGTACATTATTAATGGCCAAACAATGCTATAAGTGAATTACACATGCAGGCAATGAAGTTGAGGGCTTCGTCCCATAGAGCGGTAGGGTAATTCAAAGAGATACAGTCGGGAAAAAAGCTGAGTTACAAACCCTCCCCAAAAAAACTAAGACAGCATCCTAACTGAAATTATCATATAAACATGGCCATTTAGAGCCAGGGTGCCAATTAAAAACTCGAAATGAGAATAAAACTGGCTTGCATTAGTATGAACGGTGTCGTAACATATTTTAAAACATATTTTTGTGACCTTTCCTGATGTAACTGGAGGGGGAAAAAACTCTTGCAATGCACACATCTTACTATCAGAGATTAAAACGCCTCCGGAACTCCATATGCACAAGCATTAAATTGAGATTTTACTTTAAAATTATGAGAACATAATGTCTTTACTTCTAGTCAAAGACTGGCTCATCTTATATATGATGCTGCAAGTGATGCAACGACCTGCTGCTTGTCACAAATATGCGAGGGATAAAATACTATTTGATAATAAAATGCTGCAAAATACAGCATTTTTTCAATAACAAAAATGTTTAAAAATGTAAATCCATATTAATTATGCATTATTCTTACACAATAATATTAATACTAATAATACAATTATTTTAGAAATTCAGTTATTTTTATTAAATATTATAGAGAGACTGTCTTATCATGTGAAGATACAGTGACTTGCTGTATGTTAATAATATGCAAGGGCTAATACTGAATCTAAAAAAACTGCAAAATAGAGCATTTTTGTTAAATTATAATAAGAGAACATAATATTACAATAGTAATTAAATAATAATATCCACAAAGATTGTCTGATCTTATATACAATTGTGTGACCAATTGTATGTCATAAATGTGCTACAAATGTTATTTATAAAAATGTACCAAAAAAAAACATTTCATTGCTGTTAAGAAATATTTACAGCCACAAAAGATTATATTCACTCATCATTGGCAGGGATGGCAAAAAGTTCATTCTGGACACTGTTTAGACAACAATCATCTCACAAATACTGCTCCTTATATATCTGTAGCTTGACATGTTGGATCCACTGTTAGAGGAAAAATTTGCAAAAATAGTATCCTTAGGGTTTTTAAAGCATGCGACTGGCATATTGGCCTCAAAAGTAAACATATATGCCTAATCTACCCCTAAAGTGTGCATATATGTATATTAGATAAGGTATAAGTATTCTCCCTTTAAGGGTAGATCAAGTTCACTTTTGAGGAAACTGCCTTGGTGGCATGCTAAAAGGTATCATTTTTGCATTTTGGCAAAGGAAAACAAACTGTTTCAGTCACTGAAAGCCTGAAGTGTTCAAATCATCTCAAGAACCTGTTTATGTGGGTGGTTGGAATGCTCAACATAATACAAAAAATAAAAAATCATCTCACAAAAAGTCTTTACCATAACTGCTTTGTTTTCTTCAAAAGGACATAAAATTGTAAAGAGAGAATGAGGAAAAAGACTTCTAGAACAGACGCAGCTGACTCACTGGAAGTGGACAGTATGTGAGGAACCTCTGAGAGTCATTAGCGTTGTTCATTTGAGAGGCATGACTAACTAATGAGGCGGCCCTTTCCATTCATGTTGACTTCCAATAGAGTCGCTATTTGTGTTTTTCAAGCCATCATTAAGCTCACAGCATCATTAGATAAATATTAACCATGCCGCTCATTAGAGGTCATTCGCCTGCATGGTCCACTCTCGCTTAGTCTGTTCGAACTGCAGCCAGGAAGCAAGGAAAAGCTGCTATTGTTGATAAGGTCACAGGGTGTGTTTAATCCCGGACGCTTGGCAGGAATCACACCACAATGTGCCAGCAGAGAAAGAGAGAGAGGGATCGTCGCGCTCGCCCCCCAGAGCCCTACGGGCGGATCAGTGGAGCAGGTCGTTGTTTCTGCCCACAGATGGGCAGGGTGCAACACACTTTTGTACCCAGCTTGCCTTTGCGCAGCTGAACAGAGGCCATTTCTGAGAGCCCTCTCCCTAGGAGCTAATGCACTTTAATTGAATTTCCCTCTGTCTACTCTAATCACAGCATAATTATACAGATCCAGTCCCGGGTCACGGCCCTGCTCTTTTAGAAGGTTCCGAAGCACTTCCGTTGTCTTTCCAGGAACACAAAATGACCTTCTCATTAACACAAAGGTGAAGGATTGTTTTAATAATGCATATAGCAGTTATATTCAATAAGGTTTCATAAACAGTGGTCGGGAGTTTGTGTGGGAGATGTCTAAACAAATTTTACATTGCATTAGGAAACGCATTGAGTGGGCCGTAATTGTATTAAATGTGACGTGATGCAGTGTGCTTGATGACACAGTGTTGTGTTTACCTCAGCCTGAACAAAACCCAATCCAAATGCGATCTGCTTCCAGGCTTCATTCAGATCTGCTTCCCAAAGGACGTTTGGTTCTCCGTGTTGTTGTTCCAGCATTTCTGAAAAGCACAAACGATCTGAAGCTTTAACTTTAAACATGCATTCATTTCAATTCGTCCTTTAGAACCCATTTTATTATTATTTCTAAGAGTGCAGATACAAGTTTTGCAGATTAAAGGTGTCGTTTAGACCACATTTTAAAAGATAAACAGTGTCTTCTCCCACAAGAGTAGACTGGATGGAGATGAAAGATGCATTATACACATGAGTCAGAGATCTCAGAGTGCCCAGATAGCAGTTAATGGTCGGGATAACAGTGCACAGTCAAAGAAACCTTGCAAAAGTCTGTTTCATTTCTTCCCTTGCAAACGAGCCCTTGACATTTTGACCTCCAGAAGAATAAGGTAAGAAACACAAAGCTGTTTTAATTATCTCTGCAAGCAATCCACTGACGAATTGTTGAGACATTCTTGCCTGCGATGACATACCGACTCTGGCCTTTCATCATTGCTTTATTTCCCATAGCAGTTAAGGTGACATCCTCCACAGACAACAGGTCCAAGGTCTGCTTCACTTAATTCTGCTGAAGTAACATCTCTTCCTGTTGTTATCTCTAAAGGCCACAGCAAATGATCTTGCCATGGATGGCACTTTCTAGAGTTGTTGCTTTCATTAAATTGCCATTTTCTCTTTCATGTCTTAGAATGAGCCCCTGGGCAAAGGTTCAAAGAGATTTATCAGAAAAGTTTTGCATTTTAAACATTCATAGTACAATTCTCCTATCTTGACAGAGAAAACTGCAGCTGATGATTATGAATGTATGTGAGGTTGCTGGGCAGCACAGGTTATATTCTGTATTTGTATAAACAAGCATCGAGTTCATTCCTGCCAAAGGAAGGTCAACTGATTATTAAAGCCAAGGGTTTTCTGTTGTACACCTTGAATGTTTAAAAAGGTGTGTTCAATAAAATTTGTGTTATTTAAGCAGACATGTGACTTAATAAATATGTTCGTATATTTCATGATTTATAGAGATAATTGAGTACATCTAAGACAGGGTTGCCCAATCCTGCTCCTGGCGATCGACTGTCCTGCAAAGTTCAGCTCCAACTCTAATCAAACACACCTGCCTTCAATTTTCAAGCGATCCTAAAGATCTTAATTAGTTGCTTCAGGTGTGTTTGATTAGAGTTGGAGCTGAACTTTGCAGGACAGTCGATCGCCAGGAGCAGCATTGGGCACCCCTGATCTCAGGGTTCACATACTTTTCCTCTACAACGTTAAAAGGTCTATATTCTTATTTAGTACTTAAATAGTGATTAATTAGTTTTAAAAAAATATATATTTTATCAAATGTTAGCTTAGCCAGGTTTCAAACTTCAAAAGTAGTTAAAAGCAAACCAAACTTTTTGTCACACAAACCTCAAATCTTCCAATAGGCATGTAGGGAAATTTGAGTACATTAGGGTTCTCATACAGTACTTTTCCTAGCAACCGTACATAGGTCTATATATTTTTTTTAATTATCTAAAAGTGTGATTAGCTAATATTTTACCAAGTAATTATTGTGCTGGCATCAAAATGCTAGCTTACCACATTTCAAACGTACTCAACTTTGTCATACAGTTCTCAAATCTTGCAATTGGCAAGTACATGGCATCTTTTCACTATTCTTCACCACAGTTGAGCATTTAAATCCCTGTGTATTAGATTTCAAGCAGATGAACTACCATAGACAGCCTGTCAACAGCAGTGCGCACAGCATTCTGCTGAGGTTAGAGGGCCACAAGCTGACCTGCAAGTGAGGTAGCAGTGTATTTTAGATATCTAAACAAAAAACTGTCACTGCAGAGGACACTAACACCATATAACCCTCTCTAAACGTTCATGAACCCCTCAAGCACATAATGTTCTGATAAACATATTTCCTCATAGACATGTGTAGTCCAAATATAGATGCATTCATGAGTCTGCTGAGAGATGCTCGTTTGTTTTCCAATATCCTGAGGATACTTGAACAAATGTGCGGAATGCTAAAAGAGTTCACAGAACTGCAGGAATGAGATAAGTGAAACCCAAGGCTTCTACATTATTAATGAGCAAACAATGTCATAAATGAATTATGAATTAGGGCATTTAGGATGCCTCAGAAGGGTTGGGTAACTCACAGAGATCGAGCCACACACAATGAGGTCAAGAGATGATTCACAATCCATGAAGAATGAGGGGGGAAAAGAAGTTAAGATCTCATTAAAGTTGTACATGTCTATAAAGCATTAGACCATACTGAGGGGAAATAAGGACAAATAAAGAACTTAACTAGGTCATCAAATGCAACAAGTTTTAATGCTAAGTGAGTTGTAAATATCCTCTAAAAAGTCCTATTTTAAATAAATGCTGTTCTTGAAAGAAGAGCCTGAAAGAATGCGAGTTATATATATATATATATATATATATATATATATATATATTAGTGCTGTCAAATGACTAATCGTGATTTATAGCATCCAAAATAAAAGTTTTACATATTATGTGTGTGCTGTGTATAACATTATGTATATATATATATATATATATATATATATATATATATCACACACACACACGCATGCATGTATATATTTCAGATAAATATGTTATGTTTATATATTAAATAACGTTTTTATATAATATAAATTATAGTAATACAGCTATACATGTAAATATTTTCAAACTATATAATATGTGTGTGTGTGTGTGTATTTATATAAACATAATACATATAATAAATACTTGCCTCCCTTATATATATTCAGGGGAGTTTCCTCCAAGGAGGCAAGGGAGGAAGTGCCTCCTTGAAAAATTGGATGAGGAAAAAAAATATCATAATACAAAAATACAAAAGCAGCGATACCAGCAAGTAAAGTTACAGCAGGAGTCCACGTCTTCTTGCCTCCCCTCAGCCCATAGAGCTTTTAAGGCTGCGTTTACACTGCCACAAAAAAATCAGATCTTTCGCTCACATCTGACACAGATCGGAATTTGTTGCACACGTGTAAACACAAAAACCCGCACGAGATGCAATTTTATTTTTACGCATCCAATCTGAGCCACTTCCGAATGTGGATTTTAATCGGATACATATCCGATACTAGACATCCGACCTACATCTAAACACACATATCCGATTCTCCACAGAACTCCCAATGCCAGGGCGACACATTCGCTCAGAAAGATTTTTAATGGCGTTTTACTGCCGGCGTGCTGTATATATTTGCGCTCGCATTTTATTGAGATGGAAACTTTTTATAGGTATACGAAATTGCATATTCAGGAGCTGGTTTTCAACCCCCGCCCCGTGAATTTTGAAAATACAACATGTAAAAGCTACATATATTTCTCAGCAATGAGGTGATAACTTAGCAGTATTTGTAATTAAACCGACAAGCTTGTTCGCAATGCTTCACAATTACTCGCTCCCTCGCAAGTGGGTGCATGCATGCATCAGTCTCTCTCTCTCTCTCTCTCTCTCTCCTTAATTCTTTCGAATTCACTTCAATAAATATAATCTTTATATCACTAAAGAATTCTACGTCTAACAAGCTGTAGATAAAATAGTCTAACAAATTAAAATTACCGTTATTTTCCGGTCTTTATCCGTTCAGTCAGATTTTGTTCTGCAAAACATCCATTGTCCATGCTGGCAAATAATAATGGCCATTCGACGTGAATTATATAAATAATTTTAATAGCATGGCCATTTAAAACCCGATGGTCTATGTGCATAGTAAAGCGATCACTGCAGACAATCATTTTGGGCGGGAATTAATGTAAACACAGATATCGGATACCAGTCGTGTCTAAAGTGAATGTAAACAGGCGGGAATGTAAAAATCGGATATGGTCAAAAGATCGGATCTGTGCATTAAGACTTGCAGTGTAAACGCAGCCTAACACACAAAGCGCCCCAAAGCGCACTGTGAGTTTGCTGGGGGTAATTGAGAATTAATGTGGGAAAGTCACGTGAGAGGAGGCAATGCCTCCATCGCAATATGATTGGATATGATTGGTTATTTTCGGCTGTGTTTGTTTCATGCAATAAATTCTGACTCGTGTTCGTGCACATTTGCGAATCAGTCTGAATGAACAATATAATGGTGTTTATAGAGAGACTAATTAAAAAACTAAGTAAAAAAAACACATTGTTGCGTTAAAATAATACTTAAAATGGCATGAAACTTGATCTGTGGGAGATTTGAGTGAGTATCCTAATCAGCTTGGTCAAATTTAAAGTAAATCTCCACATCTATGACCAATATTTACTCGAGCTTTGTTGACTGATGACCCAAAAAACTTCAAAAATAGTTGAAAGTTAAATATCAAACAGAAGAGCTAAACATAAGTTCACAAATAATATATATATTTTTAAATAGTTACTGCCTAGAGTTATTTTAGAATAAATGTAAAATCACTATGTTGAGTGGTGTGCTTTGTTGTATATTAAAATAGGAAATATTTATTTTAACTGTGATAATCATGATATTACTATTTTTACTTTATTGCTGTATATAAGCTGAAGTGGTTGCTTTAGAGACTATAAGAGACTTCTTTCAAAAACGTATTTCAAAATCTGATCCCAATTCAGAAGTTGCATTTGAGATTAAATTGAGGTGCAAACAGCATTGTGTCCCAGCTGAACACTTGAATCAATGGATCGCTTCAACAGAGATGGACATGGATGAGAAGTTAAAACACCCCAATGCATCTGTGTTGTTGAAACCCAAACCAGAACTGGCTTATTTTCTCGATTTTGATAGCAATACTCAAAACAGAATTTGCGGACAGCAACGTTTGCATGGGCGTAAGGAAACAAATAATTTGCATAAAATCCTGTCAAAATATCAGGCCTCAGCTCAACAGCAGAGGAGAATGAACAAAAAAAATCCCATCACGCATCATGACACTTGTTTGTTCAGTCTCTGAAAACATTTGCTGGGACACAGATTCTTCTGCGAGCTAGTAAATAGGAACATTACTCTATTAAGCAGTGATAAATTGCTTTATTCTTCTCCTCGATTTGTGCTGTCCCAAAGAAACGCCGGTTATTCCACACTGAGGGCTTGGAACACTGATGTACACACTTCAGCTCCGTTACCTTGGTAACATAGCCCGAAGTGAAGAAGGCATATGAAAAGCGGACAGACACTGTCAGTGAGGATTCCAGCTGGTATTGCTGTAAACATCCGAGCCATACGCGGCTAATATGACCAAATGGGATTGGAGAGCAGGGCTCCTTGTATCTGGAGAAACGCCAATCTAATTTTCCCAAAAATTGTTTGCACTTCACACATGGTTTGGCTTTACACATAGTTCAGTTCTCCTTGCTCATCTCTGGGCTCGATCTTCAGATTTTACCATTTGACTGAACTAATGAAAGAATATAGAAAATTCTGAGAAACATAATGAACCTATATTTACATAAACATTCACACCAAATCTTTATCATAGCCCAGTGATTACCATCATATTAAAACATTTTTTTTCTTCCAGAAAATCCAATTTATGTTTAACATAAGAGAGGGTGCGGTCATTTCTAACTTAAATGTGCAATGCTTCCAGGTATCTTAAGCTGTACAAAATAGCTGGTTATTCCGAATTTCTTAAGCGATGCAAAAATGCAGTTTATATCAAGCATGCAAAACATGTACGCATTGCATACTCTCAATGCATAAACATTTGGATTTGTCTTGAATGAGAGAAGTACATGAGCTCAAGTTTATCTGCACAGTACATTTACTGCATGCTGGTATTGGCAGATTTGCTTTAAATATATAGGCTTTATATAAATTAAGCTTTGCTTTTATAATAAACATTGTTTATAATGAATGCCACTATACCTTATGTTTGTTTTATACTGATATCCCATTTTTTCTGTTTTAAATACAATTTAAAGTAATTGTTGTGGAGTAAGGATAAATAAAATGCATGTCTTTTTGTGAACTTTGCTTCTTATTTTTCGGTATGTTAAATTATTTGTAAAATCAATAAAATGTGACACACACCAATGCGGCTCATCTTTTTTACTCTCAACAATGAAATGACCCAGTGAAAAATACGGTACCCCTTTACTGACACATTTAATTACTATTACACTGAATATTATTAGCATTATAATTCAATTATTTTAAATTGGTAATTATCATAATGATTCACTTTTTAAAATTAAAAACTGTGGGACTCAATTAGCTTTCTCTCTTTGTAATGAGACAAAGGAGCTTGTTTGTCCATCACAAGTATTCCGGTGGTATGTCATTTGCACTCTAATATGCCAGAATTTAAATAATTTATGCTTAAGTATAAAATATGAGAAATCTTATGAGAAATCTCAGAAGTGTTGACATCTGTAGTGGACAGACCTTTAGCTTGCTTCATGGGGCTTGGATGTTAACAGACATATTTTGCAGCAAAGCTAAACAGGTTCAGATTTTGTGTTTTTGGCTGCAAATAAGACTTGAGACCTGTAGCCTATCTGTAAGGTGGCCTGGACCTGCCCTCCATCTGCTCACCCTCTTTGCACTTTTGACCTTCTATTAACAAGGATTTTGAGGATCATTTTCACTCCGAAGATGTTTCAATCACACCACATCACTGCTGCAGTTATACAGCACAAAAATAGAGGGAATGCATTACTGTGTGGGCAGAACCAACCCTCTACTGCCCCTAATGGCCATGTAGGTATTACAGATCTGTTTCACAACTACAAACCAGACTAATCTCTCTCTGTACATTTAAGAACTTCAATATCTGAGAGCATGCATTCAGATGTTACAATTTTGTGACAGAGCCTTATTGTGACCCAGAAACAAACTCCGTCTCAACCAACCCCTGTCGCTGACCAGCCCCAGGTTTCCCCTTAGCTGCCTCAATTAGGCTTCTTACTTTTATTTTTTTTTAAATGGTTATGTCACCACTGACAAAACAGCTCTCAAAGGCCATCACTAGACCAGATGAGGTTACGTGTCCTGTTTACAAGCACAGCGCCAGCAGTCAGAAGTGCCCAAAGACAGATCTGAACACACATCTTCAAACTCATGGTGACGTTATCCTTTGAGGGACTGCATCCTTTCTCAAGAAATCAGCATAATGAGGTGGTCAGTCTAAATATCAACCATCTTTCTTTTCTCATGTCAGCTGGTTGACTTTGAAAACTGATTACTAGTACATTTTTGCCCTAAAGCATGTTTTAAAAAAACAACTGAGTTGTTATAGGAATATTATGTATCCGATCAAAGTATGAAGAATGACGTGTTTCTTTCAAGTCCATTTCCTAATGTACCACACAAACACAACAACATCATTTTATACACCACAGTAATCGCAGCGTTAAGGCCTGTTCACACCAAGAACGATAACCATGAAGATAATTATGATGGTAACTGAAACTACATTAGCATTCACAACAATGCACAATAAGAAGTTCTGTTTATAATAAGTGCATTCTGCAGTTCTGTCAGATGCCGTTTTGCATGTCAGAGCTTCGTAAAGCAGGACTAATTCTGATTAGCTGTCAGTCTTTTTACTGTTCATCGGCTGGAAAAAAATTATATTATAAGTATGAAGAATGACGTGTAGGGTTTTTTTTGGGGCTCCTATTTGGTGAATAGGTTTTTTTTTTTTACTCCTATTCTTTTTTCATTGTATATGCTCCCATTGGGTTCTATTTTTAGGAAGCATGGTTTGTCTTTCCATTGCTATGCAGACGACACTCAAATCTATTTGCCCTTAAAACAGAGTTCTAATGGTCCGGAAACACTTATGAAAGCCTGATTGTTCTTAATTTTAATGAGAGTAAATGAAGCCTTGGGTAAAAGGCTTTTCAGCCTCTTCAGTGAAGCCTTGGGTAAAAAATCTGGGTGTCATTTTTGATGATGGTTTAAAATTTGACAAACTCAAGTTGCGTTTTTTCAGCTTCGCAGTAAAACCTATTTTGTCAATAAAAAATTTGAAAAAGTAATTCATGCTTTTATTATATCTAGTTTAGACTACTGCAGCTCGCTGTATTTTGGGATTGGTCAAACAGCCCTTTCCCGTTTGCAGAGAGTTCAAAATGCAGCTGCTAGGCTTAACGGGATCATATTACTCCAGTTTTACGTTCTCTGCACTGGTTGCCAGTGCGCTGTCGAGTGAATTTTAAAATGTTTCTCTTAGTGTTTAAATCATTACATGGTTTGGCCCCTGCTTATTTATCAGATTTATTGACTGAACATCGGATTATTTAGCATCCCAAAGTCGAGGCTGAAATGCAGGGGTGACCGTGCTTTCTCAGTTGCTGCCCCTAGTTTGTGGAATGCTCTGCCCCTCTGTATTAGATCTGCACCTTCAGTATCTGATTTTAAGTCCATGTTGAAAACGTCACCTTTTTGATTTGGCGTTTTTTCAATGAAAACTTTCTACTGTACTGTTTCTTTTATTTATTTATTTTATTTTTATTTAGTATTATCTTATTGAATTGTTTTTATTGTGCAGCACATTGGTCAACCCATGGTTGTGTTTAATAGTGCTATATAAATCAAATTGACATTGACATTGACATAAGAATCACTTTCACAACTTTTCCATTATCATTATATTTGTGGTGTGGACTCTGCTTTTACATTGAAAACTATATCGTTATTATGCTTATTGTTATAGTTATCATCTTTAGTGTGAGCAGGCTTTTCATCTTGCCAACAAAATTACTGATATTTCTGTTAAATGTAAATGTTGATGAATAGCACTCTCATTTTACACTCTGATTAATGTGAAATGTTTTATAAAAGAAATGCCATTTTAGTCAGAGAAAAGCTGACTACATGAATGCTGACTAAATTACATTAAAGGAACCATAACATTTATTTTCAATTTGAATTACTTTTTACAATTCCTTTAAAATCAATTTATCCATTTACAATTAAATGGAAAAAAAAGGATAAAAAGGGTTACACTTTATTTTAAGGTGTTTTTGTTACAGTGTAATTATACATTTAAGTTCTGAGTAATATTAATTAACTACATGTACTTACAATATGGTTAGGGTTACGATCAGGGTTTGGCTTAGGGTTACTTCCATGCAGTTATGCATAATTTATTATTATTATAATAGTTAATACATGTGTAACAAGGACACCTTAAAATAAAAGTTAAATTAATATTGACAGTACACTCAATGGTAACTGTTTCAAATATATTTGGCCTTTACAGGTTATTATACAAAACTAACTTCACACAAAAAGAGTGGGACGCACAGGTCCTTACAGTCTCAGAAGTAACTGATTAACTGACTAGTCAGTGTAACCCCTAACATGAAGTATACTATCTTTATCCATAACTAAACAGAATAACAACTTCCACCACCTACAGTATGCTTGCAATAATGCAAAGTCATCCCATAGTGCCATGTTAAAGTTTCAACACAAGCAGATCAGATTTTGACGAGTCACGGTTTATGGCTGTGTCTCTCCTCATGGTGTCCCAGATGTATTTTTGGCTAAGCCATTCCTGAGCAACACCTGTTTTCAGAGCAGTCATTGTTGTGACAAAGGCTGTAATTACACCACAGTCCTCATCCTATGAGAACCATTGAATTCCTCATGTTTGCCATTCACAACGCTGCACTGCAACGGCCTTCCTCCGGACAGCAATTAAGACGCTACTCCAATGCAAGGAACACGCTTCCTGTGCCGTTTAATGACTAGCCCTGCATCCGTATAACCTTGGCTTAATGTAGCGCTTTTACAGATAAGACTTCTTTTCAGGGGACTTGCAGGCATTCAATTCTGCGGAGCAATGGCAAAAAGAAGCTTTAATGTTTGCTCTTCAAGGGATTAGTGAGTTTGATATACAGAGCTAAGCCCCCTCCCTTTAGACGAATTTCCATCCATGTTTTATTCATCAAATCCATTAAACAAGGCCTCACAACAGTAAAGGGGATTTGGGAGCAGTATTTAAGTAGCTATAGTGTCTGCTGAGTTGCGTCTGGTGATCTGATCACTTTTCTGGTGTCAGCATTCCCAAATGTACCCTCTGCTTTTCCACACTTTTTGTAGAGTTCATTAATTTGCACATTGCCAGATCGGTTTGTTTTCTTTTCAGTCTGTGAAGCCATGGGGAGTTGTGAATCGCAGTTTGATCATTTGGACAGTTGAAAGAAGCACACCGCATTAAACCAAACACACCAAAACTGTGGGACATGCAATAGCAGATGCGGTGATGTTATGAAAGTTTTGAAGCGAGAGTGAAATGGTGGCATTGAAGAAATCTGCTCAGGCACAGTTCTATTGGTCTTGGCTGGTCTAATTGGTTTCTTCACACGACTAAACTGGTATGCTGTATACTAAATGGCTCGAAAACCAGCTAAACAGACCAGATTAATGTAGGCAATGGAAGCCCAGCTAACCACCTTAACTTTTCTATTTAAATGTGCCACATTCCAGTAGTATACTCTATGCAGAGACTGTACTGTAGGAGGCAGACACAGAGAACAAAAAAGAAACATACAGTATATTGACAATTTGTTCATCTAATTCATTCATGCATGCTACAGTCTAGTTTTGGTTTGATCTATTAAGCATTATTATTCCCTCAAGTCAGTTGCAGAACCTGAACCAGCACAAATACAAATACATATCAAATAAAACATGTGACAAATAAAACATCAAACGAGTGATACATGCATCATTTCATTTTTGGCAATCATATTACAGGTATTTTAATTCTGCTTTGCTAATTTATTTTATTTATTTTATTTACCATTTTTATTTCAGCATATATGGAATAATGTTTATTACTGTTCAAAAGTTTGGGGTCAGAAAGATTAAATTTTTATACATTTGTATTCATTTAAACATTTTATTTAATCATTTTCTGGCAATGCTGAATTTTTCAGTATTAACTTATGCTTATTTGGTGCTCAAGAATTATTGCCTGTGCTTGTTTATTTATTTATTTACAGAATTATGTCATGAACAGAAAGTTTAATTTATTTTAATTTAGAATTTAATTCAATTAGATATGTTTGTCCCTTTTGATCCATTTAATGCATCCTTGCTGAATAAAAGTATTAATTTAAATAATTTAAATTAAAAAAACTCTTTCCAACCCATATAAAACATTTTATTTTCCCTTATAGCTACCAAGTTCACTTATTTGAAGGGCTTTTATTTAAGGCTAGCTTCAAAGTTCCACACAATTCTTTCTTTCTTTCAAAGATGTTTTACTTCATTTGGATAAGAATTCGCTGGGAAAGCAGTTCCCCTAGCAAAATAATATACAAGATACACTACAAGATGATCTTAAGCTTTGTGGAAACTGCAAGGCCATTTCAAATGACAGTGGACTCACATGCCTCTTAACAAACACCAAAACAGAAATATAAATTTCACAGTTCATGACCATTACAATCAACCCCATATCAGTATTTAAGAGTCCCAAATGAGAAATTAACTGAATGCCATTTCCCGAGTTTCAATAAACATTCAAGTGTGTCCATTTTTGGCCTGATAATAGCATGAAGCTGTCACCCCAGAAGCATTGTGGGTAATATGGAACGCTCTCCAGGCTGCATTTAACAGTGGCTTCCACTCCCACAGACAAAAGACTCTTCCACTGCATATTCATTATGACCTTGGGTGAGCTCTTAAATCAGAAGCAAACACGAGGGTCAGATAAACACCCACTCTGTTTTGCTTTCCCCAAAAAGGTGCAGGTTTATATACGAAATACCGTGTAGAATACAGATCACACAATTATCAGATGACATGATGGAGTGACTAGGGCCCTCCTCGGGTGTACGAGGAGAGAGATTGCTGCCGTGCTAATTAGTCACAGCGTTGAGGTAATTACTTAGCTTTCTTCGGCTGTGGACTTCCTCTCCACCATCGTAAATCAGCACAACTGCGTGGGTCTTGGCAAGTGTTTGTCAGTGTTGGAAATGTAATGCCTGGCCAGCGCATCAACACCTCATGACGCAAAATAACAGGCCGTGTAGATAGTGATTTTGAACAAATAACCTTGGAATGAAGCAAAGCACTATACTACACCTCCTCCACCCACTAACAATAGATAACAAGTAATCAGGATAAGTCCTCAATTACTTGGTTTGTCAGATCTTCTAGAATTTGTCACCCCAAAGAAGAAGCACTAAAAACTGTTTTTAATTAACTGAAATAAAGCGGACATAAAATAAAATACTAATTATTAAACACTAATTCAATAATGTTTTTGTTAATTTTGTGATTTGAATTATTCTTATATATATATATATATATATTACTTTCATGTACTTTTGTTTAATTTTTATTTTTAGTATAACTACAATGTATATTACAATTTATATGTAATGATTAAATTTATATATAATATTTTATATATAATAATAATAATATAAAATACTATAAATTATATACATATTTATCATTTATATATGAAACTGAAAAACATTTTGAAAAATTACTAAAACTTTAAATTAAACTGAAAACTGAACATTTTAAAATATAAAAGTTTAGTATTTATATTTTGTCAAATACAAAAACTGTATATGAAAAGCTTAAAGAAAAGTAGAAATGTTCACTTGGCAAATAATTCGAATAAATCTATATGTTGACGTACTAAAAGTACTAAAACTAAAATTGAAATAAAATAAAGCTAAAAATAAATATAATAAACTGATCAAATCACAAAAGCACATAATATTAATACAACAATCTAGAATTAAAAAATGAAAACATGAAAAATGTGTAAGTGTTATATTTATATTTTACAAAACAAAATATAAATATTAGATGAAACACTTAAACATAAAAATGAATGAAAATTATAAATGTTAACTGAAATAAAATTAAGCTAAAATATTAAAATTACTAGTATGATACTTTAATACTAATAATAAAATAAATAAAAGCTAAATGAACAAAAACTAATAAAAAATACAAAAGCACATGACAAAATTACTAAAACGAAAACTGAATTCTGGAAAGATCCAGGTAAGCAGCAATAGCACTGCAGAAGTTAACATTCATGGATTCCCCTGAAAGCCACAACACCTGTTAGTGCAGCAAGACCAGTCTAATTGCTCCGTAAACAATGCCCATAATGTGCCATGGATGCTTTGCCAGGAGGAACGGACACAGCGTGCGCAGTTGGGGAAAAGTCTGTGAGTGAAACTGACAGGCGAGTTCTATAACCTTCTGCTACAGCAAACTTTGTGAGTGGCAGTAGAGCAAGAAGGCCCTGCTATTTATGACAGGAAGTATATGAATCTAGTCTGCAAATGTCATACTTAAACGTGTATTTATTCATGCAGAATGTGTCACCTTTAGCCAAACGCCTTCTTTCAATGTCTTCCTCTGAAAGGTATGAATATATCATCACAAATTATAGCAGCTTTGAGGGAAAAGAGGCAAAAAATGAAGATATGCATTAATACAACTGTAAGATGAAGATAGCAATCAAATGCCATGAACTACGATAAGGAGAAAACAGAAAGTCTTAAGCTTAAAGAAAGACATGAATACTAGGAATTAAATGATATGAGAGAAAGAGAGACCAACAGACAGACTGAAACACAGACAGAATGATTGGCAAAAACAATGATAGAATGACAGACAGATAGATAGAATGACAGACAGACAGACAGACAGACAGACAGATAGATAAAGAACAACAGATTAACAGACTGATTGACAGACAAACAGAAAGAAAAATAGAGATAGCAACAAAAAGATAGACAGATAAACAGACAGACAGGACGATAGAATGAAAGACAGACAGAAAGAATTATAAATAGAACAATAGATAGAAGTATAAGAGCAGAATGGTATAGAGAAAGAAAGAAAGAAAGAAAGAAAGAAAGAAAGAAAGAAAGAAAGAAAGAAAGAAAGAAAGAAAGAAAGAAAGAAAAGAAAAAAAACAACAGAATGACAGATGGACAGACTGATTGACAGAGAGACAGAAAAACAATAGACAGAACAATAGAAAGATAGATACAGAGAGAACAATATACAAACAGACTGAAAGACAGACAAAAAGAGTGATAAACTGAATGATAGAAAGACAGAGACAGAACAATAGAATCATATAGACAGACAGAAATAAAAGATGACAGAATAGACAGTTACAGACAGACAGAAGACAGACAGATAGATAGATAGATAGATAATAGATAGATAGATGATAGATAGATAGATAGATAGATAGATAGATAGATAGATAGATAGATAGAGCTGTAAATAGACAGTCAGGAAGAACAATAGACAGAATAACAAAGATATACAGACAAACAAAAAGACAGAAATATATAAATAAAACAATAGATAGAATGATAGAACAAAATAGAAAGCAATCCGGTTTGGCATGAGGAAATGATGACAGACACTTCATTTTTGTGCGAACTATCCCTTTAAAAATCGTATGGCTCTGTGTTGCAGGACCATGGATGCGAGTATCCAGTCTCTCTCTCTCTCTCTCTCTCTCTCTGCTGGTAAATATGGCCTTTTCGTCCAACGAGCAAGAGTGCACGCAATAACACAATCCAATACTGACCTTAGCCTTGACTTCTGCGAGCCTCGCTGAGAGAGAGGCCACCAACCCTGTGATTTAAACCGTTCTCATATCACAAGATGCTGTTGAGTCATGCTGTAAGGCCTGGCCATGTCAGAACTGCTCCAATCTCACGAATGCATATCACAATACGTTTTCTGAAGCAGCAAAGGTGTGATTCTCACAGGAGAGAAAATGTACTTCCTTCAATTGAGCTTATGATCGTGTGGGATGCTGTTTATTTGGCAGACAGGACGGTGCCAGATACTGTAACCGCAGCGTTTATGAGAGTAATGTTTCTAAAAATTACACATCAGTGAAAACAGCATTCGTGTGGCCTGAGCCTTGTATTACATGATTGCAGGACTCCCTCTGATTAATTTCTACTGTTAGTCCCTCGATACAGCAGCCCCTGCATAAACATGCTAACTGATGACTTCACAAAAAACAAGTTCACTAAATTATACTGTGCATTATACAAGGCCTGTTTTGCTTAGTAAGACTCTCAAAATGCAGTTTCCACACAACTTGCCAATTCAAGCGTATTGTACAGCTACATGAAAAAAACAGACACTGAAGGAGCAAGGTCACAGCGATATCCGAATTCTTACAGCGTCAGTGTCTTTCCCGGCGAGAGAATATTATTCAATAAATGTCATTTGCCAGATCTGTCTGTATTTTAATTCTAAAAAAAAAAAAAATTTAAATTCTTCCTGATAAGAAATATATGAAAAATATAACATTTTTATTTCAAGCATTTGACAACTTCATTTATTGATGAATGATTATTTGCACTGTACAGTATGTCATGTTCTGTGCATCTGGTGATATTTCTTGCAGTCGTACGTTTGTTTGTTTTAGTTTTTTAAATGCATTTAAATATTGCCCTCATTTAATAGTGGATTTTAGCAGCAAATGCTTATAAAAAAGTTGAATTACAATTACAATATTTACCTGCTCACAATTGGATCCTCTGCAGTGAATGGGTGCCGTCAGAATTAGAGTTCAAACAAGTGATTACAAACCATCCATTGGTAAATCCATTGGTGAACAAGTGATGTAATGCTATTTAAATGTAAATGTCTCCAAATCTGTTCGGATGAAGAAACAAACTCATCTAAATCTCCCACACACTGAGGCACATTTCCTTTTCGGAGTGAAATATTCCTTTATTGCTAATCTATATTTAAAATAATTCAAATTTAGCACTTTTTTAGTTAAGGAAATAAACAAATTAAAATAAAAAAACCTTGAAATGTTTTGTAGTTTGTCTGCTGTGAGCGGTTGAGCGGTTAGCTTCAGTTGACTGGTCAGAGTCCATTTTACCTGCCAATTTCAGGCCAGACAAAACACCCCTTCAAACAGCGTGCAGCCAAAACAACCGTGAAATAGAGCTGCGAGAACGAGGAAGGTGTGTTGAAAACATCTAACCATCTTTGCTTTCCTCTTTGAGATTCTTTGAAAACACTGAACGTAGTTTAATATAGCATCTGCAGCATCTATTGCAATACTTGTGTAAGGCGTGATGTAGTACACCTTTTAAGTGCGGCAGAAACTTTTGCTTATTTTGGCTTGTTTGTTTATATGCTCGCATTGCGTTCGAGATAAAACGGGACAGAAGAAAACATCTGAACAACGCAAGCTGCTTTGTATGGGAACGTTCCCATGGAAACCAGTTTGTGGAGTTGTTGTGCTATCCTGCTATGTTTGTTCCGAGAGATGTTCATGTAATTCCTTTTGAGCTGCATAATTCAGTTCTTCTTAGGCAAGGATAAATAGCTGTGTTTTCTTCCACACTAATTGGATTGCTTAAAGCACCGAGGAGCGATTACAGTTTGAGAAATTACACATGGTTAATTAGAGCACATAGGTGATGTTTTGTGTTAAGAGAGGGAGATAATCGAATCTGAACTGCTTTATTTAGAATTACTCAATTAACAAAATATTTCAAATAACATGGATTAAGGTAATAGATAATGCAGGCATTGTAAAATGAATCCTGATATCGCGACCACAAATAAATACTAACTTAACTAATGTAAGTAGCAACTAAAATCCTAAAGAGATTTAGCTGGTTACCGCATATATTGCACAACCTCTAAAAAGAACATGGATGACTTTCTCAAGTTGAAAAGGTGATATTTTTAAAGATTATTTTTTTCTCTAAGACTAAAAATTCTATAAGAGAAAAAAAACTTTAATGTCAAAATAAAAAAACATGTATATTATATATATATATATGTATATATATATATATATATATTAAATAGTATGGGCACCCAAATCAAAATAAATAATATATAATAAATAGATTCTCATAGATTTGCTTTATATATGTATATGCAAATAACAAAAGTATAATAATAATAATTGTTGTTGTTGTTATAACATTGTGATTTGCAATTTTGAAAAATAATACCATTTCTGTTCATGTTACTTAAGTATTTTTTATGCTTTTTATTTTTATTGTATTTTTATTTATTGTATTTTATTCTTTATTGTATATATACTGTATAATTATATGTGTGTGTACACACACAACACACATGTATCACACATGCACATGTTTTATGTAATATATAATATTTGTTGTAATATAACTTATAATATAAATAATAAACAAATAATAATATGTAATAATTGTTATAATAATAACAGTAATAATAATAATAATACACGATCATACACATGTGAAAATACAAAAAAGGACAAAAAAAAGTAATGGCATCAAGCTTACATTTATATTTACAATATATATGCAATAAAACAAAATAAGCAAATAAAAGTTGCTTATTGTATATAGACAGATTTGAACTGCTAAACACAATCTGCCAGTGTTTAACAGTATAATGGGGTTTCATAACATTAGCTGTGGAACATCTGTGTGAGTGTGGCACATGATGCAACAAAAAAGGCAGCAGACAGTTAATACCTTCAGCCTACTCTCCTGCCTATTTTGTAGAAAAGGGTAGGCGGTGAAAACTTTCTTTGTTGTGCTATTAGACCTAAACTTTTGGAGAACAGGTGTTTCCTGCCAGGCGGAGACAACAGTTTGAGTGATGTGCAGTGAGAGATAAAAAAAGAAAAAATCAATTCTCTGACCATGCCTGTGTGAACAATATGAGTAATGCAGGCCGCTCTCTCAGATGGAAAAAGTAACAGACAGTCCTGCTGCACAATAAACTGGCAGAATAAAGCCGTGCTCTCAAGTTATGATGTCCTTTCCATCATAAAACAGAAACACCCTGTAGCATCATAAAAATGCTACTAGCTTCCCCATGTTTTGCAAGCAGAATATTGTGTTGATTTACTGTGTTTATTCTGCATTTCCCATCAGGTTGGTGTGAAATGAACACTGCATCGGTATAGTTGATTATTCTAACAGCAGGGGTGTGAGACATCATTGTAAAACCTGTCATATGAGGTTGCATTAAAACGTGGTGGAGTCTCACCACCAAACAAGACAGCTGAGCAGTATCGTAAAGTGCTGAATAATTTGATTCTAATTATAATTTTTTTTATATGAACAAACACAATTAGTGCTGAACTAGTTTGACATATGTAACATTCTGCCCTGGGCGAAGCTTAGCATGGCAAATATTCAATCAAAGTGTTTTTGCTGTGTCGGAGCCATAGCCTTGTGGGCAAAGATCTGAGATACGGCGCATTTGCACCTCGGCGACCGGAGTTCAAGTCCTGGTTTCCCCGGTTGTGTTCCCCTTTCTGCTTTTCATTGTGTCCTGTGTATCTCTGTATATGATCCTATCGAAATAAATAACCTACTGTGGGCATGCTATGTAGTGAGATGGTGACCTTGTGATTAAGGTTAACCAGGTCCCACTTAAATGTTTACCCGTGGACCGAAGAATTATTAATATCCCCTCTTACCAATTTGTAGACTTTAGAAATCTCTATACCCTTGGTATAATTTCCTCTAAATTCCTAAATTTCCTTGCACTAAAACAAGGCACCCTGGGTTGGACAAATGAAACATCCCCTGTAATTAATGAACAGCAATTTGAACTGATTACATAATATCTTCCACACTACCAGTCAAAAGTACACTTGACTGAATTTGAAAAATAAAAAAACTGGATCTAAAGGCTTGGCCTTAAATGAAAACTGACTTTAACTGAAAATGTAATGTTTACTATTGTCCTTCTGCATTATGGACACACTATTTTCCTGTTTTAAAGCTACTTTGACAATCTGTATTGTATGAAGCGCTATATAAATAAAGGTGACTTGGCTTCAATGATTGAAATTAGTTACACCGACTCATATTAAATTCGCTATTGTGCAGTTTACAGATGTTTTATGTTACATTTGAGGTTTACATTTTCCCTGGGAATGATATTGGTGTCAGTAGCACCATGTCTTACTGTTTGAACTACAGAAACATACATACAAAAATAAATAAATGCTGCCATCAAATCAATCCTATGCTATAAAACAATCAATCAATATTTTTTATTTTTACAGAAAAATAACTAAGGTTTTTAATGGGTTTAAAAAATGGTTTGTTGGTTTGTTTGTTTTTTAATTGGGACCAGATCAAAGGCTAATGAGTGGGGATTTTTAACAAGTACAAATATACATTTGATTTGATTTAACATTGTTGATTTGTCAATTTCAGTATGTTGATGACTTTTTATTAAGATGTGGACACTATCAAAGAATGAGTAGTTTGAGTGGTAATGTATATCATAGAAATAATCAATGAATGAGTATTTGACTATATTATAAACAAGTAACTGAGTTTTAAAAGCCTTATATGTGAATTTCAGCAGATTAAAGATCTTGAAATCTCTTTCTCTGTGCCATTTTACCAACATTGACAAAACCGACCATAACAGATGATGTAATGTTCATTCATGTTTTCTTGTTATTGAATAGATACACAAATGGCAAAGAGCCAATGGTGGTACTGCAGCCAACAACTAAAATGAAAAGAACTTCTAAAATGTAAAGAATTAAACCTGATTTGTGTGAGTTGGTCGTTAGCCAAGCAAAGCTTTTGGACAGGTTGACTACGGTCATTAACCTTTATTTCAGCATTTAATTTTGTTTCAAAGTGTGTCAGACATGAAAGCTTTTCAGTTCCAGTTAATGACCTGTCACTCAAGCTCAGCCTTCCCCAAATTTTATTCTGAGCTCCATTAATATGCAGGCCAATCCAAGAGAATGAATCTGAACAATATTCCTAACCTGACTTCAATTTTACTCTGTTCTAGTCTGAATGTTACCAATCAATGAAAATAAATTAATAAATAAAAGTGCCATCAAACGATTAATCGCGATTAATTGCCTCCAAAATAAACGTTTTGGTTTACATAATATATGTGTGTGTACTGTGTATATTTATTATGTACATATAAATACACACACATAAAATACATATTTATAAATATTTACATGTATATATTTAAATGTAAAATATATTTAATATACAAACATAACATATTTTTCTTAAATATATACATGCATGTGTGTCTAATTATATATACGTAATAAATATACACAGTACACACATATATCATGTAACACAAAAACTTTTATTTTGGATGCGATTAATCGCAATTAATAATTTGACAGCACTAATAAATAAATAATATTATAAATAAGTTGGCATTAAAGCTTACTATGACTATTGCCAACTTAGACAGGAAGAGACAGACCTTTTTTCTTAAGAGGACAATCATGCTGAGCAGAGTATACGAAATCAATGAAACCACAATAATATACTGGAATAGAGTTGATCTCAAGGATATCCCGTTTATGTGGGACCAAGTACTTGAAGCTAAACTGAAGTATCAGGATGAAGTTAATTGAATACTTCACTTTTCCTACTCTTTTTAAACGAAAACTTCAATAATTCTTCATTAAAATGTTTGTTCCTACAGACCTCAGGTATAAAATTAAAATAACAAAAATCAAATGCACTGAAAACTCATGCTAAACTTATCGTATTGGCAGCATAATACACTGTACAAGCACAATCCTACCATTTAATTACTTGATTTGCCTGATTATAATACTTGATTTTTTTTTAAGAGTTAATCCTCTCTTTACAGTACAACAGGTGGCTAAAGACTCAACATCAATCTGCTGCATTTTGATTAGGTCACACAAACGTATAATTAGAATATGAAAGGAAAATATGTCCATTTAAATATTTACATTAGTAGTATTATTTTTACACATACAGGATCTCAAACATTAGAAAAATATGTGCATTTCACTAGAAATTGCAGGTTTAATTAACTCCTTTCAATACAAACACAAATTTCATGCAAATTAGTTTATTATAGAAAAGGCCTTGATCACAAAAGTTATTGCTATCACTGCCAGTGCAAAGCAGACAATGTTTGTGCATATTTTCTTGTAATAATGGCAATAGTATTTTATCAAATTATGGAAAAAGAACATTAGTACCATTTCGATGCAGACGATGCAGATCAGCTATCTACATCATAATTCTCTAGTAACCCAGTACCACTGAAATGACACAAAACTCATGAGATTTAAATATAAACTTGCATATTATGTGCCAGACAATAGGCCCTGCAGCAACAGCCATCCTCTTTTTAATGCAGCACACAAAACGAACGCCGGGGAGAGTAAAATTGACTTGCGGAGGACGAATATCGAGGGCTGTTCTCTGACAGACATTCGGGCAAAGTTTAAGAGCCTGTAGTTTAAGACTGTGGGGATGAGGTGTCACGCGGCGGTTCCCATCCACCCTGTGTGAACCTGGCCTGTCACATCTTCTCATTGAAATCACAGTACTTTCAGCTCAGCGCGGGTAGCTTATGTAAGGCTAAATGAGGTCTTTCGGTTCTGCTCTTTCCCGAGCAGGTAAAAATAATCTGCTACATCAAATTGTACCTTAAGCACAGACACCTTTGAGAGTACAGTATGTAGTCAGCTTATAGTCGCTTCTAATTATACAGCTTTATCTTCAGATATATGTGCAAAAGGGTCCTTTTGCGAAAGTGCTAAAGGGCTGTCCTTGCCGCCAGAAAGTTTATTTATATATATATATATATTTAATTCGTTTTCGTTTTCTGTTTGAGATTGTTTTTAAAGGCTTTTCTCTGCAGGAAGGCCACAGCAGGGTGACTATAACGCTACAAAAGCACAAAAGGCCTTCTGATTAGATTATCACAGCCCTTTCAGCTTCAGCTTCATCTTGTTTGCCTTTTTCTTGTGGTGTCAGAAGAAAGCCCGACGTGTTTCCATTAAATGAACTGTATAAATTAGCTTAATTTATGCTCTCTCTCATCTGTTAACAGAACAACTGAAACCAATCAGCAACAGAACGCGTTATCAAACTTGCGCTGAATGAAATCCCATGGGGGGGATTCGTCTCTGTGGACAAGATTAACAAGGGTCACAGATGGCAGGGATTGAAAACCTGAGCACATAATTGAATATAGGAGACTGTCAGTCACTGTGAGCTGTATCTGAGACCTTGAGGATCATCCATCACAGAGGAGACCACTGGATGAGCAATCAAAGGTTTCAATTCAACATCACGTCATTGTGTTACAAAAACTCATCAGGTCAGAGGTTATAACTGATCATTATGGAAATGAGAGCTGGTTATGATCTGCTCACAATATCATGATAATCACAGATCAGTGATGAAGGCCATGTGAGACATATGTATAGACATAGTATAGATGTATCTACACTGAACAAAATAAGAAGTTAAATGTACTTAATTTTTAAGTAATTTTTTTTTTAAGTTTAAGTATTTTTTTTTTTAAGTTTTAATACAAATTTTTTTTTTTTTATACAAAGTTTTAATACAATTTAAATACAGAATTAAGTAAAATCTACTTAACCAAGTTATGTCAAATTAATTAAGTAAATTTAACGTGGCCGGGCAGAGTTTGATGAGTAATTTAATTATAAGGTTACCCTGCAATACTTAAGTATATTTCACTAAGTCACAGTTTGTAAACTTTACTCAAACATAGCAATGATAAAAAAATGCTAATGAAGCCTGTGGTTAAGTTCCACACATGTATGTAAGCAAGTAGACAATTCTGTATTCCTTTAAAGGTAATATGTTGACTCAATATAATTATTAACTGAATGAACACAGAGACCCGAGTACTTGATACACAATGACCGTGACAATCAGTGCATAGTGTGAGAATGAATGAGTCATTTTGAGCAAAAAAATAACTCCATGTCACAAAATAGCCAATTACTTAACCTAACAACAAAAGCAACCATAAAACAGTGTAAATACATATTGAAAACAGCAAAACAAATTACCTTATTATTTATTCATACCCAAGTGAATGATGGGAACAATGGGATCATGAAGTTGATATTTACGTAAACAATCCTTGTAAAAATAACAAACAATTCCAAATAAAATATACTTATACGTTCAAACTTTAAATTCTATAAGCTTAAATTGAGTAATATGGAATTTACTCTTTTTTATTCTTGCCTGAACTAAATTATTTAATGTAGAAATTACATTTGTTTTTCTGTAGTATTAACTGCACCACAAAATAATTTTTATCAGTGTACTTAAATATATATTTAACATTTACACATATACATTTCCATTCATTACTGCAAGTATTAAATATATCTATCTATCTATCTATCTATCTGGCTGTGCACACACCCACATATAGTTTGAAATTACACAGAACAATAATAATAATATTAACAACAACAACATCGGTTATATTTATATTTTGGCATTATGAATAGAAATTATAAATGTATACATAAATGTATAATATATAAATAAATACATAAATAAAATATATTATTTTATACATTGTAAAATAATATTATTTAAATCATATTTTTTATCATACCCACATAATGTTTACACATATTTTTATTATGTATGTGCATGTGTGTGTATAAAACAATGACAACATTAATAATAATAATAATTACAACAACAACAAATATTATATTTATAATTTGCAATAATGAATGGAAATGATAAAGCCATGAATGTATGTGTTTAAATCAATATCATGTTCCTGTGGCTCAGTGGTAGAGCATTGTGTTAGCAGCGCAAAAGGTTGTGGGTTCAATTCCCAGGGAACACATACTGATAAAAAAAATGTATAGCCTGAATGCACTGTAAGTCGCTTTGGATAAAAGTGTCTGCTAAATGCATAAATGTAAATATAAATGTAAATCTGCAGGGTAATTTCAAATGTGTTGCAGCATAAAACAATCTTTTTTCAGCTCTGATAATGTTTATTTCTATAAAAGCATGCTTAGGCCTACAGTAACTGTGACTGAAGAGGATAGCATTGATTATGGGGGGGGGGGTTATACCCCCACATGATTGTAAAGCGCTTTGGGTGTATAACAATACACAATAAAGCGCTATATAAATGCATCATTCATTCATTCATTCATTCATTGATTATGAGGGGGAAAGATTCTTGGAGTAAGAGCTTTATATCTTGCTAAAAAAGGAAAATAGTGAGACTAAAAAGAGGAACAGAAAAAAACGAGGTTGGGAGAAAGAAAACGAAAAAACATGAGAACATTAAAATACTTGCATGAATAATGCAGAAGGAATTTTCATGCTGTTTTTAATGCCTTGCAGGGACTTGTGTTTCAAGTACAATCAGCACCTGTCTGGCACATAGGATACAGGACACTTTGATATATTACCCTTCCATAACACAGCAACAAAACTAAAAGATCAGCTCCCTTGGCAGACACATGTTTGCAGTGCACATGCAAAATCTCCATACCGCAAACACTTTCACACATTTCCATATAGAAACCACAGATCAAACAGCATGTCTATTAAAATGAATGCAAATAAATATGCATTTCCATTAATATCATTGCTCTCTTTGAATGCATGTGTGGTTTAAACAGGATCAGTGCTGGAATAATAACTTTTCACCTGTCAGTCAGATTCACTGGACAATGCACTGTTGTTTATCCATGTACTACCGCTATGTTGCTCTGTGGGACGCATGAATTACATAAGTTTGTCTGCTGTGTATTCCGTATATATCACACTAAGCAAAGGCATTGATCTAATATTTACAATTTCTCAAGAAAAATACACAGTCCACCAGAAGGAATAAACAGTAAGCACAGTCAATCTGAACCAAGTTTTTTCCATCTTAATACCAAGTCAACTTGTGCATGATCTTAAGGACCAAATTTTGTGTGTTCATTTTGCATATGACCTCTCCGACTGAACCATGAAGTATGCACAAATGTGCACTTAAACATGCATCAAGAATGCAAAAGCACCAGTGAAATCTTCTGATATTTGATCAATTTTAGATATTTTTGTCTGGTATGTGTTACCAAACAAAGCTAATGCAATGCAATGACAATACAGCTTAATTGCCATCTGTATTGTCATCATCATTCAGCTCAGCCTGAGATATAAACAAAGCTGCTTATGCAAGACATTTCTCTTCATGTGTATATTCAGCCTTTACATGTGTGTGTTATGCTCTCATTGATGCTCTCATTCATTTTCTTGTGGTATTCTCTTTTTTATTTCTGGTACTCTCAAAAAGAAGTGGGAAAGTCTAACACAGAAGCTTTAAGTGAAGACTCAAAAGTTACTCAAAACATTATAACGGCTGTCATTTTTACATGCATTCAGTTGCATAATCTTCATGCAATTAATAAATGAATACTTTTATTTAGCAAGAGTGCCTCGAACTGATCAAATGTGAGAGTATTAATAATGTTACAAAATATTTGTTCTTCAAATAAATGCTGTTCTTTTGAACTTTCTATTCATCAAATAATCCTGGGGGAAAACAGTATCCCCAAAAATATTAAGCAGCACAACTAATTGTTGATTATTATCAACGTTAATAATAAGAAGAAATGCTTATTAAGCAGCAAATCAGCATATTAGAATGATTTCTGAAGGATCATGATGTGACACTTGAAGACTGGAGTTATGAGGCTGAAATTTCAGCTTTGCATCACAGGAATCGAAAATATATTAAAATAAAAAATAGCTCTTTTATATTGTAATAATATCACAATGTTAGTTTCACTTCATTTTTGATCAAATAAATTCTGCCTAATATAAAGAATGTATTTTAAATAAAAAAAACAAGAAATGAAAAAAGAAAGAAATAAATAACAGAAAAGAAAAAAAGGGCTAAAAAGTAAATTTTAACCTGTTGACTTTATGAAAGCATACATCAGGGGACAGACAGACGGCGGCAGCTTTTCTTTTCTTTCCCATCGCCATATTACACATCTAAAGTTCGGAAGGTCTTTATATTATCCTCAAATTACTTACATAATGCCTTCATAATTCCAGCCACCTGTGTGTGTCCTTTGAAGGCAAACTGGTGGGATGAGGTTGATCCAGCCAAAGAATCAAGCTCTGATTGAACAGACTGGACAAGTAGAGCATCTGTGGCACACACACATAGAGAGAGAGGGAGGGGGGAGAGAGAGAGGAGGGGGAGAGAGAGAGAGAGAGAGAGAGAGAGAGAGAGAGAGAGAGAGAGAGAGAGAGAGAGAGAGAGAGAGAGAGAGACTGTAGTACCGAGGGAAGTGCAGAGAATGTGCCCTGTGATTATTAATCAGGCAGCGGCTGACTGACGATTGTGACCTTCCTCTTCAGAAAGCTTCTCCTCATCCTGGGTCTGGACTCTGCTTAATGCTGAGCACACAGAGGGGAAATCTAATGGTCTCTGGCAGAGCTCCAGGACGGCATGTAAAACACAGAGGAGCTCCACATCCACAGCTGCTATTTGCCCACATCCAACAAAAGACAGGCTTTTTGACAGCAGAGATACCGCAGCAACATGTCATTATCTAATTAAATCTCTTGTTGTCTCTGCTCACCATTTTCCCCTCGCTTTTTCTCTCTCTATCTAGCTCTCCCTCCAAGCAGATGCAGAGTTTATTTTTCTTCTTTCTCTCCAGCCGAGTAGCAGGTATATTGATGGACAGGGACACAATCCAGACAGAAATGTCCTCGCATCATGGTTGATTGAGATGCAAATGCATTCATAAAGTCGGGAGCGCACTGCATCAGCCTCATCTAAAATCATCCACTTCTCATTTAAAGTTGGAGAGGGTGTTTGTTCAGTGGCAGCGTAAAATAAACTTTTGATAGTTAGAAAATAACAAGGCTGGATCTAAAAATATTTGGAGTCATAAATCTCAGCAAAACGTAAGTCCATAAGAGCAACGCTCAGCAACACTTTACTAGAAGTGTTTTACAGTATATATAATCCACACATTTTTAAGGCACTTCAAGCACTTAATGTATTCTTAGTATAAAGAAAAGTATGATGCATAAAACATGGTCTTCACGTGTTGTTTTAATATGTATGTGTGAATATTTTTTTATATTAGGCTATATTACATTAAGTTTGAAGTTGGTATGTATGTGTGTATGTATCTATCTATCTATCTATCTAGAAAGAAGCCTCTCCATGACTATATTTACTTAATAAAATAAAATAAAAATAACAAAAACAACTATTTTATATTTTAAATTTAATATATTTTAAAATGTAAGCTATTTCTTTGATGCAAAGCTGAATTTTCTGCATCATTACTCCAGTCTTAAGTGTCACATGATCCTTCAGAAATCATATGTTTATTTGGTGCTAAAAAAACATTTACTATTATTATCATGTGGAAAACAGTTGTACCGCTTATTTTTTGGGGGGGATACTATTATGCATTTTTTTCAGTATTCTTTTATGAATAGAGCGTTCATAAGAACAGCATTAATTTAAAATATATATATATATTTATTTTTTAAGAATATAAATGTTTTCACTGATCAATTAAAAACAATATTGCTAAATAAAAGTATTAATTTATTTACATTTTATATATTTTTAAATATATTTAAATTCATTCCCATACTTACATTTTCTAGCAGTTCACAGCAAAACCTCTAAAAATTAAGATTAAACCAAAGTTCAATCAAATTTAAATTAATAAGTAATAATTAGAATGAACAACTCTTAATACATTCGTTAGACTAACAAGATGGCTCATCAAATAAGAGTTTAAATAAAAATTATATAAACCAGGTTCAACTAAAGTGCTACTCAAATTCCAAACATCTAATGAAATGACCGATATGTTAATGCAGTGAGACTCCGAGCCACAGGGTTTTGGCACCAAACACAACAAAACTCAACATTAATTTATTTTCAAAAGGTTATCATGGAGAAAGGGGAGGGTTTACTCATCTTCGGGTGAGTTCAACCCTGTACGGTCACACTGTACCATGTGTACATGATGGTCAGAGCGACTTCAACACAGAGAGAGAGAGAGAGAGAGAGAGAGAGAGAGAGAGAGAGAGAGAGAGAGAGAGAGAGAGAGAGAGAGAGAGAGAGAGAGAGAGAGAGAGAGAGAGAGAGAGAGATCAATGGAGTGTGAAAGTGATTAGAGGAAAGAATGCCACCCTGAGACAAGAGCAGAGAATGAGAACTAAAAGTAGGTAGGAAAGGTGGAAGGATGGAATATACAATGAGGGGCCATGAGGAATGAAAACAAAGAAATGCCGTGAGGGCCAGAAGGATGGATAGAAATAGGCACACTAAAAATGAACGGAAAATGAAAAGAGGAAAAAATAAGAAAAATGAGAGTTGCATTATGAATAGGGGAGAGGAGGAAATGAGACGAGCAGATGAGAAAAGGGAGAGGACGAGGGCGATTTGAGAAATAAGAGATGAGGCGAAAGGAGAGCAGTATTAATGTAGGACAACCAGAGAGGAGAGAGCAATTTGAGGAGAACAGAGAAAGAAGGGGATCTAATATGAGGAAAAGGACAGAAAGGAGATCGGGAAGACATGAGAAAGCAGGAGGAAGAAAAACGAAACAAATTGACATTATTAAATGTTTTACATATTTAAATTTTAAACAAATGAAAATGTGTTTATATTTGGTCATGTTGAGTAGAAATAAAACTCCCTTAAAACACACCTTCACTAGTTTATGTATTTGTTTACTAAAAAAAAATATTTTAGGAAATTTTAGGAAAAGACTCATTTGTATCTTAAATAGACAAATAATTTTCTCACACTTATTGCATAGTTTGATGAAATACAGCAACAAAGAATGGCCATAATAATCTTTTTTTTCTTACACATACAATTATGTTTATTTCTAACAGCTTTAACAAAAAAAAAAATTTTTGTATTATTTTTCATATTTTATTATTGTAAGTACATTTCTAAAATGATTTCTGAAGGATCATGTGAGTAATGGAGTAATGGCTGCTGAAAATTCAGCTTTGAAATAAATGTTAAATATATTTAAAATAATTTAAACTGTAATATTTCACAATACTACAGTTGTATTTTTCATCAAAAAAAGAAAGTATTTTTTTTCATGAAATAAATAAAGCATTTATTTACCATTAGAACTTTCTTTAAAAAAATCTAAATTAATTCAATCTAATTACAATTTTAACTGCTCCAGTAAGAAAGAGTAGAGACAGTTCATTAATATGTGGTAAAAAGTGATAAGGTGATTTTCAAATGAATAAATTAATTTTAAAACAAAAGCTGAAAATAAGTTGCATTGTAAATATGTCTTTCCAGCAGTAATAAATAAACAAAACAAACACTTTTACAAAATGTATTGGAACTGTTTCACTCATTACAAACATCCACCTTTTCATGCATCAGATTAAATATGCTTTCTACCCTCAATAACGTCTTTGAAGAGAGAAAATAGCAGCAGTGAAGGAGATGCAGTGACTAGAGGAGAGATGTTGAGGCAGTTCTCTAGAGAGACACCGAGAGATAGAGAAGGGTAGAGGGCAGAAAGTGAGAGTGAAAATAAGAGAGAGAGTGTCTGTGAGGGAGAGAGATAGGAATGGCTCGAGGATATTCTATACAACTCATTGACCTCTCAACATCAGCAGAACAAACACACGATTCCCTCTGTACAAGCACATATGATTGAGAACTAGCCCTGTAGTAGGACAAGAGGTTAGATAGAACTCAAATGTCAGCCAAAATATTTTTTTCCGGTACCAGAAGCAGACAGATCACTCGATTATGTCTTTCATTATCTGTTCCACCCTTGAGCAAGATCTTCCGGCTATTCGTTATGACGGTTGGATCTATATATCCAGGTGTAGGGTTTGATCTGGGTTGGTTATATAATGTTTGGAAGTTTGAGCTCTGCAAGTTTTGATCCATGAACTAATCTCCTCTGCATTTTCAAGCAAGATCCCAGGTTTCTCTATGGAGACCGAGCCTGCAAGCTGACAAAGACTGTGTTTATTTTATGTATATTTAACAAAACTACTAAATACACAGTAAACTGCTAAAAGTCTAACTAAAATTAAAAAGCAAAAAGAAAAACAACAATAATAAGAATATAAACTGATTCAAAACTATAATTGTATTTCAATTGTAAAATAACACTGGTATACATACTGCATACTACAGAAAAGCAGTATGCCTTTTTATAACAATATCTTATTCTTAACTAAGGAAAATGAAAACAAACAGCCAGTGTTGTTTTATAATTTAAGGGTGACAACATAAACAAACACATTTGATTGCAGTTGATAGTTGTACTTCAAAAGACAGCAAATGCCAGTCTGATAATGACAACGGTTACAGCACTTTGTTTTTAGCATGCCAGAGAATGTCTTTCATGATTAACCTCATGTGACTAAATTTGTAAATAAGAGAAAAAACAGACGCCTGAACAGATGAAAACGCTTAGCACAAAGACTGAGGAGCGAACCAAACAAATAACATGCCTAACCATGCTTTTACTGGATGACACTTCAATCTTGTTGTTTTCTACAGCCCATTTTCTACATAAATAATGTGCATGTGATGGAAAGCAGTTCACACAGACAGCGTACCCACACAGAGAACAAAGACTTTCAAATCAAAATAACAGTTTGAAGCGGGATTACGTGTTTTCCAAATAAAGGTGTTTTAAATACCTGTTTGGAAACAACCATTATGTTTGAAGTTATTTTGTTTGTAAAACACAAAATTAACTTCAAAACTTCAATTACACACTTCGCCTTCAAGTCCTGCAACAAAAAACTATCCACTGCCTCTTATTTATTTGATACATAATGAAATTGGGGAAGTGCAATAACTACCACAAAATAAAAACTGAGTTACCTTTAGTGAATCAAGATCAAGCAATTTAATACAGCCATAACTATGAGTCATTATTCATGTGAAACGTTATATGTAATAATTCTAAGCTTTTAATAGATAAGAGGGTAGCTAGAGATTTCAACGGCCCACACAGGGCTATTTTTAATAAGAATTTTCATAAATGTGCATGTGTGATTGTATGCATGCCTGCATAATATTGCCTTCTTAAAGAAAGCCTACTGGATGTGATATTTGAGCTTTAGATAAGAAGAAATACAGCTTAAATGTTTATCCTGAAATTACAAGCATATCTTTACTCAAAATATGTCTCACAAATGCATTTGATGAAACAAACTCTTCTAAGACATATAGAGGAAACATAGGGTAAACCTGAAAAGCCATTCAGCAGTCTTACAAGTACTGCAAAGCATGGTAAATCTGGACAAATTGAAAGTGAATTAGCATTACATAAACAGCTGTGTGGTCTGCAGAGCCTGTGTTCATGGTTGGGTATTTTGCCACTGTTTCATAGTCACAATAACAAACACTATTAAATGTGAAATGCACACTATCTGGCCTTTAATTTGTTTTTCTTGCTCATTCGTAACAGCGGTTTGTCTCCAGGCTGCTTGGGGACTCTTTTAGGACATCACCTTAAATGTCTTCTTCATGATTTATACTCATCATCCTCCTTGCAATCTCTTTCTCACTCATCTTCACTAAACAAACCTAATAAAACATGCTACTTGATGTTGTTGAATTTCTCCAGCTCACAATGATTTCAAACACCATGAAACATATAAAACGGAAATTAAATCACAAGTGCTCAGTAAAGGCAGAATTTACTACAAAGCAGAAAACTTTTTACTTTCCAGTAGGATTTGCAGGTAAACACATTATGAGTAATGAAAAAGTCCAGTCTAAATAAAGACATCATTAATTATTACGGACAAGGTGATCTTTGCTCCAAACATTAATCCACATTGAAACACAGGAAACCTGTCAAGATGTCCTGGTAATTTTTTACCAAAACAAACAAATGTATGATTTTTTTTTATATTAAAGCAGATACTTAAAGTAGGCTTAAAGAAAATTAAGCCTAATTCTTATTTTTGTTACAAGTAATGAATTACTATGTTTAAATATTTATGTACAGTGCCGTGAAAAGGTTTTTGCCCCCTTCCTATTTTTCATTTTTTTTGCATATTTTTCACACTTAAAAGATTCAGATCATCAAACACATTTTAATATTACACAAAGACAATGCATGTAAATACAAAATGCAGTTTTTAAATTGATGATTTCATTAATTAAGGGAAAAAAGCTGTCCAAACCTACCTGGCCCTATCTGAAAAATTATTTGCCCCCTCCTGTTAAATCATGAAATAACTGCAATTAACCTACATTAATTTAGAAAGCGGAGTTATATTTCACTAGCCATACCCAGGCCCGATTACTGCCAGACCTGTTGAATCAAGAAATCACTTAAATAGAACCTGTCTGACAAACTGAAGCATGCTTAAAGAGCAACACATTTACATTTATGCATTTCTTTATTTTTTATTTTTATTTTTTATCCAAAGCGAAAGCATTCAGATAAAGAACACAACACATCATGCTGCGATCATTTAAAGAAATTCTAGAACAGATATAAGAAACAAAATAGTTGGACATGTATCAGTCTGGAAAGGGTTATAAAGCCATTTCTAAGCCTCTGGGACTCCAACAAACCACGGTCAGAGCCATTATCCCCAAATGGAGAAAATTTGGAACAGTGGTGAACCTTCCCAGGAGTGGCCGGCCTACCAAAATTACTCCAAGAGTGCAACGACGCCTCATCCAGGAAGTCATAAAATAATCCAAAACAACATCTAAAGAACTGCAGACTTCACTCGCCTCAATTAAGGTCAGTGTTCATGATCCAACAATAAGAAAGAGACGGGGCAAAAACGGCATCCATGGGAGAGTTCCGAGGTAAAAGCCACTGCTGACCAAAAAGAACACAAAGGCTTGTCTCAGATTTGCCAAAAAATATCTTGATTATCCCCAAGATGTTTGGGCAAATATTATGTGGACTGATGCAACAAAAGTTTAACTTTTTGGAAGGTGTGTGTCCCGTTATATCTGGTTGTAAAACCAACACAGCATTTCATAAAAAGAACATCATACCAATAGTCAAACATGGTGGTGGTAGTGTGATGGTCTGGGGCTGCTTTGCAGCTACAGGACCTGGATGACTTGCCATAATTGATGGAACCATGAATTCTGTACTCTATCAGAAAATCCTGAAGGAGAATGTCCAGCCATCAGTTTGTGACCTCAAGCTCAAGCGCACTTGGGTTATGCAGCAGGACAATGATCCCAAACACACCAGCAAGTCCACCTCTGAATAGCTCAAGAAAAACAAAATTAAGGTTTTGGAGTGGCTAAGTCAAGGTCTGGACTTAAATCCGATTGAGATGCTGTGGCATGACCTTAAACAGTACATTCATGCTCAAAAACCCTCAAATGTGGCTGAATTTAAACAATTCTGCAAAGAATAGTTGGCCAAAATTCCTCCACAGCGATGTTAAAGACTCATTGCCCATTATCACAAATGCTTGATTGCAGTTGTTGCTGCAAAGGGTGGCACAACCAGTTATTAGATTTAGGGGCAATTACTTTTTCACGTAGTGCCAGGAAGGTTTGGACAGCTTTTTTCCCTTAATAAATGAAACCATTAGTTCAAAACTGCATTTTTTATTTACTCAGGTTATATTTGTGTAATATAAAATTTTGTTTGATGATCTGAATCATTCAAGTGTGACAAATATGCAAAAAATAAAAAAACAGGAAGGGAGCAAAAACTTTTTCCACACCACTGTACATCATAGTATTACTTTGTTCTTGTTGATTATTGTACAAAAGCAAAAAAAAATTGCAGTACTTACTATTACTGTAGTACAATATCAAATGACAACTGCCGTTATGCTAATGAGAATTTGGGGTAAAATGTGATTAATTTTCATTAAAATAATTTGTTTTTTCCAGTTAATTATTGGGTATAATGTGATGTAAGCTTGAGAAAGTTACCCACAGAGCTCAATAAAAGTCTTAAGATTGTATCTGAACTTCACATAGTCCTGAAAACAAAAGCCTAGTTGTAAAACCTGAGGAATAGCACCTAACAAAGAGCAAATCACCTCACAAAATTACTTCACAAGCCCTTCCATACAACAAAACACACCCCTAAAAGATCACCTCTTTGACATCTGATGACAAAAGATGACATCTTTGTTGCTTTCCGTGAAGCTTCCCAGCTCTGCAAAACAAGTGACCAGTCCTGGCCATCTCTGTTGCCTGTTAACAAACCGTTGTAAACACCTGTTAGCTGCTAACAAACATCTCCTTCACCTGTCTTCACCTTCCTTCTCTTTCCTGTCCCTACAACCACTGCAAACAACTCAAGCCCGTCTCCAATCACACTGCACCTGCAGTAGTTTTCATCGATGAACTTTTCATAGGTCAGGCGTAAATCACATTTCACACATTGTGTATGTCAAGATTCAGCACCTTGACAGATGCCACAGCTGGAAATGAACATGACATGCACTATAATGATCTGGCAAGAGAGAAAACTATACTAAATGTATATTGTTCTGCATTTACCTTAAACTAAATACAATTCTATTTAAAAAAAACAATTCTAGTAAGGATGGAACTATCTTTGTGGTGTGTTACTTACACTGTTCCATAACAATTAGGATGCTACCTTAAAAGACAGCTGCCTATGTAGATAGTGAGGCAGCTCACTAGATTCTGAATGGAGCTAATGTTTAAGCTAGTTTTCTTTAGAATAAGATAATAGTAACATCAGCCAATAAAGCCTAAAGGATTTTGACATCTTAAAAATTCAAAAGAAAAGTATTTCACTAGCTGTTTCTAATCATAACAAAAAGCACTCTTGTAGAGTTTCACTTGTGGGATTTACTGTTGATAAAAAAATCTTGAAAATCTGAGGAGTTAATAAACATCCTTGCCACATCTGAGACGCATAGTTCAACATTTGTCAGACCCACCTGCATTTGTTTTTTGTTTTGTCTGCGGATGTGCGTGTACAGAATAAACTCTTTGATGTTATTTATTCTGTTCTCCTTTATTCATTGTCAATTAATCACACATCAGTCACTGTTCTGGGTCTCAAGCAGGAACGTCTAGACAACATGAAAAGCACAGCAACAAAACATCTTTATTCGCAAATTAAGAAATGATTAGAATACCGTCTAAATTAGTTTCTTTACTGTTTTGTTTTTTTCACAGCAAAAATCAAATGAACAAAACCCCCCTGATTATCCATTCAAACCTCTCTTTCTTTTCAAATCAATGTACGTGGAAAGGTTTATTCACCTTCAGACATACAAAAATCAATGCTAGATTTCCACCCTTGTTATCCATTTCTTTCTGTACATGCACAACTTCTCTGGACTATAATCAAGTCACATTGATAACTACGCATGCCTGCATAAAGCTTTTATGAATCACAGTACTGTGCTCTGAATTAACATGGTAGAAACAAGACTTTTTTATATTTCAGACATGTTTATATTTATAGTTCTTTCAATTCCAAGAAATGTACTTTTGCAAATGAGAAATAATTAAAACATTTTATTGTGAATTCCTTGTTACTCCACCAGAGGTAAATAAGCCTAAAAATTAATTAAGGCTTAAACAGCTTGAAGTTGTTGCTTTGGGCAAAATCGAATAATTATTCTGCTTCTTAATACTCTTGTTTAAACCTGGCCAGCGGTGACCAGGAAAACAAAGCTGCCACTCAGAAATGTCACCTAGTCTTGTGTCTCTCAGGCAAATGCATGGCCACATTATCTCAGCAGGCCCAGCTTCAGCAGACCCTCTCCCGTTTGACAACCGGTTTTATTCTTGACATTTCTTCTTCACTTTGTGCCATGCTGCTTAATTTTTCGATTACAACAAATGGTTTTAATGCTCCTTGTGGCTACAAGGTACTAAAAGAAACACGGATAGCTGTAGAATCTGCTCCAATAAAACTATTAAGACAAAAACTCTACAGTCATAATTTAAAATGCGGTAACCACCTCATTTCTAATTATTTTTACCCATTATAAATACATTTTAATGAATGAATGTTGCTCAAATGTTACTCAAATGGTCCAACCAGCATCATTAAGGTCACAGGTTAAAATCCCAGAGAATGCATGATGAAATTAACAAATGTATACTTTGAATACAATTTCAGTTGTTTTGAATAAAAATATATGCAGAATTTGGAAGATTTTCGTATTTTATTATTTATTTTTTGATAGAAGTTTACAAGGCTGCATTTTCTACAAAAAAAGTAAAATGTTACATTGTGAAATGTTATTTTAAATAACTGTTTACTATTTTATATACTTATATAACTAGTTTATTCATGTGATGGAAAAGCTGAATTTCCAGCAGTTCTCAATGTCACATGATGAAATCATTTTAATATGCCGATTTGCTCAAAAAACATTTATTATCGTTTTTGAAAACAGTTGTGCTGCTTAATATTTTTGTGAAAACTGTGATATATTTTATAAATATTCTTTAATAGCTAAAGTTCAAAAGAACATTATTTATTTGACATTGAAATCTTTACTGTCATTTTTTATTCATCGAATGCATCCTAGCTAATTAGATGTAATTTAAGTCTATTATAGATGAATATCTAAAGAATAAACCCACTACAAGATGTTGAATGGCTCCAAGCATCATCAATGTATTGGTACACCTTCATATGTTTTTTCTTTAGAGCCCAATAGGGTTCAACAGTGCACCTTCATCCAAAGTGTCCTTTCAACCTGTGCGATGGTGTAATGACTATCCTATGTGTGTCTGAATCAGGTACACCTGTTATATCCAACATAAAGCATTGCTACAAAAGCATCTCGTTGATTTTTATATTCATTCAGAGTCACTGACCCTGAGCTGAAGATATCTGCGAGAAGAGTTCTTCGAATATGCTTCACAGTACCACAGATCTATAGAGTAGAATCTCATGGTCATGGAAAAGCTGATTTCTGCAGGTTTATGAAAGTATTGTGAAGGTATACCCTGAATATCTATTTCAGTAGTTCCTTAAATGTTTGTTCAGAAAGCAGTAAACACAGCCTTTGCCCAAGTGCCCCGACTGTTAGACACAGAAGGTGAAAGCATTTATGATTCTGTTTATAGATGAATGTCTAAAATCCTAAGTAATTCAGTTGCTGAATATATTATTCATCCAGGGGTTCACAAACAATGATACTCATTCAGTTAGCTCTTACCGTATTGCCATTCAATCCAGGTTTTTATTCAAACAATGTCTACATCATTGCTTCACACTTTTGTAAACATGATGCACATGTCGCTAGAGGATGGGGTACAAAGCACAGGAGTCAAACCGGAGAGCAAAGGGCAAAGTAATTACAGAACAAAATAATGTATCATTGAACTTTTTCCATAATAACTATTTTATCTACAACTATGAATTTATGTTGACTCAGTTCCACATGGCACCAGCTGTAGGGTAAGGTGAGAGATGATGGTATTGCAAACAAAGAGATGTACATTAGTGATGTACAGAGTTGTTGACTATGAATCTAATTAAACTTAACCTTTATACCTAGAAGTTTAATCCATTGTGAAATGTTATTTTTAACTGTTTACACTTATATAACTAGTTTATTCATGTGATGCTGAGCATTCTCAATGTCACAAACTAGTGTATATTTATTTAGATAGTGCCTCGCTGCATATAAATATAACTGTCATATTCATCGAATGCATCCTAGCCTATTATAGATGAATATCTAAAGAATAAACCCACTACAAGATGTTGAATGGCTCCAAGCATCATCAATGTATTGGTACACCTTCAATTAGAGAGGGTTCAACAGTGCACCTTCATCCAAAGTGTCCTTTCAACCTGTGCGATGGTGTAATGACTACTATGTGTGTCTGAATCAGGTACACCTGTTATATCCAACATAAGCATTGCTACAAAAGCATCTCGTTGTTATATTCATTCAGAGTCACTGACCCTGAGCTGAAGATATCTGCGAGAAGAGTTCTTCGAATATGCTTCACAGTCACAGATCTATAGAGTAGCATGGTCATAGCTGATTTCTGCTATCTGAATATCTAAGTAAAATCAGAAAGCAGAAAACTTGTTTGAAACACAAACAAATAAAACGTTATAAATAAATACATACAATATTAAAATAAATAAATAAATAGCAAGTGTTTTTAAGACAAACTTACACGTATGTTGCCATAAAAACTCAAATCAGAATAAAAAATTTTGGCAGACAAACAAACAAATAAATAACATATTTTTAAGGCAAAATACACTTATGCTGCTTTAAAAAGTCAGAAAAACTTTGGTTGAATCGATCAATCAATCAATCAATCGATAAATAAATACATTTATTTTTAGATCATTGCAAAAAATATATAAAATTAAATGTGTTTGTTTTTTGTTTTTGTTTTGTAGTAGAAATTCAAAGAAAATTTAACTAGTGTTATAATATTGTAACATAGATCTTTTAAAAAGTAGCACCCACCAAAACTGTGCTTAAAAAATAAAAGTACACATAGAGAGAGAGACAGAGAGAGACACAGGGGCACGATTTAATAGGTGCAATTCATGTGCTAACAAAGGGAGAGCTGTGTGGTTTACTAGCCTAACCCGCTGGGGTAAAAGCATTTGCTTGAGCATCATCAGAGCGATAAATTACCCACAAGGCTTGCAAAGTACTCTGCTCCATCACACTTACACGAACTGTCCTCGTGTGCAGCATCCAGCCCCCTGTGCCCAAGCATCCCTCTTCCTCTAATTGCAGCAACACTTGAGCTTCTTTTTAATCTCTCATTTCTTCCTAACTTGTCCCTCTCTCCTTCTGTCTCCCTCGTTCTCTTTCTTTCTCCCTCTCACTCCCTCCAGCTCTCATTCTATCTCCTCTGGCGGTGTCACTCTGGGGTAATGCATTCCGCTGTGCTCTGACTCTGAGAAAACACTCATCTGTTTAGATTGAGTTCTGACACCCGATTCTCCATCTACATTAACACCTGCGCCGCTCCCAGCAGAGCCTGAGTGTACACGGCTAAAGCACACCATGACTCCAGCCCCGGCCTGAGCCTGCCCAACAGCAGGACAGCTTTAGCGCAGCAAAAACCCATGCTTACATTAAAACCTTGATCCGCCCTCGCTGCTGTTATCTAATGTGGGTCATTAACTTCCTGCTGTCAGAAGAAACGAGGGAATTCCCTCAACTGCACACTGCGCTCCACGTCTCACCCCCCCCCCCCCCCCCCGAGTCAATCAATCTTGGAGAAAGATGTAGATGAGAAGAAAAACTACAAATGACAGAAAAAGAATAAGTAAAAGAACAAATACAGAAAATCTCACTTTTAAGGCCTTCACGCAGAACACAAGCAAGACAAAAGAAAAACAAAACAAAACAAAGTGATGAAAGATTGACGAAAGAAAGTGAAAGAAAAAACAAAAACAATGAAAAGAACAAAAACAATAAATGCCTCAAACATTATAACTTTTAATTAAAAAAAAACATCAACAATGTTCTTTACAACAAACAGAATAATAAACAAAATAAGATAATAATAAACAAAAAAGAAAAAGAGAAAAAGAAAAATGCAAACAAATAAACAAACAAAAGTACAAATGAACGAAAATAAAGTACGAAAGAAAGAAATGCGCAAACAGACTAGAATGTGACAAAAAATAATATGGCCAGCTATTCAGTGCGTTGTGATTGGCCGAATACCTCAAGCGTGAGATGGAAATGTTATGCCACTCACCGTATTGTGATGGCGTGTCCCGGCGCGAAGACACAAAAGCAATAAAACCCTTTATAAACTAGGCATTTGTTGCATCCAGGGGGGACATAATTACAGATTAAAAGGACTTAACGTCTTTTTTACCATCTTTATAAACTACAAACAACAAGCATACTCTACACTGCTCAAAACTCAATCCAGGGGGGACATAATTACGTCTTATACGGTCTTTTTACACATCACGTTGCGTTTTAAGTTTTAAAACATTAATGTGTGCATTTGTGCGAAGATACAATAGCCAGTCATTCAACAACAGAGAATAAAGACATCACTGTTTTATGGTACTGACAACTATTATTGCTCAAAACTTGTTTGAATCACAGTGGCAAATTCTTAAATAAGTTGCTGTGAGTTAGAAGCGCCAGACTGTCCTTGCAAAGTTGGAATTGCCCCACTTTATATAAACAGCCTCTGAGCAAGCCAGCATTGTAGGCTATCATTAAAGGACTTAACCACTGATTTCGTGTCCTCTTCTGGAAGCCCAAAAGTACTTTCACACAATGACTCCGGTCAACATGCAACATACTGAATAATAGTTTTGCCTTCTTTCATTGCATGTATGTTTGGGCGGTTTTGCAACTCTTCCCACACCATGATGTAGACATGTGGGGGCGTGTTTAAACGAGCTGTTTTAGAGGGGGAGTTAAAGAAATTTGAGACTTTAGTCTTTGCAACTTCAGTGATCTTATCTATGCACAAACAGCTTGTAACACTCCAAAGAGAAAGGAAAACTTGAAATCGAACGAGTTTCGAACAAAAAACTAAATCAAACAAAAAAGGGAGGAAATGGTCAAAAAATTTAATCTGTAAGATTTGCAGCATGTTCTGTTTCATAAATAATAAATAAAAACTTGTCTTATTGATAAAACACAGATTTTTAGAGGTTTAAGGGAAAAAATTATACTACAGAATCATAATTATATTAAACACATCTCCCACAGCCAGCTTTACAGCCATTTCCACAGAATATGAGCTGAAACTGAAGTATTTCTGAACAGAACAGAGGTAATGGAGAAACATCCCACCTCAGAACAGCACATTTCACCTGCAGCTTAGACAGGAGGATCAGCCCCTTTCTTAATCGAACAGGCCTGACAACAGCATCTACCGCTTGGGTTTCTCCAGACCAGGGATTTCACACCTCACAACACCTCCAGCGCTCATGTGGATGATTTAAGTGGCAGCTCCACCAGCAGATGCTGAGATAGATAATGGAGGTTGTGTGGCCGTGGCTGTGTGAATGTCTCATGCACACATGTGAAGCACACGTCTGATTCCCCCATATGGACAGGACTCAATGATCCTCCCTTGTGCGATTTCAACCCAAGACCCCCTTAAGAGCTTACAACAAACATATGGTGTTACCTTAGTATTTTCTGCTTTTATGCACAATGGGTTTAAACACAATCTGCTGGGTTAATTTTAGTTTCATTAAAGCAAACTGGGTAAACCGTGAATACTGTTGCCAGGTGGCGTTATCTGACTGAGATCTCAGATTAACAGTGTTACAATATAACAGCATGTCACCTGATTCTCTTCCTTTTTAATAACGCTACATGCCTGTAATATAATTTTTTATAATGCTGAAAATGCATAAATGGGGCTTCTGTCTTAGTGATAAAGATCTGAGCTGGTAACTAAAGCTTGTAAATTCCATTGTAAAACTCCATCATAAAATGCATTATGTATATGTATGTGTCTGTTTTTTATGTATAATAATGTATATTTATATATACAATAAATAATAGGATGAGATTTTGAATGTTTTTTAAACATAATAACCTGCATTTATTTAATCAAAAATACAGTAAAAATTAATTTTATGTTTTCTTATAAAAATGTAATTTAAAATTTAAATTTTAGATGTAATTTAAAAACCTTATTAATTTTTTTTTTATTAATTTATAATTAATATTAACTTTACTTTACTTTTTATTTCATTATTGAGTCCGAAATCTTTCCAGATCCCATTCAAACATTTTGTGTCAGTAATATGAGCTACCATACCACAGCAAACTTATCCAGATAACAATACAACAATATTGCACAGTTTGCCTTAAGGGGCCAACAACGCTGATCACACTCTCGTAAATCGCTATGCATAAAAACACCTAATAAAAAAACAACTTGCTAAATTCACAGCTTTCATATGCTTCAACCTGTGCGGCTGTTGTTTCACCTAATAAGGATAATACATTCATTTTTTACATCTGCCATATGAACTGCAAAATCGTTGTCTGGAAGCACAAATCACAGCACTGTGCAGCATGACCAGCAGCATGATCACCTCGTGCACAAATCAGGCTTGCATTCAGGAAAAGCACTTGGTGACATCCATTATAAGGGAAAGTCCTTTACAGAAATAACCACACAAGCTATTTTTACACTACATTTAATGTAATCCACAAGCTACATTTCTAGTTGAACTCACAAATTGCTTAATACAACAACTAAGGAGGAAAGCCATCGCTATCAGAGGGTTGTAAAAATAGCTCTTTAGCAATATTGCCTTGTTCCTCTGCCTCTCTCTATGGCTGGTTAAGCAAAAGCCGAGTAAATGAACGTATTTATCAATGAATAATTGATGACGTATCTCCCATTGCAGAGAGCAAAGCAAAGCAATCTAATGCGTTCCTCATACAGATGGTGCACAGAGGAAACTGGCATTAAAAGCAGTGTAGCAAAAGTGCGTCTTTTAAGTAACAGCGGCTGAGTTCAGGTAAAGTCGAGACGGCAGAATGTCGCCATTCAGCACTCCATAAAGCCTGTCTCCTGTAGCACTCGCCAGATGCCCGCATCCACCGCCCGGGGTAGATGAGAGGAACGGGGAGTGATGCTGGATCAGTCGTGGTTCTGTATTAGCGAAGGGTGAAGACAAGCAGACAGCTCTCCTCCCATGAGCCCTCTGGGCAGCAGAACTCTGCAGCTGATTGGCCAGCGCAGCTGCGCACCGTTTGAGAGGACACATGAAAGAAACGCTGTGATTAAAAACCAACACAGCCACTTCTCACTGAAAGAGAGAAATAAGAGCGGAAAGAAAAAAAGAAACTTTGATCTCGCTAGTCGGTTTCATTGAAATTCCTTGTCTTGTCTTGTCTCCTTCACACCCTTGGTTCTCCTCGGTCGGGCTCTTTTGCTGTGTCTTTTAGGGATAACAAGCACACGTTGCTTGAAGTAACATGCCTCACAGACTACAGCGCCAATGCTGGGAATGGAACAGGAAGTGAGCGTTGAATGGTAATAAGCATTCTGTTGATACTTTGGGGACACAACGCTGGACCACTCATGTGTGTCTCACGTCTTCTAATTGTTCTCTGGGCAGATATGAGAATGGCAAGAGACTCAGCCAGACTTAGGGCCCTTTTCCTGCCAGTTTAGCCATGGAAAAAAAATTACATTCTCTCGCTCGACCTCTCGGTTTGTCTCTGTCTGCAATTATCGCTCTCGATCCCTCCCTCCCTCTACAGATGGCACAACCAGCATGGCTCCCGCTACCAAAGGAGCAGGCAGCACTAATGAGAAGTCTGTCCCTTAACAGGCCATGCTATAGAGACTGTGTCACGCCACAGGCGTCTGGCTCTCTGAACCCGGGCCATCGAGCGAAGAGCAGTTTTTTAACACATATTCAAGCACGCCATTTAAACACGACCGAGCCCAAATGTGTCCACCGTTTCATTACCCACAATGTATCAGTGAAGCGAATGTGAGGTAATTTGGATGTACCTGAGGGTTTATGCATCATTAGCGCAGGACGGGTGCTCATGAAATTTTTTATCCAAGGAACCTAACACCGTGATTTTACAAGAATGGAGAATGCATTTAAAGATGCAGGAGTTATCAGAGAATGACTTGGAAGTGGAGGAGAGTAGCAGCTGTTTGCTCATGAAAAATGTAGAAGGGACAGATGGTTCATAATTGCAGCATTAAAAGGCACTGTAAAGAATTGATGTTAATTATTTTGCTCTTCTCGTATACTAAGGATCGCTGGCACGTAGACGTGCACATCCTTCCAAGAACAACATGGCACTATGTTGAACCATCAGACATGGCAGGACATGACATCCCAGTTCAAAGCTTTCATACAAAAATACATTTCATACAAATAAAGGTGCATCTCAATAAATTAGAATGTCGTGGAAAAGTAATTTCAGTAATTCAACTCCAATTGTGAAGCTTGTGTATTAAATAAATGTAATGCACACAGACTGAAGTTGTTTAAGTGTTTGGTTATTTTAATTGTGATGATTTTGGCTCACATTTAACAAAAACCCACCAATTCACTATCCCAACAAATTAGAATATGGTGACATGCCAATCAGCTAATCAACTCAAAATACTTGCAAAGTTTTCCTGAGCCTTCAAAATGGTCTCTCAGTTTGGTTCACTAGGCTACACAATCATGGGGAAGACTGCTGATCTGACAGTTGTCCAGAAGACAATCATTGACACCCTTCACAAGGAGGGTAAGCCACAAACATTCATTGCCAAAGAAGCTGGCTGTTCACAGAGTGCTGTATCCAAGCATGTTAACAGAAAGTTGAGTGGAAGGAAAAAGTGTGGAAGAAAAAGATGCACAACCAACCGAGAGAACCGCAGCCTTATGAGGATTGTCAAGCAAAATCAATTCAAGAAATTGGGTGAACTTCACAAGGAATGGACTGAGGCTGGAGTCAAGGCATCAAGAGCCACCACACACAGACGTGTCAAGGAATTTGGCTACAGTTGTCGTCAGAGGCGTCTTACCTGGGCTAAGGAGAAGAAGAACTGGACTGTTGCCCAGTGGTCCAAAGTCCTCTTTTCAGATGAGAGCAAGTTTTGTATTTCATTTGGAAACCAAGGTCCTAGAGTCTGGAGGAAGGGTGGAGAAGCTCATAGCCCAAGTTGCTTGAAGTCCAGTGTTAAGTTTCCACAGTCTGTGATGATTTGGGGTGCAATGTCATCTGCTGGTGTTGGTCCATTGTGTTTTTTGAAAACCAACGTCACTGCACCCGTTTACCAAGAAATTCTGGAGCACTTCATGCTTCCTTCTGCTGACCAGCTTTTTAAAGATGCTGATTTCATTTTCCAGCAGGATTTTGCACTTGCCCACACTGCCAAAAGCACCAAAAGTTGGTTAAATGATAATGGTGTTGGTGTGCTTGACTGGCCAGCAAACTCACCAGACCTGAACCCCATAGAGAATAGAGAATCTATGGGGTATTGTCAAGAGGAAAATGAGAAACAAGAGACCAACAAATGCAGACGAGCTGAAGGCCACTGTCAAAGAAACCTGGGCTTCCATACCACCTCAGCAGTGCCACAAACTGATCACCTCCATGCCACGCCGAATTGAGGCAGTAATTAAAGCAAAAGGAGCCCCTACCAAGTATTGAGTACATATACAGTAAATGAACATACTTTCCTGAAGGCCAACAATTCACTAAAAATGTTTTTTTATTGGTCTTATGAAGTATTCTAATTTGTTGAGATAATGAATTAGTAGGTTTTTGTTAAATGTGAGTCAAAATCATCACAATTAAAAGACTAAATACTTCAGTCTGTGTGCATTGAATTTATTTAATACAAGAGTTTCACAATTTTAGTTGAATTAATGTAATAAATGAACTTTTCCACGACATTCTAATTTATTGTGATGCAGCTGTATATTAAAACAAATTTTCTAAAGTGCCTTAAACATCAAAATTAGTACAATATCTTTATTGAAAAACCCTATTACTGAACACAGTATGACTCATGGGTTATTTTTGTGTTGCTGTTGCTTCTATAGCTCCTTCCATACCTTAACTATAAATCCATATTGGTTTGCTGAATGTCTCAATGTAACTTTACAATAGATAATAATGATGTCCTTTGGCATACAGTATTCTGACAGATGATAATAATGGAATGCTACTGATAGCCTAACAGCAGCTAGGAGTTTAATACTCTAATAAATGAATAAAGACAAAACTACTGGCTATTTAAAGATTAAACTGACCTGCATTTGAAGCTCTCAACAATGTCAGTAATTTTGCTATACATTTCACTGCTTCTTCTGGCCGCTTCCTTTTCTTCCTCGAAACCGGTAGTGCGGAACAGACGGTAAGCCGCTGCCAGTGAAGTCTAACCAAGATTTATTACCAATTTATTGTCGAATGACATAATCGGAAATGATCACTTTGGTAGATTGGGAAGGAAACAGTAGGCTATAAAATAATAATAATAACTTAATAATAATAACATAAAATTAAATAAAACACAGGGCAGCAGGCCCCAGCTGCCAGGCCATCGGGAATTGTCTCTGTGCCGTTGCCCATGATGTTCATGAGTTCGTCCTTTAATTTAATTTTATCTTTTGGCTCGTTTAATTTTCCACCTGGAAAATCCTAAGTCTGATTGTTTAGAAAGTAATAGAATTGCTTTCTTTAAGATGCACAATTTGAGGTTTATGACCATAATACAAGCGAAAGCAAGTTGTAGGCTGTGCTGAAGTTTATTACTTTAGGGTAAAACCTAAAAGTAATAATAAAGTTAGTTTGAAAAGCAAAAAGAGAACAACACTACAGAGAACAGAATGGGAAGCGTTTCTTTAAGGGAAAGTGTGTAAGTTCTATAGAAATAGAAAGTGTCATGTTATTTCCTCTCTGACGCAACCTCTACGTTCAAGTTGGGTTTTCTGTCTGTTCTATCCGCTTGTGGTTAAAGCATCTTTAAGGGAGTCTCCCTGTTTCTATGTTATACTTTTCTCTCTGTCTCCAGGATGGGGTACACTACCCAGTTGACTGCAGAGAGCTGATGTGCACTGCCTCTCTTCAGGGAAAGAAAGAGTCCCAGTGGGGCCAACAGCCCGACCTGGAGTGCTTTACTGCTGATTTAAACAGGCCACAGAGATGGAGGAAAAAAAGAAAAAGAGAGAGCCTGCAAAGAGACGGCAGAAGCAGGAAAATTCAGTGAAAAGCGCTGAGCAGCAGTACAGAGCAGCGCTGAAAACAGTGTAAGCAGGAATCCACAGCAGGGCCTGCAGTTCCTTAATAACAGCTGGGCTTTGGCACTCGGATGGTGGGAGCTGCTCAGGCCTTTCAAGCGTTCTGCTGAGGGTGTAGAGCTCAGCATCCACTGTCAGCTGTCAGAAGAATACGTATGAACACCCATACACATTCAAACACGCACACACACTCAAACACACTTGGCAGAACTGCCCACGCTGGCATTTACTTCAGTACTTCTTCAGCTGCGGCTTGAGTGTTTGCTGAAATAATCGAGAGTGATTGTAGAACCCTGAGAACTATGGGTAATGAAATTTGAAGTTATTGCCTATTTTACCATTTCTCAAGGGCATCATATCAAGTCTAATGCAAACTGAATTTAAGTAAACCAAGTTCTAAATCATGTTTGCCCACAATGAGCCCTTACCGTTGAATTTCTCTGACATTCATGCAAGTCTTTGGGTTGCTTGAGTTAAACAAAGGTGAATCCCTACAAATCACGTAATAATAATATGTGTATACAGTATTATTATATTGTTAATATTATTCTATTCATTCTTTAATCTTTGTTTTAATAAAAAAAATTGTGGGTGGGTGTATTATTTTTTAATTTCAAAAAGAAGTAATTGGTAATTTGACAAGCAAATATGAAACTGTAAAGGACATATTACAACCTGTGTTGTGTAGAAATTAATTTTTATAAAGTCTATCATTAAATCAAAACTGATCGAATCCATTGCCAAACTTAATCCATTCCCGATTAATAAAATCAAGTTTTGAAGTTTCTTGTCAAAGTCAAAATGAAGTTTTGCTAATAGATAGATAGATAGATAGATAGATAGATAGATAGATAGATAGATAGATAGATAGATAGATAGATAGATCTATTTACAGTATATATATTAAGGGTGTAAATCGAATGGTTCGTCACGATACGATACAATATCGATTCTCATACCCAGCGATTCGATATTTGCCGATACCTAAAAAAAATTATACGATACGATTCGATTCAGGAGTATATCGATCTATATTTAGATATTGTGATATTATATAGGCTACCTATTTTAAACAACCATCTACATTTTTATTAACTCACAAATACAACCAAAATATATAACATGAACATTTCTCAGAAATTTTCAAATACCACAATTGGGACATTCACAACAAAAAATAGGCCTATACACTTTTTTTCATTTTTTTTTTATAATAATAAAGAAAATAAACACTGGAAAAACAATTTTGGGCTCAGTGCTAAAAAATCTTTTCTACAGATAACCAAATTACAAGCAATAGCAGAAAGTAAATCCAATAGAACAAAGACACGTGTTCAATAAACGGTGCTTTTCAGGTTTTTCAGCTCAGTCTAAAATAAATGTTCAGGTACGCTACATAAATGTAATAATCAAATGTAAAATAACTACATAGTCTTCACTGTATAAATTAAATATATAGTAATACTTTTTGATGTTACAAAGGTTATTTAGTCAGGAGCAGAGAACACTTATATTTTTCTTTGACAGCATTAGATGTATTATTAATTTGCTTTCACTTTAAGATCGAAAGCACGGATTTAATATAGCCTACTGATACACGTGCATTTTCTTTCTCAACTGTTTACGTTAAGACATATGCCTAACCGGCTGTATTTACTTGGATATTCGCCGAAATGTGCATTTTGATGTCCTAATTTTGTCTGTATTGATTCATCCATGCACAAAAAAGCGGAAGAGAGCTCAATTCGGTATTCATGTGGTATAGACGCGGCTGTTTGTTTGTGTGCGTGGTCACTTTACCACCTTGTATATTTCTTAAAATGCTTTTCTAGATTATGAAAAGACCTTGCATGGCACAATGTCATAAAATATGTCTATTTTAGAGCATAGAGTAACGTTTGCAGTGATATATATTAAGTTTAACCATCATAAAAGCATAATAAGCTATTAATTGTGGAATGGACATGGTGAAATAAACATTTCACCTTGGAAAAAAAACGTTTGCCGATATCTTCAGAGTGAAAAGATGCACACATTTCAAAGTTCCCCCGATCAAATAGAACATGAATACACGTGTGTGTGTGGAGCACAAATCGCGGCTCGGGGTTCTTGTGTACACAAGTTATTTAAGCTGTTTCAACTGTACACATGTCTCAAATGTACTCAGTCTACCCTACACAACAGCATCATACTTTGAACAGACTGTATTTCCCTTAAGTAAATAATATTGAAAACAGCCTAAACCACTATTGTAACCTCGTCTTAGCAAGTTTGAATTGGTCATCTAGCCTGACAAGCTACAAAATATCCAAAACCTCTCTAAAACCAGTCAACAGACCAGACTTTGACCAGTTAAAGCCAGCATACCAACATAGGCTCACAGGCCTACTTTCATTCACATCAAATTACATATGCCATATACTCTGACTAAGGTCTATATCGTCATGAAGGGAAATATCTCCTCTTAGCTTGAACTATATCTAGCTATATCACCTCTTCATCAGTTCACATGCTAGTTCAGCCTTACTGTCTCAGTGATATAAGACCTCAGAGCCTCAGAGCAGAACCGTAAGAGAGCATGGCGGCATCGGCAAAGGAAGGTCGGAGGCCTCTACACAGCATGACCTATTTAGCACGGTGCTAATGAGCCTCGCTGACACCAAATGAATAATTCTAGGTGGTGTGATGGGCCTCTTACCACTATCCTTGCTACTTTATACATAGAAACAGCACCCGGTTGAAAAAAATCTACTGCCCTGGTCTTACAGCCCCAAAGCAGTGCCTGCATCTGCACTGCCCAAACCGTATCCCTGACCATACACCATCCATACAGCCCCCAAGGCAGTGCCAAAGCCTCTCCATTGGCAACAGTCCTTTAACTCAGAGTTAGGTTCTGAAATTTCATTTAGAGAAAATTCAAACGGACATGGAGTAGAGATTGCCTGCAGCTTGGGGCGACAGAAAAATCGCCCATTTCATTAAGATTTGAGGACGCTGATTGGCAAATTTTATGTCACATCATGAATATATTTATATCTTGACAGGATTTGACTAAATTCGACAAAGACCCGCCTCCTGTGGGCGATTCTCTATCGCCCCTCCTTGAAATTGAGACGTGCTGACAGGCAGAGAGGTCATATTGTGATGGTGAAAACATATATTTTTCACAGAATATTTTCTAATATATCACATCATACAAATATACATTTAAATAATTTCTATAATTATTATTTTGTGTGTGTAGTTCAGGGAGGGCAGCGCCCTCTATTGGCCAGCCGCCACTGCCCCAAGGCTCAGTTTAGCCCAATGACAATAATGTCAGGCATTACTGGAGAACGCAAAGAAGAGGCCATTAATTCATATGAGATTGCTTTAAGTGTCCCTTTCAATAGTCTAGAGAGCACTATCCAACACGAATTTCAAATTAGAAGTGTCAGGCTATAAGAAATTGAATAAAGCATGTAAATTAACTCCAAAAGAAGGAAATCAGACTGGAAAAGGTCACTCCTATTGCTTAACTAGTGAGTTCAAGTAGCAACATATTTACCATATAGCTATGCTATAATCCACTCCCTTTGGATATGATTGCCAACTCAAAGTTTACATTGCAAATATTAAAATGTATTTTGGTAATTTTCCAGAATAAATATCTAAATATTCTTAAATTAAGATATATTTACTTGAGAAGGGTAATGACTTAATTTAAATAGAATAAATATTATGTTAAATAGAAGTTAGAATAAAAAAAATCTAAATTTAGTGAGTTTATGCTTTAAACAAGAAATATTTGCAAAAAAAGAGCGGTGTTTTTCTTATACTTTCATAAGTCTATTTTTCATAATTTATTATGTTGATTTGACATTTTATTTATATTTTTTGTGAGCAAAAACTAAATGATGACACATTTTTAAGAAAAGAAGACTTAATGTCTTAAGCCATTTTGCTTCAAGTAAATGTATCTTGATTTAAGCATGGTTTGATATTTGTCCTGGACAAGGAGACAAAAATTCTAAGAATTTTTTTTTTTCAATGTCTGTATAAATTTAAAGGTGCCATAGAATGAAAAATTGTCTTTACCTTGGCATAGTTAAATAATAACAGTTTTGTACATGGAAATGACATACAGTGAGCCTCAGACACCATAGTTTCCTTCTTCTTATGTAAATCTCGTGATTAAAAAAGAGCACTGAAAAACAGGCGAATCAGAACATAACACCGACTGTGACGCAACAGTCGGGATCACTACGCCCCATCATTCCATAAACCCGCCCTTGTTCTAGGCAAGCGCCAGCTGAACCATCAGAAGTTCTGCAGGTGTTGTAAATAAACAAGCGCGGACAACAGCGAAAATGGCAGATCATGGAAATAAATGTAATGTTCCAGGCTGTGCAGGGGATGTGAAGTGCAGTGATGGGTTGGTGTCTTTATTCAGAAAGGCACGGAAAGCAAATAATGCGTTCTATTAAAATAACGTGAGCCACTAAAGGGACATGGTTAGCTCCTTGTTAGCTGTAGCCTGTTACAGTAAGATTTCACTTACCACATAAACAGAGTAAGGAGAGATGAGGATGATGGCGAATGATTTACAGATCCTGAGCACCACTGACAAGCGTCTGATCTTGTGAAATGTGTGGTAAGTACTGTTGCTCCATAATATAAACAGAGTTTGTGCATCGCGTCTCTTGAAAGTGAAACTATAACGCGATCGACTGATCGTTCAAAAGCAGTTTCAATGCCTCGCGTATTAATAACGGCTCCCTGATGCCCGCGTTTTATATACAGTATAATTACCCGACGATATAACTGCAAGAGAAAGTATTTATATATATATATTTTCCTCCCTGTGTTTACTTGTTGCTGATGAGTGGCACTGTTAAACTGTTGCAGTATTTACTTCTCTTGATTTATTTATAGATTTGTAAAAGGGAAAACAGTGCTTGGTACCTTGTGTCGCAATTTATTGGGAAAAAAAACGCATCTGCCTACATTTTTGCAAAACCTCAAAAACATACATATACAGTTCACTGCGATTTCCATCTGAAATGAACATGCAGTAAAACACCAACAACTTTTGTTTTCGTTAACACAAATTTTAGTATTTATAAAGACATATTTTTTCACAATTCCTTGAAATTTTCTAAATACTTTCATCCAGATTATGTAAACCCACATGTTTCACCAACTTATATAGTTTGCTCTATTAGCAAACTTGCCCAGTAGCGCACCTGGTACAGAATTGCACATGCATTGCTGAGTTCACAGACTTACTTCAGCAAGTCGTTTGCTTTTTTTAACACTATCAGTGGGTTTAGGTATGTGTTTAGTGATGGTGGTACATTATTTTTAAACATGATAAAGCATAACCTGTGAGCGCCACTAACCAGACATTTCCCAACTGCCCTGCTACGTACAAAAGATAAAGCTTGTCAGATTCACATTTATCTGTTTCAGACCAAAACTGAACATGATTTTAGCACCACTCACTGGATATTTCACGTTAAAGGTGTTGCGAAACATGCAAGAAGTGACCTAATATAATTGTGCATAAATTCTGCCACAGGCACGTTTTTACAATGAGCCCGAGTTTGTTTTGACATATTTGACATTTATATATAAATAAACATTCTGTAAAATTCTCCCAGCACAAAGATCCTGTATATTTGAAAAAGAGCTGAGAAAATGAAAAATGGTAACAGCTGCATTGCAAGTAAGATATAAAGACTCATTTTCCGATATTTCATCTTACGGTACTGACAACTTTTATGCTTGCCTTAAGTATAAACAAATGAAAACCAATATGTGAAAAAACATGACAGCGCAGTAAGACAAATTACACTCATATTCAAGACAGAATCTGTGAAGAGAACAAAGAAGTCTTAAATATGCAGCATTTCTTCTTAAATAAATTATTATTATTATTAATTATAATTATTATTAACTTATTTATTTTTTTAAGTAAAAAGTTTAAAAAAGACTCATTAAGAGGGTTTTTATTGAGCTAAACCTAGGAATGATGGGTGATGTTTTCAACATGGGCCTTAAAGAATAATTGAATGTTGTGTACTTTCCCCTCAGTGTTCCCAGCTAATTGCTATGCTAGTCAAAGAAAGCCAGAGCAGATTCATCTAAACTTAATGCTTACTTGCCTGTTTGTCACAAACACACATTTGAGAGCAGACATTGCACTATTAGCAAAACAGCAGCTTAGCCTGTTGAAAAAAAAAAAAGATTCCAGCTAACGCTTTAAAGGATTGGGTCAAAACGGATCAGTACTGCCCCGAGATGAAGCATTGCACCAGCTCTAACCATTTCATATACATCCCGTGTCCTTCAGCAGTTTACTATAGTGACTTTGCTTTCAATAATTGATGAGGAGTTTGAATGAGCCAACATCATTTTCCCTTCCTCTGTATTTCTCTCTCTCTCTCTCTCTCTCTCTCTCTCCTCATCCCTCACGCCGCTAGAAGCAGAGCACCATAGCGCCCATGTTGGCATGCGGTGTCGAATGAGGAAAGTCTGCTTATACTGATGCTCTGATATCTCCATTACGGAGACAGTGATGACTTAGAGATATGTGATGTAAACAGAGTTGGCGAGGGAGCGAACGCACACATTTTTCAACAGCCATTTATAATGTGGGTGCCGGGAATAGCCGAAGGCACTTTAACAGTGCCTGTCATTCCCGCTCCATCCCCGAGTTTTGCTTTATGATTAAGATGCAATCACGGCTCTTTTGGCAGACTGCGAAAGTGAAGTAAGCAGGCTGAAATGGATGGCGAGATAAGCAGCGTTCAGTGCCCGGAGTCAGCGGGGTGCACCGTGGACCTAATAGCCCTCTCTTACAGAAACAGATCATATCACGAGCGTATGCTCGGGCCAATGAGGTATGGCCAATTTGGCCATGCTGCATCGCTTGGTTGCAAGGTTTGCTGAAAATGTATCCGAGCTGCAATGTTTGCAGACTGTGAATCTCTGCTCTGAATCAACACAGGTCAGGTATGACCATCATGGTCAAATGCTGGGGCAACTAGGCAACAAACAAATAGAAAAAAACAGTTTTATATCAGAGCAAACACTTCTTTTCTCAGTATTATTAAAGGAAAATATATATTGCTCTAAACCCATATGACTACACAAACCCATATGACTGCATATTCCAAGCCTTTTGATATGTGAATATAGGCTAATTCAAATGGGATTTGAGCTATGGTGTAGAGAAGGGTTTTAAGCCAATAACATTTCTCAAACAAAGCTATATTTTGAAGCCATCTTTCTGTATTCAGTGGTTTGGAACAATATGAAGGAGAGTAAATAATGACAGACTATAACTTTTGGGGTGAATCCCTTCAAAGACATTGTGAAACCAAAACTGACCATATTTACTTTCTTTAAAAAATATATAATATATTACTGTTTAGAATTCATCGGTACATATTTATCTATAGACAAATGACTTTTGACATAACAGCACAAAAAATGTAAACAAACAAACAAATAAATATAATTATTAAAGGAAAGTAATAATGTTATTAAGTAATTAATTATGAATTAATATTATTTATTTATTTGTTTGGAGAATATTTGAAATGTATACAGTTATAATATTTCTGATCATTATTTATTGATGTTGTTATTTTATTTATTTTGTGACAAGGAAGATATGATATTTATAAAAATATAATGTTATTAAAATACTTATTTTGTGATTTAAGAAATATAACATTTACACTGTTATAATATTATTGATTACTGGTTGTTTTTGTTTGTTTACAATTATTTTGGATTAGGCAATGATATTTAAACAATTACAATTTGTTGATGTTTAATTAATGGATTAATTCAAAATCCAAACAAATAAATAAATACATTTCAAATATTAAATAACAAAATAAAGTGTATCATAAAATAAACAAAAGCAATCAGTAAAGTGAACATAAACAAAACAATCACTGTATATTATTTAAATAAATTTCATAATCACAAAATAAATATAAATACAGCTATTTAGTAATCATTAATGTTATAATTATATATATAGTATTGCTTAATCACAAAGTAAATAAAATAATAACAACAACAATATAAAATAAAATACTAATTAAAGACTTTCACAGTCTAATTAATACCCAATGGATAAAGTATGTTCCGTTCAAATATGTCTCAATCTAAAATACATCACAACATGGCAAGCACTGAAGACAAACTAACAAAACAATGTTGAGATGTTAAATCAACCCCAATGAGGACAAATGCCATCCTCATATCAAACACTATTAGCCTATTTAACAATGTCTTAACAATACGCATGATTATAAGATGGAGCTCTCACATCAACATAAAACATAACACTGCTGCCAACACACACCAAAGACAGCACTGAAGATTACAGGTGACATCCCAGTATGTGTCCTTTCCAACTCACTTCCCCCGCTTGCAATCCAGAGAACAACAAAGGAAACCTTTGACGCAAACTCTTTTGATCAGCACTCACTTGTAAAAGTCAGAGCCAAAGGACACAAATTAAGCAGCGAGAAAATTAGCAATGGGTGTTTTATGCATGTTTCTTATATCCACTCCATCGCTATATTTTGTGAAAAAAATCACACATTAGTGCATGAAAAATCAGTCAATTTTCCTCTGAAAGCTTTCATGAGCCATTTTAGCTAAATTCCTTTACCAACGCACAGCGAGAAATCTGCACAAAAGGAGCAGACCCATAATCCTCCATTTACTGCGAATTAACTCCACGTAATAACTCTCTAATATGAATAATATATCATAGCAATTAGACTATAATCATCTCATTTTGGGCACTACCTTGGTGTTTAGTTGAGCCTCCATACTAATTGCTCTTAACTGTTGATGTTTAATGGGAGTAAAGCAACTGAGGCAGTACAGTTTCATCTGAGGAAGGTGTTCTATCCTCAACATCTGTTCTCCTCTCTTCACTGTGCACCAGCGTATGATAAGCACTGTCAGAATGAACTACATGGTTAACCACGTCATATTTATCGGCAGCACAGCACATTTCTGCATGAAACGCCTCTGCACTTATTTAGTGGACCATATGCTGCTCTGGTTCACATTTTCTTGTGGTCCTAGTGGAGACACAATGCAAGGAATACTAAAATAAGCTTTAGAAGATTGTCAGGGGAGGGAAATGGAGCCTTCCGGCTGAGAAAACGAAACCGCGGCTGGTCTCTTTTCCCAGAAGTCTCAGTAGACGTGATCAGATCAGAAAATAACACTCTGACATATTACTCCTCGTGCATGGGAGCATCAAACAAGTCACTGTTTCTGACCAATTTTAGAATGCACCGCATAACGGCATAATGCGCTAGCAGAGCTGGACATTTTTTTTTTTTTTTTTTTGTCAGGCAACCAGCCAGCAAACAAGTAAAAAGTGTCTGGCATATCTAAGAGTTCAACTAATAGTAATGTCTTAGTCTTTGCCAAACGCAAGCAATATGCACAATCACAAAACTTTTTGGCTACATTTATTTTTGGACTCGCAAAACAAATCAATATTTAATATAGCGCATTTTCATTAAAGCGGTCTATGCCGTGTTTATTGTGGCAATAGGTCAAAAGCTGCAATTGTAAATCAGCAAAGTCTGAAAAAACTATCCAGGCAACAAAAAAAAGGTCAAAATATCCAGAATTAGTAGAAAAGCTGTAAGTAGTCCAACTGACTTAAAGGGATAGTTCACCCAAAAATGAAAATGTTATGTTTATCTGCTTACCCCCAGGGCATCCAAGATGCAGGGTGACTTTGTTTCTTCAGTAGAAAACAAACAAAGATTTTTAACTTCAAACCGTTGCAGTCTGTTAGTCATATAATGTCAGTCAATGGGCACAGAATCTTTAAGAGTAAAAAAAATATATACACAGACAAAACCAAATTAAACCTTGTGGCTCGTGACGATACATTGAGGTCAGGACAGTTGGAAATTGCGGTGGATCAGAAATAAAAAATGATATAAATACTGTTCAGTTTCTTGCACAGACCGATTGTTTCGTGTCTTAAGACCTCAATGTTTTGTCACGAGCTGGGTTTAATTTGTCTGTGTAGTTGTTTTTTTTTCTCTCAAAGCCGTGAATCCCATTGACTGGCATTATATGACTGACAGACTGCAACGGTTTGAGTTAAAAATCTTTGTTTGTGTTTCTACTGAAGAAACAAAGTCACCTACATCTTGGATGCTCTTGGGGTAAGAATATAAACATCAAATTTTCATTTTTGCGTGAACTATCCCTTTAAAGAACTATTTAAGCTTGTCTCCACCACAGGATAACAAAAAATTTAAAAAGTAATTGCAACTTTTTCCTCACACAATTTTAACTATATTTCTCACAATTATGACTTTATTTTGCAATATAAATGGAGATATTCATGTATTATTCTTTTGTGAGATTGTAAAACAAACTCACAATGTATTCGAGTCTCGGTCCGGCAGGGATTGTCATGGGGGGAGTGAATGTACAGCGCTCTCTACACCTTTAATACCACGACTAAGGTGCCCTTTAGCAAGGCACCGAACCAGGGGCGGACTGGGGCCAAAGTGTGGCCCTGGACTTTTTGGCACAGAGTGGCCCACCAAACCCGGTCCGCAACACACCACACCATAAATGAGTGACATATTCTTGACATTATAATTTGTCTTTTCTGGTGTATATGGCAAATTGTAAATCATTTTAAAGAATTTTTTATGAGGGACAGTTTAATATCACTAAAGTTAAATACCAATATTATCAGTCCATATGACACAATGCTCTGGTATCGTCTAGAAGACTTGAATAGAGCAGAATGCGGACTGTTTTTAATGGTGCCTTTCTATTGGTCATATACAGTATTTGTCCTTTTGCAGGAGCTTGACATCTATCATTTTAAGGAACAGAACTCCAATTGTGGAAAAGATTATACAAATTATTTTGATGATGAAAAATACAGTAAACAGTACTGTGAAATATATAATGTTACAATTTAAAACAGCTGTCTTCTATGCGACTATATAGTAAAATATAATTTATTGCTGTGATCAAAACTGAATTTTCAGCATCATTTCTCCAGTCTTCAGTGTCACATGATCCTTCAGAAATCATTGTAATATGCTGATTGCTGCTCAAGAGACATTTCTGATTATTATGAGTGTTGAATGCTGTTGTGCTGCTTCATATTTTTGTGGAAAATGTGATACCTTTCAGTCTTGGATAAGATTAAAAAATATAAATTTATATTTTTCTTCAACAATTTTGCATTAAATCAAAGATTATAGAATACAAAAAGGGACTTTGATTAAATTGATTTAAGTGACATTAAAGATATTTACACTTATTACAAAGTACTTATATTTCAAATAAATGCTGTTCTTTAACTGAGAACAATTATACCAATAATAAAATATTTTTTATAGATTTTTAAACATTTTCTTAGACACGTGAAATCACGGAAGAAAGCAGATTTACATTAACTCGTATCTCGTGTCTGCTGCAACCTGCATTATGTAGCCTACATAGTTACGATTCGAATAACGGCATTCATATTTGAGAAACTTGAAAAGGCCAGTAGTTTGCATTCCTGAAATGTTATGTCTTAGTTAATGTTTAACTAAACAGTTGGCAAATATTGCTGAATTGTCTCGTCATGTTTAGCTGCTTACATCTTACCTCAGCTCGCATTCAAGTCGCGCGTAGCTTAGCGTCTGTGAACCGTAAATCCCGCCTTCTACACTTTGATTGGCTATTTCAAACATTTTGACTTTGTCGAGCGCTTTTGAGCTGCTGCACTGAGCCGGAGCAAGCTATATTAATTAGACATTTTGAATGAAGTGGGCCGCGCGGCCCGGGCCATTCGTCTGGGCCGATGAAAGGATACGTACATTTGCTACAATCCATTTTTATATATATATTACGCAAAGGGCCGGCCCACATTGTACAGCGGCCCACCGGGAAAACTCCCGGTGCTCCAGATGGCCAGTCCGCCACTGCACCGAACCCCCAACTGCTCCCCGGGCGCCGCAGAATAAATGGCTGCGCACTGCTCCGGGTGTGTGTTCATGTGTGTGTGTGTTCACTGCTGTGTGTGTGCACTTGGATGGGTAAATGCAGAGCACGAATTCCGAGTATGGCTCAACCATACTTGGCTGTATGTCACTTTCACTTTCAATTTATAACTTAGATGTAAATTCAATTTTGGAAGAAAAAAATATCAGAATCGTGAGATGTAAACTGATTTGCAAGAAAAAAATTCTAAATTGTGAGATATAAACTCATAATTACAAGGAAAAGTCAGAATTGTGTTATGAAATCCATAGGGGAAACAAGCTTCCACGTAGAACCTGTTTTTAGTTATTCTACAAATACTAAAAAGTTCAATTTAGTCTGGATTTTAGTGACCCGAAAGAACCAAAAGGTTTCTGAAGACCACAAGGCTCTCTAAATTCGTTTTACATTTTCCTATGTGACGTACCGTTGCGATTTTATAGCTCTTATATAAAGAGGTTTGGTACTGTGGAAACCCACAAGGCCAAGAACACAATTTGGTGATCCTATAAACTGTGAATAAATGAGGATGGTTGTTGGACTAAATTACTACTGTATAGTGCTGGGATATTTCTCAACAGTGTATTTATGAAAGCTAGCAGTTTGGTCCCAGAGATCATTATACATAATTGGCTCATATGGCACCTGTCAAAGCTGCTGCTAAATAAATCCGTGTTTTTTTTCCAGACTCTTTTTGCCTTTCTAATGTACAGAAATTAGATATAGAGAAGACAGTGGAAGAGAACAGAGGAATGAACTCAGGACTTGACTGGACTTGAACCTAGGTCAATGTGAACACAAAGTCTAAGACATTCTCAGAAAACTTTTATTTCTACACTATGCAATCCACACTAATGCAAACCAGAGATTTTTTGCTGCAGCATATAAATAAATATGAGATCACTGAAACAACCATATTTGCACAGAGGTCAATAAAACATTCTGATTGCAAACATATTGAGCATTCAGCTACATGAGAAAAAAAAAGTCAGAAGATACATGATGTAGCCTTAATATTTAATATTTTGGACCATTTAGAGGTAATTAAATTAAATAGATTTCTATACATAAAATAGTGCTTTCAATGTAATATATTTGAAATGATAATTATTTTAAACAGGTTATTCAATTCTTAATTAAAGTCTGTTAGATTTTATTTCAAAATAAAATCAATTTTAATTATAAAGAAATATTGTGATTTTAAACTGACAAACACAACAGCTAAATGGATTGCAGTGGACTGTAGGCCTGTGATAGATATCCATTTCTATACAGTAATTAAACAATCAGTATGTATGTCTTTCAGAGCCACTTATTTGTCTGTTCAGTTCAGGTCTGCCAAAATAATGTCTTTGAATTTCTTTGAACTATCATCATTTGTAGGCTTACGAGGGAAATAATTGTGATTAATTTGTTTAATTAATCAGCATATCATGCAAATTAATTCAAATAAAACTGTGAATTGATTAAACGTGATAAAAGTGGCCACATTGATGCAGTGCAAATAATCTTAACTGCATGCATGCAGGCACAAAATCAATGGATTGTCCTGAAATGTTCCGTACCAAGCCAAGTGCAAGGTGAAGTGTCACAGTCAATGGGATATAAATTAGTGTTTTGACAACAAATATTGTGCATTCATATGCTCGTATACACCCATAAAATCTAAATATATTTCAATGAAGCAATCAGTGGCTTTGATACAAACACGTCAAGGCTAAGCAACCGCTCTCTTCTCTTCTGACAGGGAAACAAATGCTCTCTCCATATTTCATCCGCATGATGGATGTGCAGAAAAGAAGGGGACAGACAGATTTTTTAGGAAGAAGATAATAGCCATAATGATTTAGAAGTGTATACATCGTCTTGTTTCCGGGCAGGTTTTTCTAAGCAGTTAAAAAATAATTGATTTATTGTGACTGACTGATAGACAGAAGAGAAGGAGCACGTCATTATCATGATATGTCACAAGGTTGCATCATTTTGTTGTATATGGCTAAGCTCTAAGACATGCTAACAGGCTTGTATAGAAGTTCATAAGCTTTGATTAACGAGATACTACTGTAACTTTTTTCTCTTCTGCACTATTTCCTTTCAATAGCCTTCCCCTTGTCTTCTATATTCTTGACAGAATAATAGATAGAACAATAGAATGACACAATGATAGAATGACAGGATAGATAGATAGATAGATAGATAGATAGATAGATAGATAGATAGATAGATAGATAGATAGATAGATAGATAGATAGATAGATAGATAGATAGATAGATAGATAGATAGATAGATAGATAGATAGATAGATAGATAGAATAACATTTACTGTATGGTCTTTGCACTACATTTTATAATCACATTGTGTCTGACTGTATTTGATCAATATAGTCAAAAATGTGGGTCCACAGCTGCCGTCCCTACAAGGGCTTTTGGCAGAGGCATCTCATAATTAATAACCATTTAATGAAGATGTCACAGCACACTCAGTGCTGCTGGGAAAGCTTGTCATTGTGACTGCTATCCATAGTGTGTTTTTTCCCCATCCGCTCACATACATTTTTATCAGCACTATTTATTCTCTACACATGTCAAATAGAAATTTCGTAGGGTTAAGACTGTTGGAGTAAGATTGTGGGCAGCTCCCAGGAACCATCAAGTTATTATCGTAGTCTTCATTCTAAAGAACTCAAAGTACCCAAGAACATCTCTTGAATACTAAACTGTCCTCTGCACCAATGCTGTACACTATAGACTCTCTCTAGAGAATACAAGATGTTTAAAGCCAAATAATCAGGAATGGGCACCATTCCAGACTCTGCGTTTTAAATTCCTATTCAATACTTTAATTTAGACTGATGTAACGAATGCAGAATTCATATTCAAATGTTGAAAATGAAACAAAATAGAAGTCCAATAAAAAAGTCCAAATGTAATTTTTCAAACCTATAAACACACAACACATACATAGTGAACCTGAATGCATTTATAAATAGACATATACACTCACTGGCCACTTTATTAGGTACACCTTGCTAGTACCGGGTTGGATCCCCTTTAGCCTTCAGAACTGCCTTAATTCTTTGTGGCATAGATTCAACACAGTGTTGGAAACATTCCTCAGAGATTTTGGTCCATGTTGACATGATAGCATCACGCAGTTGCTGCAGATTTGTCGGCTGCACATCCATGATGCGAATCTCCCGTTCCAGCACATCTCAAAGGTGCTCTATTGGATTGAGATCTGGTGAATGTGGAGGCCATTTGAGTAAAGTGAACTCATTGTCATGTTCAAAACACCAGTCTAAGATGATTTCAGCTTTTTGACATGGTGCATTATCCTGCTGGAAGTAGCCATCAGAAGATGGGTACACTGTAGTCATAAAGGGATGGACATGGTCAGCAACAATACTCAGGTAGGCTGTGGTGTTTAAACAATGCTCAATTGGTACTAAAGGGCCCAAAGTGTGCCAAAAAAATATTCCCCACACCATTACACCACCACCACCAGCCTGAACTGTTGAGACAAGGCAGGATGGATCCATGGTTTCATGTTCTTTACGCCAAATTCTGACCCTACCATCTGAATGTCGCAGCAGAAATCGAGACTCATCAGACCAGGCAACATTTTTCAAATCTTCTATTGTCCAATTTTGGTGATCCTGTGCGAATTGTAGCCTCCGTTTCCTGTTCTTGGCTGACAGGAACGGCACCCGGTGTGGTCTTCTGCTGCTGTAGCCCATCTGCTTCAGGGTTTGACGTGTTGTGCGTTCAGAGATGGTATTCTGCATACCTTGGTTGTAACGAGTGGTTATTTGAGTTACTATTGCCATTCTATCATCTCTAACCAGTCTGCCCATTCTCCTCTGACCTCTGACATCAACAAGGCATTTTCGTCCACACAACTGCCGCTCGCTGGATATTTTCTCTTTTTTGATCATTCTCTGTAACCCTAGAGATGGTTATGCGTGAAAATCCCAGTAGATCAGCAGTTTTTGAAATACTCAGACCAGCCCGTCTGGCGCCAACAACCATTCCACTTCAAAGTCACTTGAATCCCCTTTCTTCCCCATTCTGATGCTCGGTTTGAATTTCAGCAAGTCGTCTTCACCACATCTAGATGCCTAAATGCATTGAGTTGCTACCATGTGATTGGCTAATTAGCAATTTGTGGTACCAAGCAATGAACGGTGTACCTAATAAAGTGGCTGGTGAGTGTGTGTATATATATGTGTATGTGTATAATAGAGGGGCATAGATTAATTTTTTTAATCTAGATTAATCTAGATTAAAATGGCTCATTTGAATTCTGCCGAAGGCATTCAGAATATGTGTGCTACCCAAATAATGGCTAAAAGTAAGTCTTTGAGAAACGGGTTTCTCAGCCAGGTGGTGCATTAGACCAGGGCTCATCTCCTGTTTCCAAAATGCATCACAAACTTTAATCTCTTCCCGTCCCAATCCCACGAAAAAACTGGGGAAAATCCTGTTCCACTCCCGGAAGAATGACTCCCATTCCCTCCCACTCCCGTGTTGTTGTTTTTTTTTTTTTTTTTTTGATAACTGTCAATTACAGTAAAAATATAGTACAGATCACAGCGTGCCCACCTTATTAAATAAAAACCCAAAATGTCGTTTTTTTGTTATTATATTGAACTGAAAGCCATCTTATTATGCACAGTGTTGCACAGATAAAAATTGCATGTAAATCATCCATGCTAACACACACGTCTTCTAATTTTTTTTTTGTTGACATTTCACTCTCTATAGATATATTTTTCTATGTACTGTATTTTTAGATATATACGAGTTTCGAAGTTTCTCGCTCAAGTTCACATGAGACCTAAAGCGCATCCTGTTTGCTTAAAAGCGCAACGTTTCGTTGTTATTCTGAGTGCACACAAATAAACGTAGAGTCTTTACAGATTCGAAAGATGTATTAGGCTACTTTTATCTGTATGACCAAAAATGACGGAGATTTTAAGAGCAAGTGATCGCACCGGAGCCTGTCTTGCAGCAAACGCGCTTCCACTCGCCACACAAACACTTCATTAGCGCACATTTCTCTAGGTTAACATCATATTGAGCGGCCATGTAAAGTTGCTACTACATACATCTTTCAGATGAAAAGCCATATTTGAGGTTGATGAATGATAGGTGAGCGTTTGGATGTCCTGCCCGATTGTATTACCACACAGACCAGCCGTTAACAATCTGTCCATCACGGACTGCGAGCCTCTAGTTCGAAGACTCGTTCTCGCCCCCTACAGTGGCTAGGTATACATCCGCGCTAAAATATCAGGGTGAAAGTCATCATAGCTTGCGTAGTATAGACCCAGCTCCCAACCAACTTTGAGAATAGATTAACGGCGATATTTTTTTTATATGTACGTTAACGCAGCACGTAACGCCGATAACGGGTATATATATATATATATATACACATACAGTATCTCACAGAAGTGAGTACACAGGACAGGTTCCACTCAGAACAGGCCTCGCCATGATCGAGCAAAGAAGTTGAGTGCATGTGCTCAGCGTCATATCCAGAGGTTGTGTTTGGGAAATAAACGTATGAGTGCTGCCAGAATTTCTGCAGAGGTTGAAGGGGTGGGGGGTCAGCCTGTCAGTGCTCAGACCATACGCCGCACACTGCATCAAATTGGTCTGCATGGCTGTCGTCCCAGAGGGAAGCCTCTTCTAAAGATGATGCACAAGAAAGCCCACAAAATAGTTTGCTTAAGACAAGCAGACTAAGGACATGTATTACTGGAACCATGACCTGTGGTCTGATGAGACCACGGATAAACTTATTTAGTTCAGATGGTGTCAAGCATGTGTGGCGGCAACCAGATGAGGAGTACAAAGACAAGTGTGTCTTGCCTACAATCAAGCATGGTGGTGGGAGTGTCATGGTCTGGGGCTGCATGAGTGCTGCCGGCACTGGAGAGCTACAGTTCATTGAGGGAACCATGAATGAGAATGCCAACATGTACTGTGACATACTCAAGCAGAGCATGATCCCCTCCCTTCGGAGACTGGGCCGCAGGGCAGTATTCCAGCATGATAACGACCCCAAACACACCTCCAAGATGACCACTGCCTTGCTAAAGAAACTGAGGGTAAAGGTAATCTTTGGGGCATTCTCAAACAGAAGGTGGAGGATCGCAAGGTCTCTAACATCCACCAGCTCCGTGATGTCGTCATTTAGGAGTGGAAGAGGACTCTGGTGGCAAACTGTGAAGCTCTGGTGAACTCCATGCCCAGGAGGGTTAAGGCAGTGCTGGAAAATAATGGTGGCCACACAAAATATTGACACTTTGGGCACAATTTGGACATTTTCACTTAGGGGTGTACTCACTTTTGTGGCATTTTTTGGTCTCTTGTTTCTCATTTTCCTCTTGACAATACCCCATAGATTCTCTATGGGGTTCAGGTCTGGTGAGTTTGCTGGCCAGTCAAGCACACCAACACTATGGTAATTTAACCGACTTTTGGTGCTTTTGGCAGTGTGGGCAGGTGCCAAATCCTGCTGGAAAATTAAATCAGCATCTTTAAAAAGCTGGTCAGCAGAAGGAAGCATGAATTTCACCCAAATTCTTGAATCGAATTTGCTTGACAATCCTCATAAGGCGCATCTTTTTCTTACACACCTTTTCCTTCCACTCAACTTTCTGTTAACATGCTTCGATACAGCACTCTGTGAACAGCCAACTTCTTTGGCAATGAATGTTTGTGGCTTACCCTCCTTGTGAAGGGTGTCAATGATTGTCTTCTGTACAACTATCAGATCAGCAGTCTTCCCCATGATTGTGTAGCCAAGTGAACCAAACTGAGAGACCATTTTGAATGCTCAGGAAACCTTTGCAGGTGTTTTGAGTTGATTAGCTGATTGGCATGTCACCATATTCTAATTTGAGATTTTTGTTAAATGTGAGCCAAAATCATCACAATTAAAAGAACCAAAGACTTAAACTACTTCAGTCTGTGTGCATTGGATTTATTTAATACACGAGTTTCACAATTTGTGTTGAATTACTGAAATAAATGAACTTTTCCACGACATTCTAATTTATTGAGATGCACCTTTATATACACGATCCTTTGGTAATCACTCTAATATGCTGATTTGGTGTCATTTATAATATTTAACATTTATTATTAAACATTTCAATGAATATAAAGTTCAAAACAACAGTATTTATTTAAAATCGAAATATTTTGTAACATTATTAATGCCCTAACTGTTACTTTGATCAATTTAATGTGTTCTTGCTGAATAAAAGCAAAATATGAAAAAAATTAAAAAAATAAAATAAGCTTTTGAACAGTAGTGTATACAGAAATGTGTCTTAATTAGTTAATAAAATAAAGTATTCAGGAAACAATCAGGCTTAATTAGTTATAGGCATAATTATGTCATTTTTAAGTATGAAAAAAAAACTTGAAATTCCTCTTCCTCTAAGTCTAATTCAGCATATTGTGGGAGAAGACTAAATCAATTCAGTGCAAGCCTATGAACTGAAAGAAAGCCTATCCTTAAGTTTTGAATTTGCCTGAATGCTCCAAATAATACAGTGTTAAAGCACACCCTCAGGACAAGTGAAGGGGAATGAACTAAACTTTGGTTTCGAGCAAGAAATCCAATCAATGTGAAAACAGCCTGAAAACAAATAGTTTTTGTCCTGGCACAAGCCCTAGAGCTTTCAAGACCCAAACAGACCTGTTAGTGGGGTGTGTGGAGAGCTGGAGCCCGGCTGAGCTGGAACTCTTGCACTGATTCTCTGGGGGCTGGATGGTCTCCTTTGAAGTACATTTGAGTGACATTGACTGAAATGTACTCTGGTGTGGAGAGAGCAGCTAAAGCCTGTTTCTCTCATTCCCTCAGAAGAAGAGAGAAAATGGAGGGTGTCTGCAGCAGCTGAAGGCAAAAGAAAACACTCCCCTTGGGATTGCCTGCACTCTGGTTTCGGCCTGTGTGGGGGGGATTGGACTCCTGAGGCCCAGAGAGAAGGAAGGGAGGGGCAACACTCTATTCGGCCAATGGGACGCGAGCATCCTCTGATGAAATACCTCAGGAGTGCCTTTTATCTGTCCACTGCAGACTCTGCTTCCTACCTAGCATAGTTTTATCTCGTTGACATATCGAGTGGATCTTGACAGGGCCTGCACTAGAAAACATATTATACTATTACTCCAGGCCACATACTGGGCTCATCGCCTTTCTTTTCTCCTTTCCTACCCCAAATCCCTCTCTTTTTACCTCCATACCCAGAAAGAAAGTTCAGGAAGCACAACCCGTGGTGAGACAAACAGGTTTGATACAACAATTCCAGATCCCACAGTTATGAGGTAAAATAATGGCCCCAAAACCAATTTGGACATTTAAGACGCACTTAAGAATATAATATATTTTTATGTGCATATTAAATATGAAATTTATATCATACCAAGTGGGAATTATTGTAAAGAAATAAAGCACAAACTAAATTTTGTACACATTTTTTTTTTACCAAGGCTGCAATTATTTGATCAAAAATACAGTACAAGAGAATTATTAACAAAAACAGTAATATCTTAATATTGCAATTTGAAATAACTGTTATACTTTAATATATAAAATGTAATGTATTCCTATGATGCAAAGCTGAGTTTTCAGCATCATTGCTCTAGTCTTCAGTGTCACATGATCCTTCAGAAATCATTCTAATACAGTATGATTTTGTGCTCAAGAATTTTTATTTATTATTAACAGTGTTGAAAATAGTATCTTACTGACCCCAGCATTTAGAAGAACAGCATATATTATATTATGTTATATTATAATAATAAATTGTATTGTATTTTTTGGATTTTCACATTTGGAAATAAAATATAAAATAAAAATAGCTTTCCTTGGTTTGATGTTTTGCATCTAATGAAATTATATTCAAGCATAACTGTGGCTTCAGTGTCAACGTAATTTTTGGGATCTGTACAGGCCTTTATGACTGTAAAGCTTTTTAACTGATAATAACACACACATTTAAAGTGCAGAGAGGCAAAACTCCAGACAGAAGCTTAAAATAAAATAACCCATAGGGCATTATTGTTAATATATGGCACTGATACAGTCAATGTTATTTTTATGATACTTCAATTTATGGCAGAGCTGCAACACCACAAATGCCCAAACTAACAACAAAAACACTAACTGGCTATTTTTAGAGGAGCATACTAACACAAATATTAAATATTACATTATTTATGGCTAAACTAATCAATATTCATGAGCTAAGCCACTGCATGAAACAACCACATTCATGTGTCCGTCTGTATGAGAGTTATTTACGCTCTGTAATAAGTGACCAAAACCACTCACACATCGACCGCCAGAGTCCCTCTTTGAGCGTCATTCGATGCCCCACCAGATAGCAGATAACCTTCTCAACCCTCTGAAATAAAGATACAGGTCAAAGCAACCTTTAAAGGCCAATTGCCATATAGCAAACTGCAGTGCAACACCAGAGCTTCCCCAGCATCCCAACGAGACTGCCTGGTCCCCAACATCCACTGAATGTCATGAAGAAACGAGTACAATAACGACTGCTGAAAAACATATCTAGCTAGGTTTCTTGCTTATTAGCTCAACACATACCTTAATACATAGACACGATTTATGAGAATATTGTCATCATTCAGTTTATAGTAACAGTAAAGGATGTCACTGAAATGGTACATGGAAAGCTCAGAACTATGTAGGTGTCATCTTGGTTAGTTGATTAATCTGATTTCCTAATTGATTGTAATAGAGCAGAGTTTAACCTGACTAAATGACTGGAGAAATTGATTGATTCAGTCACTGATTCTTTTCTTTCTTTCTTTCTTTTTATATTTTCTTTCTCTCATTCAAAATCCTGAACTTCCTTCTTCCTTCAGAATTTCCTTCCTTCTGAACTCCCTATCAAACTTCCTTCCTTCTGAACTTCCTTCCTGAACTTCCATCCTTCCTACTAAATTACCTTCCTTCTAAACTAACGTTCTTCTGAACTTTCTTCATTCCTTCTTCATTCCTTCCTTTAGAACTCCCTTCCTACCAAATATCCTTTTCTCTGAACTTCTTTGAACTTCCTTCTTTCCAAACTTCCAAAGGAAATTCAATGTATCCAGTAGCTTATACCACAAAAATACACACAATGTCAAAAAATATCATATTCAACAACAGAAAATCAGTGATGATAATTCAGTGCCACATTCAAGTATACATGACCCAAAACTTTGACCCCAAAGTTTGGTCTCAAACTTCTGAACACACTACTTTCATCACTTAGAAGTTGTTTAAAAGAATAGCAGCAAAATAGGGCAAAACGTGTCATTACAAACTTTTCATAGAGTGACAGTATAATTTCATTGTAGCGCTGGACCAGCACATCCAGGTCTGTGTGGGTAAATTGGCTATATATTTTTCTCCGTGACCATGACTTTATCTAAACCCATCCAGCCTTTCTCTCTGCTTCTTTCTTTCCTGATGCCACCCAGCCAACTTTTCTCTGTCTCCTGGTTTCATGAGTTTCCTGCTGCCAAAGAGGGTTGGCACTGGTTAAAAAGCATCAGTTTTGTCCCAGTTTGGATGGAGGTCCAGGTGGGACTGTTTGCCTGCAGAGTCTGGCACCGATTCTAGGCATCTCTTTTTCACTTCTCTAATCTTGTTTACCACCTCTCCTCTAACCAATCAGTTTTGAACAGCTGAATCAGATGTACAATCGATCACTTTCACCGAGTCATTGAACATTACACCTTGATCTGGAGCTTTGAGAATAAATAGAAATTTCAGCATACTTTCATATACATTCAACTTGATTATGAATTATTCATTGTGATTACCAAACACTCCAAAATTGTCTTGGTTGAGCCACATTTGATGCATATATAATATACACCATTCAATATACACAGACCATAAATTGATAAACATATACTCCATATATTCAATAAATGTTATAGTAAAGCAAGATGTATTGTTTTGTAACCATAAACAGATAAACTCCACCTAACAACAACCTACCAGGCAAATGACGGCAAACAGGCCAGCACTAATAAAATCAAAGCATATAAAATGCAACCGTTTAACAAGCACCTCAAAGTTTCCACTGCTTGAGCAAGCCTTGACTGTTGTCATCCCTCACCAGCATGTGTTTGTCTCACAGGTGACCTCCCTCCACCTCAGAGGTCAGAGAGCCAGAGAAGTAAGGATGTCTCAGCCAGAATGCCATTAACCTCACGAGCCTGGACAAATTGAGGCACTGTGATCTCACCGGTCTGCTGGACCCTGCGCCTGATTGCTAGCATAAACAGATCCAAACTCCACCTAACAACAACCTACCAGCAAATGACACACGGCAAACAGACTGCCAGCACTATTAATAAAATCAAAGCACAATAAATGACTGCAACTTATAAACTATTTGAACAAGTGACCTCTAGAAAGTTTCCACTGCTGCTGAGAATCAAGCTTGACTGTTGTCATCCCTCACCAGCATGTGTAGGTTCATCACAGGCCAGGTCCTCCCTCCACCTCAGAGGTCAGAGAGCCAGAGAAGTACTTTGATTGTCTCATGCCAGAATGCCATCTGAACCTTCCACTGAACTTCCATCCTTCCTACTAAATTACCTTCCTTCTAAACTAACGGTCTTCACTTTCTTCATTCCTTCCTTTAGAACTCCCTTCCTACCAAATATCCTTTTCTCTGAACTTGAGCTTCCAAAGGAAATTCAATGTATCCAGTAGCTTATACCACAAAAATACACACAATGTGTATCATATTCAACAGAAAATCAGTGATGATAATTCAGTGCCACATTCAAGTATACATGACCCAAAACTGACCCCAAAGTTTGGTCTCAAACTTTTGAACACACTACTTTCATCACTTAGAAGTTGTTTAAAAGAATAGCAGCAAAATAGGGCAAAACGTGTCATTACAAACTTTTCATAGAGTGACAGTAAAATTAGCGCTGGACCAGCACATCCAGGTCTGTGTGGGTAAATTGGCTATATATTTTTTCTCGTGACCATGACTTTATCTAAACCCATCCAGCCTTTCTCTCTGCTTCTTTCTTTTTCTGATGCCACCCAGCCAACTTTTCTCTGTCTCCTGGTTTCTGATGCCAAAGAGGGTTGGCACTGGTTAAAAAGCATCAGTTTTGTCCAGTTTGGATGGAGGTCCAGGTGGGACTGTTTGCCTGCAGAGTCTGGCACCGATTCTAGGCATCTCTTTTTCACTTCTCTAATCTTGTTTACCACCTCTCCTCTAACCAATCAGTTTTGAACAGCTGAATCAGATGTACAATCGATCACTTTCACGAGTCATTGAACATTACACCTTGATCTGGAGCTTTGAGAATAAATAGAAATTTCAGCATACTTTCATATACATTCAACTTGATTATGAGTTATTCATTGTGATTACCAAACACTCCAAAATGATCTTGGTTGAGCCACATTTGATGCATATATAATATACACCATTCAATATACACAGACCATAAATTGATAAACATATACTCCATATATTCAATAAATGTTATAGTAAAGCAAGATGTATTGTTTTGTAACCATAAACAGATAAACTCCACCTAACAACAACCTACCAGGCAAATGACGGCAAACAGGCCAGCACTAATAAAATCAAAGCATATAAGATGCAACCGTTTAACAAGCACCTCAAAGTTTCCACTGCTTGAGCAAGCCTTGACTGTTGTCATCCCTCACCAGCATGTGTTTGTCTCACAGGTGACCTCCCTCCACCTCAGAGGTCAGAGAGCCAGAGAAGTAAGGATGTCTCAGCCAGAATGCCATTAACCTCACGAGCCTGGACAAATTGAGGCACTGTGATCTCACCGGTCTGCTGGACCCTGCACCTGATTGCTGCAGCAGTACTCTCTGAGATACTGAGTTTTTGCTGAGCTGACCATTAATCCAGACATGGCCTTTCCCTTCCCAGACCTCAACTTATACGAGTGTACCTCTATTCCTGCATCGCTGCGGTACAACTCTAGAGATCTCATACTGTGTGCCATTATAGAAATATACAGACACACTGAGGTGAATTCAAGTATGGGGTTGCATGACTGGCTTTCTTCTGTGGATATATATACAGTATATATATTATACACACACACACACCACTATTCAAAAACTTGAGCTCGAGATTGTTTTAATGTTCAGCAAGGCTGTAACTGAGCAAAAATAATAATAATAATACAACTAAAACAATTTCTGACATAGTATTGCAACTTAAAATAAATGTTTTCTATTTGAACTTTTTTAAATGTAATTTATTTATTCTGAGTTACATGATCCTTCAGAAATCATTCTTAGATGCTGATGTGCTGCTCAAGAAAAAAAATATTTGTTTCTCACCATTTCAAGTGTCTGCTGAACAGATACACAAAATAAAAAAAAAACATTGCCTGAATCATTCCATGACAAACTTGTTGTTTTCAATTGGCTTTGACACTTAAAATGTGCTATTCAGTATCTAAAACATTTAAAATCCAGTAACGCATGGAAATATTTTAAAGCATTTTATTCATACAAAAATGTGAAGATATTAGGTTCAGGCATCGGGTAACAGGCCTTGGAGCCAGTCAAAAAGTATTGCTGTATTTTCTGTGCAGAATCAATGTGCTCAACCCTGAACCCAGATTAAAGTCAACTCTGATCAGATCCCAGCCTGCGCGAGAAGGAAATCTAATCTGGTCACATAGATTCCTTTCAACAAATCTCGCTGTGTGTTAATGTGTCACAGTGGGGACCAAAGATTCAGGGAAATGGGCGAAGAGAGCCAGGAAATGGGATTTTCTCCACTGCCATGTGCTGGCATGTGAGCTCTTCCCCTCACTGCCCCGATCTCTACTCAGGAAATTGACATTTTAATTCCATTAAGGCAAAGCTGTGAGGCAAGGTGCATCTGTGCTTGTGATTGCCGTGTAAATGGCATGTCAACCAGATCTAAACTCAACCCACAAAATAAAAGCAGATTAAACAGAAAGGTCTTAAACCTACCCCATCGGTCCCTTTCAGTCTATATCCTTTCTCTTCCTCCTACTGACTTGATAAAAAAGTATATTGGTAGTAGACATATGAAGATTGCCTTTAAATATTAAAATTGAAAAGTTAAAATTTTATATTTGCATAAAGGATAAACAGTATATAATTCATACAAGCATATATGTTTGCATCTATCTGTCTATCTATATGTCTAACTATCCAAACATTTAACATGCATTAAATGTTCATCACTTGCCACTATGGTATTCATTTTTCTATTTCAGTAGTTTATTTATGGTTCTGTGGTGTAAGAAATTAATTTAAGTACTAAAATTTCATAGCTAATAGAGTTGATCGTTTCTCTATTAACATGAATTCATGAAAACTAATAATTATAATATAAAAAAACACTTATTTTAAATTTAGCTTATTTTACACGTATTAAATCTGCATATTTTTTGCCTTTTACCTTTCCCTCTTATTACTTAAAAACATTAATAATGACTGACTCTCGTTGAGGCCCTGATTACCACAATTTAAAAGATATTTCCCAACAAGATGTATAAAAAAAATGTGTTAACATGTATGAGTTAACTGAGTTTGTTTCAACAAATTTTTCAAGCAGAGACGAACCAAGATTGTAAACAAGCTGTTCAGACACACTCTGCATACTTTTCATTTTGTGATCCACTCATTACCTGCTCTTGTAAATGACATGTCACATTAATGACAAGCACCATCAGAACCAATATTCACCCGGCAAGCTAGCTTACATTAAACAAAAAAAGGAAAACAATAACGAAATGAGAAACTGCAGGATCAACAAGCCATTTCTGTGCAAAATCTGACATTTTAATGACAGCGACAACAAAATTCAGTCACTCTCGCTCTCTGCACTCAACAATTAATTAGGTCACTTTACGCAGCCACTACAAGAAGTGAGACACTTGGTCGACAACCACAGACACAACCAAGTGAAAATGAGAGCCGTTTTCTTTTTCTCCACCTAGAGTGTTGAACTTTACATTAGGTGATTGTGTGTTTGTCAAAGCAAATCTATGACAGTCTGCCAAAACAATATTCCACTTTAATAAGGGCTATGACATTCGGTGAGGAAAATAAATCAATAAATTAAACAGAGTAGCAGGCTTTAAATGTCTGATTAGTTCAAATTAATGAGTGCTAACAGTCCCAAATCAATAACCAGTCAACAATGGCACCATGCTGACAGTTCAACTCCATATCAAAACTAAATACTTCTCGCTCAACAACAGTATAATGACCTGTCTTTGTTGTAAATCTGATTTTAATGCAGAAAGACGGGAGCGCTGACAGGCTCCAGCTGTGTGCTGTGCAAAAGCAGAGAGGAGAGCATATTTCTGCCACAGAAAATAGAAACCGAGAATAATTTCCCAGTGTTTATCCTGCTGTTGATCAGAGGCATGACCTTTATGCGTCTACAATGACCTTGGGATCATTTACACAGGGAAAAAGTGTGCAAACCGAGGCTGTCTTTTCTGAAATGAAACCCTGCAAGCTTTCTGTTCTATGTTTCCTTTTATTGGTGAGTAAAAATTATATAACATCGGTGCATTCGTACTTCAGCCTCTTAAGGGCTATTCACATAAGAGTCACATATGATGGGCAAAAGTTACATAAAGATGAGCTCATTTGCATAGTATACCTGAGCAGAGGATTATGGGTAGGCGTCTGAATTGTATGGAGCTCAATTAGAAATCATGTGGGCCTGGAATATTGACTGCATAATACAGGAGAACAATGTTGGCCCAAGGTGAACAATCATGATATGAAAGAGCCTCGAAAGACGAGGGATAATTATGATGATGGATAAGAGAGAGAGAGAGAGAGAGAAATATATATATTTGCAAATAAATATTGTGAAATACTATTATAATTTAAAATAACTGTTTTCTATATTAATATGGTCAATGTAATATATTTCTGTGATGCAAAGCTGAATTTTCAGTATTATTACTCTAGTCTTCCGTGTCACATGATCCTTCAGAAATCATTCTAATATGCTGATTTAGTTAATATTCTCAATGCGGCTTAATAATTTCATGGAAACCTACTTTTTTCATGATTCTTTGATGAGTAGAACTTATTTTTTTAAACAGCATTTTTTTTACATACAAATTTGTGTAGCATTACAAATGTAGTTACTTTTAATCAATTTAATGCATCCTTACTCAATAAAAGTATTCATTTCTATTGAAAAAAATAATACGAACCACACAATTTTGAACAGCAGTGGTATGAAGAGAATCATATCTACTGTTCCATTTCAGAGTAAAACTTCAGGTTTAGTTCCTCTTTTCCATCAAGAGATGAGAAATATAAAGCTAATAAGCTGCTCATGTTCGCTTCTCTAAGTCATAAAGCGCCCTTTCAAAGTCCGTCCGACCTACAACACAGACCTCTGATCTTTTCTAGGGTGGAACTGTTGCTGCAAGTATCTGTATCGCATAAAGAGTGATCTTTGAAATTCCCAGCACTCTAAAGTGTTCATTAGCATTCAGTTAAATGCAACAGCTATAGATTAATAGACAAGCATGCTAATACAGTGATTTGAGTGGGATCAAATACAACCTCTGCTGTCGTACCTCTAGGACAAGCACATTTGATGCCTCATTAAGAGTTATCATTTGCTTTTAAAGTTCAAGTTAATTAACTTAATTAAGTTAAAGGTGAATGGTGTAATGTTTTGTGGCACTAGCATCACCAAACGAACTTTCAAAAATAATAAAAGACACTTCCCCTGTCTGCATTTGGTCAGCCAAACATACAGTTACGCCCCAAAATCACACCATTGGATAAGTCAATGCTGTTGTGTCGAGGTGATTAGGATGTTCAAACAAATAGATACATAAAAAAAAAAAAAACTTTTCATGGTAATCAGGTTAAGCTGAGATCAAAACAAGCAATTTAACAAAAAATTGCATGCTTTATCTTTACATAAATGTAAAGGAATAGTTCACCCAAAAACATAAATGTACTCACCCTCAGGCCATGCAAGATGTAAATGAGTTTGTATGTTCATTGAAACAGATTTGGATAAATTGCTCACCAATGGATCCTTTGCAGCTGAAAAAGTTATCTTGTCTGAATCAGGAGAGAAATATGCACAGATGAAGCAATGTTTGCAAGTGAAAACTGTCTAAAACAAAGAAATATGTTAGTGAATTTTCATTTGAGAGGACAACAGGGGATGGATTTTTCATTGGAGGAATAGTTATTGTGGATTATGGACTGGTATTTTATCCACAAGCAATGGTTTAAAGTAAAATCGTCTTAAATGGAGTTATTTCTTACAAACCCACAGCTTTTCACTTCACAAGATGTTAATGTATGGACTGAAGATGTGTCAATCACTTGTGGATTATTTAGTTTTTATCAGTTTTTTTGGACGGCACCCATTCACTGCAGAGGATCCATTGATGAGCAAGTGATGCTAAATTTCTCCAAATCCGTTCCGATGAAGAAACAAACTCATCTATACCTTGGATTGCCAGAGATTGAGTATATTTTCAGCATTTTCATTTTATCATTATTTTTTTCCCTTTGGGGAAAGCTATATAAAATATATATCAATAATGTATTTGATGCATTTACTTTTTTTGTTTTAATGTATGTTTGATTCTGTTTCCTGTAGCAAAGGTGAAATCCAGTTATCAAGCCGATTTAAAGCTCTGAGCCAAACATGCGGTCCACATTACAGTTTCCACAGGGCTTTTCCCCTATGTCCTTTTTTTCACCAGCTCGGAGAAGCATTAGTGTGCAGCTGCACTCATGCTGAGCTTGTCAAGAAAATTCAGGCCTCTGTTTCAATACACCACATATGCTTAACATGTCACTTCTGAGCCCATTATCCCCATGGCTGCACTGACAAAGACTAAGTGAAATAATGGAGGAGTCTCCACATGCCATGTGACACATTTTGAGGTTCAAACGAACACTGCAGCTCCAGAGACACGGTACTTTAAATGAAAGAGACAATGCAAGGGTTTAAACGAATTTACACTCGATTCCAATTTTTAAATAGATAATAAATATTAATGGGCTAGAAGTAGAATCACTGCAAGATCAATATTGTGATTCATACAGAAAATGGTGTTCTTAATTAGAATTGTTACTTTAACAATAATAAAATCAATGAAATATCTACTGGATTTAGCCACAGACAAATTAACTCCAGACAGGAATTAGCAAAGAGCATACATGTGTCTTATAGTTGTTTATTTTGAACTTAATTTAAAAAAAGAATAATACTATTTCAAATAAATAAATAAAATATATTCATATATTTAATTAATATAATAGAATTAAGCATTTTAATACAATATAATATGCACACATAGTATTATATATATTGTGTGTGTCTGTGTGTAATACTACATATAGTTTCTCATCTGCACAGCCTTCAGTGAATAAATCCAAATTTATTCAAACACACTTTTTAAATTAGTTTTAATTATGCACACATCTATAGTATATTTACAAATTGATATAAAATACTGTATATTTTCGAGCAGTTTATTTCTTTTAACACAACCCGAATTCCAGAAATGTTGGGACATTTTTTTTTGTTGTTGTTGTTGAATAAAATGAAAACTAAAAGACACATCACATGAGCCGATATTTTATTCACAATAGAACATTGAGAACATAAATGTTTAAACTGAGAAATGTTACACTTTTATCCACTAAATGAGCTCATTTCAAATTTGATGCCTGCTACAGGTCTCAAAAAAGTTGGCACGGGGCAACAAAGGGCTGAAAAAGCAAGACATTTTGAAAAGATTCAGCTAAGAGAACATCTAGCAACTAATTAAGTTAATTGACATCAGGTCTGTAACATGATTAGCTATAAAAGGGATGTCTTAGACTCGTCTCTCAGAAGTAAAGATGGGCAGAGGCTCTCTAATCTGTGAAAGAGATCTGTGAAAGAGAAAGAAGCGCCGTCGTGTCCTGTGGGCCAAGGCTCATTTAAAATGGACTGTTTCAAAGTGTAAAAGTGATCTATGGTCAGACGAGTCCAAATTTGACGTTCTTGTAGGAAATAACGGATGCCGTGTCCTCCGGGCTAAAGAGGAGGGAGACCTTCCAGCGTGTTATCAGCGTTCAGTTCAAAAGCCAGCATCTCTGATGGTATGGGGGTGCATACGTGCATACGGTATGGGCAGCTTGCATGTTTTGGAAGGCACTATGAATACTGAAAGGTATATAAAGGTTTTAGAGCAACATATGCTCCCTCCAAACGACGTCTATTTCAGCAGGACAATGCTAAACCACATACTGCAGCTATTACAACAGCATGGCTCTTCAGCGGCTGGAAACCTATATCAGGCAAATGGGACAAAATTTCAACGCCAAAACTCCAGAAACTCATAATCTTGATGCCCAGACGTCTTCAAACTGTTTTGAAAAGAAGAGGAGATGCTACACCATGGTAAACATACCAACTATTTTGAGACCAAATTTGTTATGAGCACATTTTTAACATAAAATTGTAACATAAAAAAAAAAATGATGTAATCTATGTTTACTGCTGTCAAACGATTAATCGTGATTAATTGCATCCAAAATAAACGTTTTTGTTTGCATAATACATGTGTATATGGTGTATATTTATTATGTATATATAAATACAAACACATGCAGTATTTATATATACATAATAAAAATACACAGTACACACATATATATATATATATGTAAACAAAAAGTATTATTTTGGATGCGATTAATCGTTTGACAGCACTATCCATGTTCTATTGTGAATAAAATATTGGCTCATGTGATTTGAAATTCTTTTAGTTTTCATTTTATTCAAATTTAAAGAACATCCCAACATTTCTGGAATTCGGGTTGTACATAGTTTATCTCACCTGTTCTAATTAATTCAAACTAAATAATCGAATATTATAATAGCAAAATACATTTCAGTCTATTTTGTGTACATCTATGTTAAAATGCTGTATATATTTGAGTACATTATTTTTGTATTAATACATCTCAACTGCCCAGCCTTGATTACATTAAATAAATGTATAAATATAGGCTATTTCAAATATACTTTTCTTCAACCACTGAACCAACAGGAGTGATTGAGTCTGTATAGCAAGCAATGATTCGAATCAAGTCAGTTTTCCTAAGAAAAAAGGTGTATTTGGCAGCAAAGAAGCAACAGAACCTTTACACCTGAGCTCTTAATCATGAGAATCTTGATGTGTGTTTGATGTGTGTTTGATGTGAAAGGAAAAAAGGACTGACTGCTCAACACCTTTATATTTAGAAAATGAAAAACGACACGGATGGACCGCTCTCTCACCCAAGCTGCTGGATCTCAGGGCCCTGGGGTAAAGAAAGGGCATTCAGCGATAACGATGTTGTTAGTCTTCTCTCCCCACATTTCACTTCTCCAGTGGAGTTGAGCTCTGATGTGTTATTTTGTTCTGTTTCTGATCCTGTGAAGTTATGTGATGCTGGCAGTAAGAGCGGTGCCTTTGAGAAGTCATCAGAATGCATCGTGAACGGCAGTCAGGCTGCAAATGGCAAACGCAAAAGTGCCTTTCTTTTACAAATTACCAAAGCAGAAAGCAGAGAGAGCTCTTTGTCATGCCTGTCCTCTCACTCAAGCCCCTTGATCTCTCGCAAACTAATTCTCACTTTCTAAATAAAACTTATCCAGACACCTGAGTCAGAACGTCTGTGGAGAGAAAGAAGAGGCACAGATCCGGTGTCAGCAGCTTGCTGAAATTGAAACAACTTTCCGTGCTCCTTTTTCAAAATTCACAACCGCTAAGAATCAGTGCTCTTAACCAGCATTCTGAGGCTCCTTCAGGCCCTGTTTATTTTAAAGCATCAGACCCGAAAGCCTAATTATGATAAATGAGAACAAAATGCCTAGAGAAATGCCACAAGACTGCGGTAAACTCCCAATTCAGATGAATAAAAAAGTCATTTTATTCTAAATAAAGGTAGATAGGGTAGAACTTTTAAAAAGAATCAAAGTTGGATTAAAACTAAACTGCACACAAATCCAAACTTTAGGACTGACTGTGTGCAATATTTTGTAATTGATGAAATCCAATCCAGTTGCATTTCTTAACTCACGAGAAACTAAAGTGTTGTTATTGTAATTAACTGAAATAAAATACAATATAAATATCAGATGAAAAAAAAAACACATCGGAAATCTTGCTTTGACAACTAACTGTACAAAAACAACCTAAAAATGAAAATAATTGTGACTGGACAAACGCCCAGTAATCTTTTTCATTTTAATTACATTGTATTGTATTGTATTTATATCATATATGAGATATCCCACTTCTTCATATTACTACTTTAAATCATACATTTGTGGTTTGGGTTTTCACAATGCCACTAAATGGCATTGCAAAAATAATGACATGTAACTTAAATACAACAAAAAAAAACTCCCTGCCTGCCATTCGCTACACAAACAGATAGTCCCGCCCCCAAACGGGGAAATCTTCTAGCTGTCTCTGCAAAGTATTTTAGCATAAAAAGATCAGATTCTTATTGTTGACAGTGTGTTACATAAAAAATACCATTGATATCTTTCAGAAGAAAATATTTACTGATATTTTAATACAACATAGGCAAAAGCTGCCATTCTTTGACATTTCTCAAGGAAATACCCGAGTAGAATACACCTCAGCTGGTATCCCACTTCATCAACACATCTGTGATTCCATTCACGCACAGTCAAGGTAATATATTCATGGACAGACAAAGAAAAATCCCTGACTACACATGAATATGCATCAAGTGAACATCTGAAGGAAGGAGGAGGGAGGCGGAATGATGTTGTACAGTCATGGCAGATATATGGAATATGACATTCAACACATGGCTAACACTTCAGTGTCAATAATTTACTCATGAGGATTCACATCTTCTGCTAGCCTGTTTTAATTTCCCAGACATACTTATGTGTATGCATAATTACAGCATGCAAGTTCTTGAGGAAAGACACAAAATGGTCACGTTGAAAGATTTGCTGGCTAAGTAAAGCTTGCCATAATATACATACTTTTTGCTAGTGTATATCATTCTTTATGTATTGTTATATCGCATAAAAACTAATCAATTACAGTATAATTTACAGTTTTAAAAAATGGTAAAAAGACTGAATTCTCTGCATGGCATCACATATGATATTTTACATAACTGATGTTATTTCTTATTATTTATGTTATATATATATATTATTTATATATTATTTTTACACTTTCTTTAAATGTATTTCTCATGTCATGTTCTTGTTAGTAATTTTGTTGTTTTTTGTCATTATTATTATTATTGTTAAATTATTGTTTTAATCAATTGTTTTTTAAATATGTCCATATATTTTTTATTAAGTTTTACTTTTTTGTTTTATTTTACTTAATTTTTAGCTATTTTACTACTCCAATTCAAACCAAATGAAAATGAGAAACGTCGCCTTGGCATTTAGCTGAAAAATAACATTTAGCTGTTTTTTTATATTTTATTTAATTTCAGTTAATATTTATTTTAATTTCAAGTATTACAAACTCAGGTATGGTTTTAGTTTTTGTTAACGATAATAATCCTGGTTGGTGTATTAAGTCACAGGTATGTGCCATCTACTATTTATGAGTTCAAACAAAGCTCATCCAATCTGAATCGTAACTGTCTGTTTTATAAATAACCATTTATAACCAATATAACTGTATAAATGTCAGTAACAAATACAAAAGTGTAAAATTGCACCTTTAGGAGTACAACAATCTCAAAAGGAAAACCTTTGTACTATACAACCCTTGAGGGAGCATGTTAGTACTTTGTGTGTAGTATGGTTCAAATGCACCCTTCAGGGGTAGATGAAATACAAAAGTCTACTGTTGAGACAACTTCCCCAGTGAAAAACTCAAGGTATAATTTTTGCCCTTTTTTCTGACAGTGTATACAAGTTTTACAGCAAACAAAGGCAACAGAATCAGAACCATCAACGCCTCCGGCTCCGGCTCATACGGCTGGTGCGCTGCCTGGATGCATAAAGACATATCTGATCAATTTGAGCATGGGCCTGAGATCGAATGTTCATTTATCACTGTGCGCCAGAAACTTCCACTCACTGTGGAACTGAATTCTTACACAAACTTGCCAATCAAAGTCACCTCTCTCCAAACTGGCTGTTCAAAGAGGCTTCTCTGAATAACATACGTCTGTAACACTGCTGTCTGATCACATGGAAACATTCTTACTCCGGAGCATCAAGATGCCAGCTGCTTTTAGGTGATGGATTTTGTAAACTGCAACACTAGAATCGTTTCTTGCAGTGGTAAACTAGCATGCTTAATGTAAATATAGTCAACATGGCTTTCAGCTAGTTCTGTCTTAGCCGAATTAGAATTCAGATGACTCCCTAGCTTGCTGTTGTCTATGTTTCTTGTACATACATATACAACTTGTGAAATCGAGTGAGGAATATATAAATGCTAATATGTTAGGTGAAAGCTCTGTGAAGTGATTTTCAGTAAACATAAAATATTGAGGCAGTCCAGAGAGAAGACACCATTGGACCATTTCCTGGTCCATTAGAAAGCCGCACAACAAGGCTTTCATGGTCTATTTAAAATTCCACACCTTCCTTCACAAAGAGAAAAAAACATGCATAACCTGCCCTAAAGAAATCATATGGGAGGAGAATCGCATTTTGGCCATACATGCATGGTAAACCGCCAGGGACCACCGTAGACCTCTTTATTTCCCTGTTTAAAATCCTATATTTGGTTTAGGCCTGCAGAAAGAAGACAAAATGCCAAAAATGATATCCATGCCCAGAGTGCTGATTGACACCCTATAGGCATGATGGGAAGTGTGTCAGTCTGGAGGGAAACCTTAGAAGTGCTGCCCCTATTCTATACAAGACATTAAAGGGATACTCCACCCCAAAATGAAAATTTGTCATTAATCATTTACCCCCATGTCATTTCCGAACCCGTAAAAGCTTTGTTAGTCTTCTGAACACAATTTAAGATATTTTGGATAAAAACCAGGAGGCTTGTGACTGTCCCATTGACTGCCAAGTAATTACACTGTCAAGGTCCAAAAAAATATGAAAAGCATCGCCAGAATACTCCATCTGGCATCAGTAGTTCAATCTGACTGTTACGAAGCGACGAGAATACTTTTTGTACGGAAATAAAACAAAAATAATGACTTTATTCAACAATTAGACACCATAAAGTCTCCTCTGTGTCAGTGTAGCGCCATTTAGGTGAATATGCCCTGGACGCAAAATCCGTACGCTCTTCTGTATCAGCCTTGACACAGGGATGAGTCTTCTTCATCGATTTACGCTCTGATTTGAATGCAAACAGCGCACCCTTGTGGCCCGGCTGATACAGAAGACTGTATGCATAAAGTCGTTATTTTTGTTTTATTTCCATACAAAAAGTATTATCGTAGCTCTATAACATTACGATTGAACCACTGATGGCAGATGGTGTATTCTGACAAAGCTTTTCATACTTTTCTGGACCTTGACAGCTTTTATGGGTTCGGAACGACATGGGGGTAAGTGAAAAATTACAACATTTTCATATTGGGCTGGAGTATCCCTTTAAAACACTGTGACCAGGGCTAGTTGTCACACATGAAAATATAGAGAACAAATTTCAACTTTATTGTTTACATCTACCATCTACCATCAAATCAGACCATTACTGATAACAATTTTATTTACTCATAAAATCTATCTATCCATCTATCTATCATCTATCCATACACTTTTCTGTCTATATATTTTTATGTCTGTTTGTCTGCCTGCCTGCTTGTATGTTCATCCATCCATCCATATAGATAAATAGTTAACTTTTTTTCAATAAAAACATGTGACATAACCATGGCCTACCCTAAGCAATGTTCTAAAAGCACTTTATACCTTTCCACTTTTTAATAAATAATTTGCATTGCAAACAATACATTGGTTAAATGTAAACAAATCTTCTATACATTGTGCAGTTTCGTCAGGTCTGCAGAAACCGCATAGTCCTATTACTAGAAAACTATAACATTTCATCCCATTTGATTCATACACATCAATGCCATAGATATCATTTTAGAGTAAATTGCGGTTTACAATTCTTTAAAAGGTTCGGAAACGGTATACCATCTGAAAGGTTGTGCTACAACAACAACAAAAAAGGTTTCATATGCCTAAGCAGCTGCTCCATAAAAGCATGCTTGTTTTACAGCATCTGTTTGTTTTAGTGCAACATTTCTAGGGCATTATTTCGAGGTCCACTGAGTTGGCAGCACTACTCTTTTATTTCAGGCTTGGATAGCAGGCTCCCTATAAAACTCATTTGAATACTGCAGTGTTCTCCCATTCAGAGCTTAATTTATCACTGTGTGGCTGCCCAGCATCAAATATTTGCAATCTGACCGTTTTTAAATAACCAAGCGACTTCTATCAAAACAAAACTGTTAGTGTGATATGTAAATAAGAGACTAAAATCTACTTATGTGAACCATAAACATAAATAAATATGTGCAACAATTTCTACTGCTTGGAAAAGGCATTTCTTAGATTTTTTATTAGGTTTCATCTAAAGCTTTATCTTTCAGCATCCTTACAAGTGACCCAAAACCATTAAAGGAATAGTTCACCAAAAAATGCAAGTTTGCTTAAAAATGTACTCTCCCGCAGGCCATTCAGAATGTAGATGAGTTAATTTCTTCATCAGAACAGATTTGGAAAAATGTTGCACTACACCATCACTTCACCATTGGATTCTCTGCAGTGAATGGGTGCCGTCAGAATGAGAGTCCAAACAGCTGATAAAAACATCACAATTAATCCACGCAACTCCATCAAATAATGTCTTGTGGAGTGAAAAGCTGTGTGTCTGTAAAATAACAAGCAAAAACCAACCTGGTCTCATAAAAATACGTACCTCTGTGCACTTTCTGTGCAACACCGTTTTATGTTCCATACTGCACGTTTCACCACAGTTTCAATGAGAAATATCCACTGAGTGGCTTTAAAACACAGGTTAAATACGTGAAACCTGGCACATTTTTATTACGTATATATAGGTACATATTGCTGTGTTTTTATTACGTTGCTACAGGTACATATTGCGGTGGTTCAGAATTCAAATATATCTATCGTGTTGGAAATATGCCCTACACCAAACCAAACCCTAAACCTACCCGATAGTGTTAACAAATGCAAAACTGATATAAAAATGTATTTTTTGATGCAACTGTGCCATTTCAACTTCCTTATATTTGAATTACTTTGTCGAACCGTGATTACACAGGATTCGAACCGGAGCTCCTCGCCTCCTAAGTACGTCTCTGTACTCCGTGAGCTACCGAACAAACTTTCCATCTATGAAAACCCATAGATATGAAGCTGGATATGTGTGATGCTAACGTTCAAAAGCATCAGTTTTCAAATCTCCCAGCTTTTTAATATTGTTTTGAAGTCATAACATGATATTCTTCAAGTAAGTGTGCGAAAATTACGCTTTATTGATCAAAAATCTGTAAATTTGTGTGAAAAGGAGTAAAAGGTGTCTGAGTTTTATTGCCTCTAGTGTTTGTTTCTTTTGGAAACTGCAGTAATATGTAGTTATTGGTACGTATTTGGTGTCTCGCTAAAAAGTAAACCCAGGTACGTAAATGTCATGAGACCAGGTATGCAAAAACAGTCCAAATCAGTCTTGTGGATTTGTGTGATGTTTTTATCAGCTGTTTGGCTCTCATTCTGACGGCACCCATATGCAGAGTATCCATTAGTGAGCAAGTGATGTAATGCAATGTCTCTCCACCAAATATGTTCCAATGAAGGAATCTTGGATGGCCTGAGGGTGAGCAAATTTTCAATTTTGGGCAGATTATTTCTTTAAACCTTCGTCAGTTAGATCAGGTGTTTTCAAAAGCTTTTTAATGACAAACCGCAAATTATGTGAGGGACCCCTTTCCTAAGCTATGTATTTTCATGTTTAAAGACCAATTTGCATTGTGTTTGAAAAATGAAGCGTGATATAAAAGAAACACGCTTTTTCCTAAATGAAATAATTGGTTTCTGTTTTGTCATTGTACTGTACAAAAGCCAAAACAAATTGAAATATAATATGCAACATACTTAATTTGTTTCAAGGTAAGATTACATTTTTCTGTGAAATATTTATATTGAATATTAGAACGAACATATTAAGTTGAAAATATATTAAAATATGCATATGCATTGCTGAATTCACAAACGGTATAGGTATTTCATCTTGAATAACTCATTAATGCCATTCAGAACATCCAGTAATATTAGTCTGATTCGCAGTCCACAAGCCCAAAAGATCTAATGCTACTGATGAGAAGACATACAAAGGAAACCCTCAAGGGATCCAAAGCGAGTTCAAAGTATTTTGAGGTCATTCAGATGTTTTCTTCTGTATCCTCGCTACCAATTACTGGCTCTTCGTGGCTGTGTGTAATTTCTTCAAAGGCATCACTGGAAAATCACAATAAGACCTTTTGAAATTTGCCTTTGTTTATTCGCAGTGGACTCATTTAAAATCCATTATTCTTCCCAGTTTCTCCATCCTCTACTCTCTGTGTCTTCAATGTCACTAGCAAGTGTGACCAACCAAGAGACAAACATCATTAAAAGAGCCAGTCTCTCTGTATAAAATGAATATTTCAAACCAAAGCCTTCGAATTAGGGCCAAGTCCATCAGAGCTTTGACATCAAAACGGTCACTGAACACCGTGGACAGAAACCTCACACTGGAGAGCAAATAGTTCTAGATCACAAATACACATTAACCGCATGCAGAGACCGCTGGCTGTTCGTAATTTACTAAAGTCCAGGCGGCCTTTCTAGAGAGCAAATCTAATCAGAGCAATATGCTGTCATATATTAGTACTGTTGATTTAAGTATATATATATATATTGTGCAAAAAAGATTGTGCGATAAAAAACATGAATCATGCACACATTCACTAAATTCACAAAAAAAATGTATAAATTACATTTTCATTGAAAGATATCTAAAGAGGAGGGTAATATATTATAAAAGCTGGTAACACTTTAGCATAGTTATGTATATTATATTATATTGCATTTCAGTCAATAGATCATCCTAAATATTACACAGTGCACCTTTAACTCGCAATTCCGAGATATAAACTTAAGATTCGTGTGAGAACTGAGATATAAAATCACAGTTGCAAGAACAAAAGTAAGAACTATGAGATTTTTAAAAATAAAATTAATTACCCTTTATATTTTTATATAAACCCAGAATTCAGAGGGGAAAAATTGCAAGATGAACTTGGATTTATGAGAAAGTCGGAATTCAGAATTTTCTTTTTGTCAGAATTATTGTTTTAGAGTATTATTTAAATTATAAATGTTTTTCAGAATTATTATTATAGAGTTTATATTCTTGAAATTATCCACAATCCACAATTTTATTCTCAGAATTGCATGAAAAAGTAAAAAAATGTAGAATATATATATATTTTTTATTCTGTGAAATAAAATCCATAGCATATGGCTGATTTAATGCCAATGTATAAATAATGCATTTAAATGGCATCACATTTGATCTACACAAAAGTGCATCTTTACAAGAGAAAGTATTTTAACATCAAAAAGAAAAATGACACAAATCCCTTTCAATGTAGAAATGCAAGCTTGTCCTCAGCCATCTGGCTAGCTTTGAGCGTTGTGCCATTAGAAAAAATTGACCCAGAGGTGAACAAGCAGAAAACCAGATTACAGAAAAGTATGTAGTGTACATAACGCTCAAAATTGCAAAAATACATCAAAGCAGCTTTAAAAAACACTATTCTCTTGCCGTGTCATTACTTTTTCATTGCATCAATTTTTGTCTCGATAATACTCATGAATAATGCAAAGGAACTAACATAAAGATAGAGTGTAAATATTGTTTCATTGCAGTAGGAAGAGATCGAGTTCTTTAATCTTAATTAGACATGAAGTGATCTATATCCGATTCATGAATAACCTTTTACCTTTTCTCAGCACATTTCTCAGCCCAGACCTGCAGTGAGGAGCAGCAGAAGAATGACCTTAATTTATAAGAAATATCATCCTTGTGAATAGCACAGCATGAGGTGTCGTCATATAGTCTAGTATACAGACACCACATAATAAATTGTCTGTTCGTCCGCTACATAACTGGATAGTTAATTAGAGAACGTCCTTGCCTGAGTAAGTACATAGTACCCTGGCATAAATTGTGTCCACGGTGCATTTTTCTCATATTAGACTAGGAAATGGTGGCATGTGAGTACTCGAAGTCTAACTGAAAGTGCTGGCCTCTAAACTTTATACTTCCTCCACATTCTCTCCGGTCACATTGATCAGAAGTTTTCAAACTAAGTCTGGGAAAAGTGTTTTTTTTTAATGAAGTTTAAAATACAGTGAAAACAGTAGTATTACAATAACTGTTTTCTATTTAATATATTTTAAAATTAATTCTAGTGATGGCAAATCAGAATTTTTAGCAGTAATAATTGAAATATTTTAATATTATAAAATGTATTTACAGTCACTTTTTGATGTATCTTTGCTAAATAAAATTATTAATTGCTTTAAAAAAAAAGTATTGCCAAACAAACTTTTGTGAAATGTTTTTATTTTTTCTTATACGCAATATCATACTACATTTATATATGTGTAAAATACATATTATAAACATTATATACATTAGGAATTGGGTCCCTCAAAGGGGATCATAATAATTGGGGTCCTTGGCAAAAGTACCTTAAAAACTCCTCACTTAGATCATAGCCCATATAAGTCTTTTGTATTTTAACGACTCCATACTCCCCATGCAGATAAATATAATAACCCAGTCTTTGATTTCATGCTTATGCTGCTGAGCAGCTCTTGCATTGCAGCGGTACAAAGAAAACTCCTATCTCAGCCGTTCTGCTCGTAATCGATACACAAGTGTTGAGTGGAGACACAGACCGATCAATGCAGAAACTGCGGCTGTCCGTTTTTTGAAGAGAATCCAGCAGGGCCGGTTCTGATGAATGAAACTGCAGTTTGGGGGTGCTTTCTTCCACTTCAAGAACTCTGTCATTCATCATGTTGAACCTCCAGGGGTAACGAGGATGGAGATATTTTGCAGTTCATTTAAAAAGCCATCAGAACCCATCTTGGCCAATTAAGCAGTAAAGCAATCAAAGTAGATGAAGGACTCCATGTGTTGATACCGACAGACCTGAACAACGTACGTAAACGCTAGATCAATCTTAACACCATAACACGATGCATTATCACTACAATCGATATTTTGTGAGCCTTTCTGCTTCTTCGATCGCCGACCTTGATTTTTAGCAGTGTAATCATGAGTACACGAGAATGAAGATGCACTGTCCAAGATGCTGAACACAGTTCCTCCAGGGCACAGTGGCATCTGGCCGTAGAGGTGAAGCAGTCGGGCTTGGGTTTGTGCTGGCTGAGCAACTTTCCATTACAACACAGAGGCCCCAAAGGAACATGGGAAGCTCATACTATACAGCACAATGTCCAGTTGCAGCACAGGCTTCATTACTCATTTGGAAGAACTAGACTTAAAATAGAGGCAGGCTAGTTAAGGGCATTTACATTGCTCATCTGAGGACATAATCACCTCAGCAACTTTTTACTAATTAAATGCGTTTTGTTTCTGCGGCATTATAAGCTCATGATGGCTGTAATTCAGACAGACAGCCAAATTTCATTTCATGGCATATGGCAAATCAGTTTTTCAGATTTATTTAGTTGCTTTGTAGTGTCAGCAGCAAATAAAGCATGAAAACCAATTTTTACAGAAAATCTGATTTCTGGAAATGCAAAAATGTCCAGGGCACCGTTTAATGTCATGCACAATGAGGCCAAAACAGTAATGCTGTCACTTCTGTTATTTTGTGCACTTTATGTGCTTAGCTTCACAGTTCAGAACAGCATGTAACTTCACTATTAAAACTAGTGTATACTACAGTGTGGTTGGTATATTACTTACTTCAGCACACAGCACACTAAACTGAGTAACAGATTCCACAATGCAATGCACTAAGCTTTATCTTCAATTTACTGCATAACAAATGAACCAGAAGCAATATCTTATAGTATTTAAATAAATATTTTATATTAGAGTGCAACAGTCGGGTTACATATATTCAAGTACTTTTAAATACTGTATGTTTAATTTTTTATTTTTTTATAAATTAATAAAAAACAATATATATATATATATATATATATATATATATATACACAGTGCCTTCCATAAGTATTGAAACAGTAAAGACAAAATTGCTCTATTAGCTGTGGAGTCAAGACATTTGCAAATATGATTAAAAGATGAAAATGAAACAAAACTACAGAATGTCACATTTTATTATTAGCCGTTTCAACACATATGTTTTACCAAATAAAAAGAACAGCACTTTTAGAGTTCATCCCACTCATTGATGTGAGCATAAGTATTAGGACAGTTGAACATAAGGCAGATATAAAAGATTAAAAGCTATTATTTAGTTGCAGATAACTTGCGCACAATCACAGCAGTGAGTCTGTGACCCATAGACATCACCAGACTCTTGGTCTCATCCTTTTAAATACTTTTCCCAGCCTTTAATGCAGCCAATTCCAATTGTTGCTTGTTTTGGGGAGTTTCTGCCTTTACTCTCCTCTTCAACTGGTGAAATTCATGTTCAATCGGATTTAAATCTGGAGATTGACTTGAGCAATCTAAGGGCAGTGCAGTATTCCAACAGGATAATGACCCCAAACACACCTCCAAGACGACCACTGCCTTGCTACAGAAGCTGAGGGTAAAGGTGATGGACTGGCCAAGCATGTCTCCAGACCTAAACTCTATTGAGCATCTGTGGGGCATCCTCAAACGGAAGGTGGAGGAGCGCAAGGTCTCTAACATCCACCAGCTCTGTGATGTCGTCATGGAGGAGTGGAAGAGGACTCCAGTGGCAACCTGTGAAGCTCTGGTGAACTCCATGCCCAAGAGGGTTAAGGCAGTGCTGGAAAATAATGGTGGCCACACAAAATATTGACAATTTGGGCCCAATTTGGACATTTTCACTTAGGGGTGTACTCACTTTGTGGCCAGCGGTTTAGACATTAATGGCTGTGTGTTGAGTTATTTTGAGGGGACAGCAAATGTACACTGTTATACAAGCTGTACACTCACTACTTTACATTGTAGCAAAGTGTCATTTCTTCAGTGTTGTCACATGAAAAGATAATAATATTTACAAAAATGTGAGGGGTGTACTCACTTCTGTGAGATACTGTATATATATATATATATATATATATATATATATATATATATATATATATGTGTGTGTATAAAGAAATATGTATAAAGAAATTTTTTTTTATTATTATTTATTATTACTACAAATAGATTTAATCACTTGTGAAGTTTTTAACAATTAGCCTTAAAAGATAAGTTAACATGAACAAATTTAGTGCAGTGTGAACAAAGCCAAATCCATGGCATCCATGAATAGCCCGCATCCTGTTTTCTGAATTGACTCTAAATAAGAGATTTCCATCTCACAGAACAATTCAGAAAGACATGCCTCAAAAAACACCATAATGTCATGGCCTTTAGCACTCACATGTCTCCAATTACGGTAGTCTGGACCGCATCAAACTCACATATCACACTTTAGAGAAAGCGTTTTACTCTTGACCTAATGTGACTTAAAAGGTCACTAACATCGGTTTTGGAAACTCTCTCCTCTCTACCTTTTCATGCCAAAAGATATCCATCAAAAGCCAGGCTGGCTTATCTCTTCCCAACACCATTCATTCCGGAGCGATCCGTCTCTTTAGTGTGAGGAAAATCCTCACCATCAGAGGCTTTAAAAGCTCCTCCTCTGTTTGCGTTTCTTAAGAAGAGAGACGGTTTTATCACAGCAATTCATCTTAGTGCCCTCTCTCTATCTCACGGGGCCGTTGGTACCCTCATATCCAACATACAACATCCAACCCTTGCTAAAATGGGTCATCAACCTTTCCGCCCTAATGTCTTTTTATAGAAACACAAAAGCCATTCTTTCAGACTCAGCCTTTGTTTTGTGGCTTTTTTTTCTTTAACAGAAAGATGCACTTTTCCGCAGCAATAAAAGCATGCATTTTTCAAACCTGTAAACCACTTTCATGAAGAAAAATGGGCCGAATGAAGTAATGGAGTTGGTTCTCAAAGCATCTCGGCTCTCTTTTCCCCTGTTAAGGGTCCAGGTTATTGAATTAATAAGCATTCGAGAGTACTTCTATTGAGAGGTGAGTGAGTGGAAAGCCTATATCAAAGGGCACTTTGTCTGTCTATACTGCAATCATTTCAGTAGTATTTGAATTCCCAGGCAGTCTGCGAGGAAAACACAACTCATCTGTCAGTGTGACCAGGATCTACATGCCCACACACCAAAGGGGAGGACATGAACAAACAAGAATATTATAAAGATTCTGCCTGTTGAAGGTAGTTTTAAAATGCACTATAGTAGCTGAATGCAAGCTTGATTGTAATGATTCCTTCAATTAAGCGTGATATTTATAATAAAAAAATGTATACATCTTTGGCTGAGGCCTATTATATGGGTGATAGGGGCAAGGTGTCACACAGGAAGTTGTCACAAGGGCTGTGTGTCAGTAATTATACTGTTTTGAGTCAACAGTCTAGTTGCAAAATTTTCTGTAGCAGTCATTTTAAATGCTGGTTTCAAATACCTTTTAAAAAATTTAATTTCATTTGAATATTTTTAATAGATTTTATTCTTCACACGATATATAAACTCGCAATTGCAAGTTACAACTTCAGAATTTCAGGATATAAACGTGCAATTGTGATAAATAAACTAAGAATTGTGAGATATAAAGTCGCATTTGCCTTTTTTACCTTTTATTTAGCAGCAGAAATGGGCTTCCATACAAACCAGTGCTGTTATTGTTAACTAATTCCAAAACTCGTTTTTGGTAATTTAAATAAAATATTTAATGAAAACTTCAACTTAAAACTAGAAATGTTGTCTTGGCAACTAACTAAAATAAATAAGTTGAAGTACTAAAATGACTAAAATTGAAATAAAAATTATTGAAAAATGAAAAATTATTTACGTTTTAGTCCTTTTATGTTTTTGCCATTTTTATTATAGGCAAATTACAAAAATAAAATTAATACAACTTAAACTAAAATTAAAATTAAACTTAAAATACACAAAATATACTATAATATACTGCAAATAATACTAAAATACTACTCTGCGCTAAATGTACAATTTCATATTTTGGCAACACTTTACAGTAAGGTTACATTAGTTTTTGGGTATTATTAACTTAACAATTAACAATACGTTTACATAATGTATTGTATAATATACCAGCAGTACATTTATTAATAAAAACAAATACTTTTTTTTTTTTTTTTTACATTAATTAAACCATAAGTGATTATTTGCTGGAAACTCAAAAAACACCAAGATAAATTACAGGCAATGTTAAACTATGTTATAAATAATAATTTACTGCTTACATTTAGCTGAAAAGCCATTAAATAAATATCATAGCATTTGGCACCCATTGTGACAAAAGGCCCAACAGCTGGGCAGAAAATGCCAACTTGAGTTAAATGTGACCCTCTCTGTGAAAACCCAGCTAAAGTCATTTTTGTGTGATTTGCTTTTTGTCTAAAAAAAATCATCCTTCATTTGGTAAAGAACATTCTGTGAAAATGTAACCTTTATATCTTTAATATTGACTGAGTAAGGTCATGTCAAAGATTGAAATTATAGTGAAATTAATGGTAGAAATCAAACTTTGATGCTTGTTTTCTCATAATTAGATTTTGAGACTTTAGCCTGGATTTCACAGAGAGGGTCACAAATTGCTTTTTGTCTTGAGCAAGAAATGTTCTGTGAAGTCACAACAAAAATAAGACTGAAATTACAGAATAGGCTTTGGCTGTACAATAACACTTTTGAAGCTTGACATGAAATACACAGCTTGGTTTATTTGTGCCATATGACTCATTAATGAATGACTCTTCTGACTCGAGTCTAAATAAGAGATTTTTATCATACAGCACAGAGCACTTCAGAGACATGGCCTTTAGCATTCAGATGTCCTCAAACATGGCAGTCTGGACATCAAACTCACCTATCACACTTTAGAGAAGCTATTAAACCTACTACTACAGCTTAAATGCCAAGTGCATCTTTGTGTTTGCCTGTTGTAGAACGACCACATCATCTTGACTTTCAGCAATGAAGTGATGTTTACCTGATGTCTAGCAGTCAACAAGCTGAATCAGGCACCTATTTAAATGGATTCCTACCTTATATGCCTTAAAAGGAATCTTTGCTATCAACGCATTCATTTACCGTAATGCAATATTAATGATTGGGAAGTGCATCTGTTGTACGCTATTATCTACATTGCAAGTGATGCATCGGCATGCTCCCATAATCAAAAAAGCTGTTTGAACCATAAGAGCACAAAGTTCATGATGTAGACCGCTTTATTGACTTTAATGGGAGCAATTTAGTTTTGTTGCATCCCGTCAAACTGCATACTTGCACTGTTGAATGGGTGCTCTTGTTCCATAATTCATCATTTATAAATTAAGCACTGGTGTCTAGTAAAGTTGTCTGCTTTGAGCAATAAAAAATGCATGCTGTGTATATGTATATATTATACATATATGCCAGCTTGGCAAGAAAGCAAATATTTTTTTACTGTTTTTTTATTTTATTAATAGTGCTGTCAAACGATTTTAAATCGCAATTAATTGCATCCAAAATAAAAGTTTTGTTTACATAATATATGTGTGTGTACTATGTACATTTATTATGTATATATAAATACACACACATGCATGTGTATATTTTATAATGTTATGTTTATTTATTAAATATATTTATACATTATATAATTTAAATGAGTGCATCTTTAAATATTTGCCATGTAAATACATATATTTTCAAAATATATGCTGTATGTGTGTCTTTATATATACATAATATACACAGTACACACACATATATTATTTAAACAAAAACGTTTATTTTGGATATGCTTAATCGCGATTAATAGTTTGACAGCACATATTTATTTTATTCAATATCAGTTAAAGGTAATTTTATCTCAAGTAACATTTTATTGGCAACTAATAATCTTTAAAATCTGTTTTAATATAATATAAAATATTTTTTTAACTTTAATATTTTAGTTTTAGTTAACTATTATAACCATAATGTGCATTGACTCAAAATGGTGGAAAGAATTTTGGGGGGGACTCTAAAAATGTATTATAGTATTCTACATATTTCTACACACACATCGAGCAAAACAACATGCATCTAGACCTTATTTACAGCACAATTTTTTGATAATATTTTATGCCATAGTGACAATAACCCATTACGCATGCAATGAAGCATTGCAAAGATATGAACTCATGTCGAGTCATTGTTTATTCATTGATGCTACATGCAAACTGTATGATATTTATCACAAATATTTAATAACTATTATGCAGCACTGCGTCAAGAATACATTTGGTTAAGATACACGTTAGCAAACATTAGAGATCAAATTAGATTGCAATATGGTTCTAGGGGCTTCTAGTTGGAATAGGCAGGAAAATGAGAAGAAACCTTTGGGTGCTTGGGTCCTAATTATCGAATCACAAATGACTGATACTCTCATAAAGATTTCACCAATACCCACTTTATGCTCAGGCAGTTCCTCATGGCAAGCTGAAGATGAATTAGTGCATCAGTTAAAAATCGATCTTCTGTTGGAAGCCACCACCTATCTGCTTGCTTTCTTATCTGTCCACAGGAGAGGAAGGAGGATTTTTAAAACCTATTCTCCAACAATACACCTGAGGAAACAGCAGAGTTTGACACATATGCCGCAACACTTAGCTTTCATTACATCCTGCTGCTAGGCCAGGTGTAATGATGGGTGGTAAGCCTCAGAAGGCAGACTCTTATTGGAGATGGCGTTTCTGTTCCATCCTGTTAACAGCTGGGTGATTTAATGATTCTCTCTGTTCTCGCTTGCTATTGGTGATCTCGGAGCATCCCCTCCCTCCACCGAATTTACCTTGATCTCCTCGGCCTGCTCTTCCAAGGGTCTGGCTTCCAGATCAAAGATCGTGGACCTGTCATTAAAACTTCAATTACACTAAAACTGTGCTCTTTCCCAACTTCAATGGGAATGCCCATCTGTCCGTTACCAATTTCCGCTTACAACATGAAAAGCATAAAATGTATTTTATCTGTGCCAATCAAATCCACAAAACCTTTTATCTTTTAATTGGACATTTCCAATGTAAACCTCTTTCCCTGTCAACTTCTGCCCAGTAAAGGTATATACATTGAATTAAATGTGAAATTTTATTGAAGCTGAAGAACTAAAATGCTATTTTCTTAGCATTACATACTACATCTTAGCAAAACATACTCCAGTAATCATTGTTTTATTGACACCTTTGAAAAAATAAATGTAATACTCATAACACAATTTTGTCTTCATAAAATAATCACTAGTCATTTCAGTGGCAGTCTAGAATAATTTGGCACCCCAGGGTAAGAAGTGCAAGATGTGTGATCTAGTGGCGTGAGTTTCATTTAGCAAGGAGACCATGGGTTAACAACTAAATTATATTTTAATGTTAAAATATATAAATATTTTCATGTATTAAAATATTAACATTTCACTTTATGAATAAAAAAATAATAAAAATGTAGCATTACCAAATGGAATTTCAAAATTTGCTGCAAAGTGCCTTCATTTTCCAGTATTTTTGTACATCTCACAAATGGTATACATTTTGTCAGGCAACTGACATCTAACCATCCTGTCTAGCAGTTATGACAATCCTCCGATAATAAATGTCAAAACAATAATAACAAATGTGTTTATTTTATATCACTATTTAGTAGCCTCTATTAAAAATAAGGGTGCTAATCTAATCGTAGATCTGTTGCTGTAAGTCATATTTAGTCCAGCTACAGAAGAATTACACTGTCTGTGATCATTTGCTCGCCATCATGTTGTTTCAAACCAGTAGGACTTCCTTACTTTCAAGGTACTGAGAACTGTGCTGGTCGTTATTTAATATACGCAATTACGATGAATAAGAACAGGAGCTTTGAAGCTTCATAATGGACCCAAAATACCATAAAATTATCATAAAAGTCTGTGTGCTGTATTCAAAGTCTTGTGAAGTCATAAAATAGGGTTTTGTGAGAAACACTGAAATTCACTGATAATCTTCCCCTCTAGTGAGCTTCAACTGCTGGGACATGGAGTCAGTGAATTTAACCTGAGAACCAGATCAGTTTGAATTGTGAATAAATCACGGAAACAGATGTTGTTAACTGTTCTGTTTAAAAGATCTGACCCAAAAAAACAAACCATTCATTGCAACCACGGAGGTAGATCTCAGCATTTTGAGGAAATGAAATCTAGTATTTTGATGTTCATCAGACAAAGCTATCATATGACTATTACTTTGCATCCTTTTTGAAGCTCCAAAATATGGAAAATAAATATAATTGCTTTAAATTCCATCAGTCTCCAAATCTCTCTATGTTCCATGGATGAATGTCAAACAAAACAGCATGAAGTTGAATAAATGATGAAGAGGAATGTGTAAGTGAATTATTCTGATGACTAATCAAAACTAGGGATGCAACGATTAACCGGTTTTACTATTAACCGCGCTTTAAAACGTCACGGTTAATTAACCGTAAAAGCTCTGCTACACCGAGTGTTTCTGTTGCACGGAACGGGACTGTTGCAGCTTGCGCAAAACAAACAAAAATTACACTAGCAGTGCACCAGCTTAAAATGACGTGCTTATCAGAGACACGGAGGCTACTACACACACTAGATTAACATGACAGAGGAACCAAACAGCGATCCTTTATTTCCACCAGAGAATCTGAAGTCCACAGTGTGGGACCATTTTGGGTACACCAAGAATAACCAGGCGTTATTTAAATATTGCCGTAAAAATTGCTGTTAAAGAGTATACAAAAGGTATAATGCACATTCTGCCCACTTCAGACAGAGATGAAAGAGAGAGAGAGAGAGAGAGAGAGAGAGAGAGAGAGAGACAGTTGCGGTGTGAATTAGCCTACGTGCATCTGCATGTCACTACAAACAATGATTTGAGTTTAGTTATTTAAACAGTCATTTTACCCCCTCTTTGCTGATTAATATAATGTAGCGATCCAGTATCGAAGCTATTTTATGAATGAAAGTCTGGACAGTGTTGACAAGTTTCTGTATAGACATGATTTCTCAGGTTATATGTAAAATCAGATGAATAAAGATGATTTAAATGAATAAGTATGGATGACAGTTGATTACAATAATAGTTTAGTTTATTAACATTGTGATTTATCATCCCTGTTATAGTATTATTCATAAGTCTTTTTTTAACCATCTTTCCAAGTTCTGTACCTCGGGTCTAAAAGAAATGTAGAAAGATTATACAAAATGAAAACCCCAAATACATTTGTGATCTATTTCATTTGTTATTTTCAAAAGGGAAATACTGACATGGATGTTTATAGAGCAGAGGTCACCTTTTTAATTACAATAGGAGAGATGGACTTTCTTTAGTATTATTATTTTGTGCTGTATTATTGGTTACTGTGTTATTTCTGTTTCAAAAGGCAGCAATAAATACCACTAATATCTAAAGAGAGTTTATGTGATTTTATGTTGTGAAATGAATATATGCATAATAATCGTAATAATCGTGAAACCGTGATTATGCCCCAGACTATAATCGTTGCATCCCTAGGCAGCACGTATAGAAATGTTAAATGCTTCTATCGGTCATTGTCTTATCATGGCATTCTATATGCAGAGCGCTCAATTTAGAGGACACCTTGGGCACCAGAGACAGTCCTCTTGATCATATCGTAAGTCTGGGTGACATTTCCAAACTCGGACTGGTGATTTCTCTGTCTCAAGGCCCTCCTTTCATTATGTCTGTCTAGCTGCCGGAGTCAAGCTGGTTTTATGAGTTTCATAATTCCCAAGCCTAACAGTGGCCTGGGGGTCCATAAATGTCTGGCTCTCCATCAGCTATGCTACGGGACAAGTGCACACCCTCTCAATGAGTCTATTTCGCCATGGCAAAACTGAAAAGAAACCTGATGGGGGCAAAAATAACAATGTAGATGCAACACTGACATTTTCCCCCACTCTTGCAAACCACACTAGGTGTTTTATCCAGGCTGCTGAAATTTGTAGTAATAATGTGGCTGGTCCCTCCTGAGAATAGTCTTGAAAGGCGAATTCGAGAGAGGTCAATCCATCAGCAACAACCTGAAACAGTTACTTCGGCTAAATGACCGATATCTCTAAACACGTTCTGGATTGCTCTGAAAACCGGCCTTGTCAGAGCACATTTGCTCTTATATTTTTTTTCATTTTTGCTTTTTCACTCAGCAGGATAAATTGACAGCCACTAAACTAAAGGTCATCCACAAAATTGTCTCGGCAATATAGACGCTTTCATTCCTCCATACCTCCCATAAAAAGCCAAGACAGGTTGTTTATGCCGACACAAATCCTAAATGATGGCTTTACGACAAGCTTCATAAAGAGAACCGGGGCCCGAGTTCATCGATTTACGCATTTGCTTATTCATCTTTTACATTATGCGTCTGTCCCTCTGCTTCTCGCTGCCACACGCATCACATCATCAAAAGCATCCTCTTCTCATAGACAGAGTAAAATTATGCCTTTCTCTCCTCTGGCACACAAACAAAATAGTGGCCCTGACTGTGGTTCCAAAAGACTGCCGACTTATCTACTTTTACAAATAAAGGAAGTCTGCTCAATGGAAGTAAAGCCTTTTGAGAGAGTGAAAGAGGAAAAGTCTACTTTTAATTAAAGTTCTACCACAGTGGTTCTCAAATGGTTTTGCTTCAGAACCGAGATTTTACATTGGAAATGATGTAGCCACCCAACACTGTACCAATCCTAGAACATATTTGTATAGACATATTTTCTTTTACATAATGTAGGTTTGATGTGGTTTGAGGATCTGCCTAACTCTGCTAGCTTCTACGAATATTCTAATATTTTTTTATTAATTCTAAATGCACAAGTTAAACATCTTAAGTTGTAAATAAAACAAATATTATTAGAGTGTGTTACAAGAAACTACTTTAAAGTGTTTTCTACTTTAAAAAAAGTCATGTTTAATTTAATGTTACTCAAAGTTTCTTTGTAATTATTTGAGAAATGTAGCTTTACTTTTTCTGCATAAAAATTGTTTACAAGTAAATACTACACCCATTTTTGTTTTCAGAGTATGTGTTTAGTTGCATTTTATTACATTCCATTTTCCACCTGCAACCACTAAAATGGGTCTCAAAAGATGAGAAAAAATGTTCTAACATAATTCATTTCTTTGTAATTGTTTGTAAAATTTACTAGCGATTTCTGAGTGAAAATTATTTAAAAATAAATCCTGCAACAATTTGTTCAATGTATGTGGTTAGTTGCATTTTAATATACTGCATTTTCCATACCTGAAACCCAAAAATAGGTCTCAACAGATGAGAAACATTGTTTTTGGAAAATGGGTCATGCTCTGAATTGGTTAACATGCGCAACAATATTATTTATTTATTTGTATTAAAAAGATTTTTCAAATGTGTCAACAAAACAGATTACTGGAGTATGTTTTGCTAAGATGTTGTATGTAATGCTAAGAAAATAGCATTTTCGTTATTCGGCTTCATCAAAATTTAACTCAATGCATTATTTATTTACCATTTCTTTGTAATTGTTTGTAAAATGTACTAGCAACTTCTGAGTGAAAATCCTACACTAATTTTGTTCAGTGTATGTGGTTACTTGATTTTTATTACACTCATTTTCCACACCTGCAACCCAAAAAGTGGGTCTTATGATATTCAAGGTACTCAAAAAACATTTATAGCTAAGCTGATTGGATAAAATTGTCCAATGGAGTCCTCAAGAGCATAGATGACAATCACATTGTGTACTTATGCAGGATCTATGAAACCAAGGAGTTATTCCAGTCCTCCTTGATTCTACCAGCTCTCTTATAGTCCTATAAACTTTTGGCAATACCCTGCAAGGGAAGAATGTAGCTTCTGTTCTCGTCTCTAAATGTGTCATAGTCGTAGATTTGTTTACTATAGGCACTCCAGACATTGTCTAGGCAAACACTGTGAAAAATGAGCCAGTTTCTTATAGTGTTCCTGCCAGCCAGCACAGTTAGATTATCACATGGTCATTATAATGTTTGTCCCTCCTACTCATCCTCTATTGTTTGGAGGCTCATGGGAAAATTCACAGAGGTGTAAAGCTGCCTTTGCCAACTAGTGCGCTGACTGTCGGCAATATTACAGTAGCAGTATCATGTAATCATCACATTCATAAAGTACACTTTGTGGGGACTGCAGCAGAGGAAAATGATAAAATCAATATGGTCACAAGCTGAAGTCATGAGATCTATAACCAAGAAAGGGTATGGTCATAATTAGCAGTGCTGTCCAGTTTATGCATTGAACAGCGTTGCCCAATGCCCAATGCCTGATGCTATTATTATTCAAATGACACTCAACTACAAAATAAAATCCATGTTGCTAGACTAAATTTGAGTTATCAGAGGATCTACAGCAAGAATGCAATACAATTATAATTAATCTTGCTTAATCAATGCAGTCTCACTTTTTTTTAAATGCACAGAAGCGATAGCAACACCAATGCCATGGGTTTGATTGCAAAGAAGCAAACTATATTTGCAAATATAAATGCAATTTAAGTCGCTTTGAATAAAAGCATCCACCAAATGCATAAATGCAAAATGACCTCAAATAAAAAAACAAGGAAGTTCATTGAACACTTCTGTATGTCATCACTTGTGGGCGGAGCACCCAAGAACTGTGTTACACCACTGACCAATAACAATCAATCATTAAATTCACTGCACTGTCCAAAAATATGCTATATTACTATGATTATTTAATACATACAAATCTTTGTTGAATTTTCTAAAAGCAAAAATAACTACACTCTGATATACAACATTACCATGATATAAAATTACTCATACTTTGATATAATATTTAATAAGTATGCCCACTCCTTGCATAGGGCTTTTTTTCATCTAAAGTAAGAAAACAGCCTCTGATTTGTAATCTCCTCATGATGATGGGTGTGAGCGTCTTTGCAAGCGTTAGGTGTGAAGATCTAAACCTGCAATGCTACGTGTGGGTGGATCACAACTGGCATTAAAGCAGTGTGAATCAGAAAATGAATCACTCAAAGAATGCTATCTTTAACGAGCACACATCTGTGCCTGGCCCATACTATGTTAGTCATTCATTTTAAAGAGACAAAGATACATTTAACATTAATTACACAGAGTTTGTGATTCACTTTACTCATTAACCCTTGTGCCTTCCATAATTACCAAATTAACATTTTTAAGATATAACAAAAGATAATCTTACCTTCACCTGTGAAACATTTCTAAAATATCCTACTTGTTTTATTGTAATGGAAGTGAAAGAGAACAAAGCATATCAAGCTAGGAATCTCAAATAAGCACAATAAAAGTTGATTTGGTGCAAATACATTTACATTTATGCATTTAGCAGACGCTTTTATCCAAAGCGACTTACAGTGCATTCAGGTTATACATGTTTTGTATGTTAACATTTATGAATTAACAATTAACATTTATGAATTAATCATTCAGACTTATATGATTCTCAAATTCAACTCACTAACACAAATATCTTAATTATTTGGGCCCTATGATTTCCACAATGTGGAAAATGAAGACAGAATCGCGTAATCCATTCATAAAAAATATACTGTATAATGCAGAATTTGACAAACTTTGGATGAATACATCAAAAGTAGGTCAGTATACACTTAAATCAAATTGTGATATGGACTAGTGTCCGTGAATATTAAACTGTAAAAATACTATTTAAATATGAATCCTACGTGTTCTGTGTATAAACATAACCTCTAGAACTGCTCTGAGAGTCACTTCATGAGCATTTGACTTTTTCTTTTGAGAAAAACTATCGACATATCATATATAAACAGAAACTTAAAGCACTTCACAGCAGCCCATCATAATAAAAGTTTGGTTTAACTTGAAGAAACTGTAACAGAAATAGAAAAATTATAGTACTACTACTATTAATACAATTATTAATACAAAATATTTTTTTAAGGAAAGTTTACCAGAAAAAGTATTTACCAGAATTTATTTTCCAGAAAAAAGGAAATACACACAGTATTTCTGAAAAACAAGAAATATTTATTTTATAAAATCAACTAATTAGAGATATTAAAACCATTAAAATGGAATCCCAAAAGTTAATGGAAAAAACAGAGTTTGTTTAAAAAAAAAAAAAAATTCTTAGGGCCGTAATGTAATTTTTGTTAAACTTTTAATAAATTGCTGTTAAATTGTTTAAGTTTCATGATTTGAATTAATTAGACATGCTTATATATATATATAACATTTCAATATTAAAGCAGTCTAGAAAAATGTAAATGAAAAAAAACGTCATCCAGAAGAAAAATAATCCACAGTAGAAACAAAGTCAAACAAGTTTGCAAGGACAAGAAGATGAGTAAATGAGAAAAAAATTATACTAATTTACACTTTTTAGGTGATCTATCCCGTTAACCTGTCTGCTGTGCTGAAAATCCTTTACTTAGTTTGGTGTTCTGGGTCAAAAATAACCAAATTGCTTGCAAATCTCTCATGCTATATTATCACCAAATCTTGAATTAAATTCAGTCCTTTTGTCAACATTTTATTTAAATTAGCACAGATTTTTTTTTTGCGTGGGGAGTGATCGAAGGCCTCATTGATGTGAGTTTATGCACCTCGGTTTTTGAGTGAAAACAAGCATTATTTGTGGATAATTTTGCCAATCGTCACTTAAAAAGGTGTAAAAGCTCAGATCAATGAGGCCTTCGATCATTCAGTTCAAAAAAATACAAAACCTGTGCTAATTGAAAGAAATCAAGATGACAAAATGATCAAATCTAGTACTTAAGAAATAACAAGAATTTATGAGTAGGGTTTTTTTGTAGGCTGGTCATTTTTGACTGGGATCACCACAAGTGTAACAAGGAAAAAAAATAAAGTATAAAAATCAACACATTTTCTGGGGGGCTAAAAGCTGTATGAGCTAAGTCAGTATATTTTAGTCCAATGCGATAACATTAACAAGCATTAACAATCCTCTCCGGGCCAAAATGAACGGAACACAACGTGAGGGTAAACCTTTTTTTCTGCATTTGTATTACTCATTATGACATTTTCTCTCAGGTCGGTGACTGGCTATCCTCAGTCCAGCAGCAATGAGCTACAGTGCGATACATGGACTATCCTGGGCCTACATTATGTTCTCAACTCCCCTGAGGATTTGGCAGGAGAAAGCCATCCATCAAGAGGCGACCAGATAGCGTTCTCACTGACTGTATGACCAAGAACGGCTCTGCATTGTTCCTCAGACACAAAGCCAACGAGTAGGGCAGGGACTCCTGGGTCTCAGGAGAGCTCATTATTTCATTAAGAAGAGGACACGGTTCATATCATTCAACACTACTGGGGATATTTTTCATTAATAGAGTTACAAATACAAAGGGAAATGTTTGGAGTCAGTTATCCTTCAGAGACTATTATGAGCAGTTTAAGCACTGTACACTTCAGGAATCCATATGTCAGAATAAATGCACGTGGGTTTCATGTCGTATTTGGGAATGGTCATTTCTCTACAGGTTGTACTCGCCGTGAGTTCTTAATGGTCCTCACTAAGCAAGTTATATCCAAATTGTCACATGATTTGATCACAAATACAGTAATACTGAAAAAACACAGTACATTTAAAATAACTTCTTTCTATTTGAATATATTAATAAAATGTGATGAAAGCTGAATTTTCAGCATCTTTAATCCAGTCATCACATGATTATTCTGAAATCATTCTAATATGCTGAATTGTTACTCAAGAAACAGGTCTTAATATTATCAATGCTGACAACAGTTTTCCAGCTTAATATTTTTGTGAAAACTGTTGTACTTTTTTTGTCAGGATTCTTAGATTAACAGAAATATCAAACGAACAGACTCTATTTGAAACAGAAATCTTGTTTTTACTGTCACTTTAGGTATATTCATTGCATGCTTACTGAATAAATGTTAATTTATTTCAAAAATATGGCAAATAAATATTAAATATAATTATCAAATACTTTTCTAAGTTATTTAGACACATTTTCTGAAAACAAGTCTTATTACCTTTTTGTTAGATTTATCTTGTTTTTATGCATCTTCATCTAGTTTTTTCATAAAAAAATATAGAAAGGGATAGAACAATGCATCCACCGATACGCCAATCCAACCTGAAGAAAGATTAAAGTAATTGCACAAGCGAGCAGCACAATATGCTGCACCTGAAATACATTTATTACAATCCAAGATGAGTCATTTGTGTACAACAGTGAGATTTTTTTTTTTTATTAATGGATATTGTGAACCTGCATAAAAATGAGCATCAAGCTTTAATGTTTGTGCTTCTTTAAAACAAGAAGATTTGAGGGCTATTGTTTGCACAGGCTTTTTACTGCTGTACTACTAATGGCCTCCCAACTGCCACATTTACAGATACACTTTCTTGAAGTCCGTCCAAAATTTGAGTCATCGACGTAAATGAGAGAACGGAATTAGAACATCCTGCAGTGTGGGATTTAATGAGTCTGCCTCTCACTTCCCACAGACGGATAAATAGATGACTACAGATCATGTAGGCTGCTTTTCCACACGGGAGGCTTGACAAATCAAATGGAAGTCACAAACGTTTGCTTTGGATCCACCAGGCTTTACGACTTTTTCCTGTAATGCATCGTACTGCCTGCGGATTTCGATTTTACTGTCCCTGAACCCTGAGAGCTTCAAAGCGACGCTCTTCTGCACGAGTTATGATTGAAAGGTAGCAAACAGGTTTTGTATAAACAATTTAAGTCCTGACAGATATACATGTCCTCTCACATGAGAGCGGTGGCTTCATTTGGCAAACATTCCCACTATTGGTTGTGCTTTTACCCTCATTTGAGTCTAAATAGCTTCTCGACACCATTACGCTCTTACACAAGCTGAGCCGAGCTCAAACAAACATCAACGGGAATCCCAAATGCAAGAGGGAGGCTATGATCCAGTGTAGTCAACAGTACACAGCATTTACTGATCAAAACAGAGAACAAAAACACTCAACTATTAAAAAGAATATGATATCATAAGATAAAAAACAAGTGTTGGAAATCTAGTTTTGGTCACATAATGGCGAATTTAATGCACTATGACAATTTCTTGTATCAAGTACAGTGCTGTTCAAAAGTTAACTGTAATACAATTGTAACACTAATTGTAATACAAATTGTATTTATTAAAATGCTAAATACATTATTTTAATAATAAGACAAACAATCTAAATAAAACAAACAAAAGAATAAATATAAAATGAAAACAAATTTAAAACAAGCAAATTAAAATAAACTCATAAACAAAAAGTATCGTCAAATAATTAAAAACAATTCAAAACACAATTCAAAAATAAATAATTACAATACAAATGATTAGAAGTAGTAATAGTATTGTTATATAATTATATCAATCATTTTATGTTGTTGTTTTTTTAACCCAAAATGTTTGTTTATTTCCAGGTTTGAATGAGATTTTCAAATTAATGTGGACTAAGACTTTCGGACCCCAGTGTATATGTGCCATGTCATCCATAATGATGGATGATTAAAAGTAATAAAAAAATGAAGAAATAAGTCAAAAGCAATACTGGAGAGGAAGTAAAATTAAAAGTATTTTAACAATTTAGATTAAAGGGATAGTTCACCCAAAAATGTAAATGATGTCATTAATTACTCACCTCATGTCGTTCCAAACCTGTAAGACCTTCGTACTTCTTCGGAGAACAAATTAAGGTATTTTTGATGAATTCTGAGAGCTCTCTGACCCTCCCATAGACAGCAAGGATCCTAACATGATCAAGGACCAGAACCGTAGCAAGGACATCGGTAAAATAATCCATGTGACATCAGTAATTTTATGTAATTTTACGAAGTAACGAGAATACTTTGTGTGCAAAGAAAACAAAAATAACAAATTTCTTCAACAATTTGCCTCCTTCGCATCACCCTAACCCCATTTTGGAGAGTATCACATATGTAAACAACATATGCAACGTGTGTTTGCGGTTACGTTGTTTATGTTCAGATCAAAGTGTAAACAACGTAAACAATGTATGTCACATGCATTATTTTAACGATGTCCTTGAACTACATTTCAGGACCTTGATCGTGTTAGGATCCTTGCTGCCTTTGGGTCAGAGAGCTCTCGGAATTAGGACTGCACGATTAAAGTTTACTGACTTTAACTGTCAGTAAAGCTGGTTCTGTGATTAGTAGTAAATCTCCATCACCTGCTTTCAGATGGAGCAGCATTTACTACACAGAGCCGTAGTTCACTGACAAGCTACGCAAAATCGCGTTCATAATCGCAGGCGATATAATCTCAAAAATGAATCCTTCTGTGAGATGATGTAGCTTCTTACACAGAATAAGGCACACAACATATTTCATAGTATTCTAAGCAGTGATAAAGGCAATGTCAATTAGCATTGCATTATTATATACTTTATTATAATAAAAATGATAAGACAAATGCAGATAAATCTTATATTGTCGTAGTTGTGTGTTTATTAGTCACGTTGAATCAATGAAAGCAGTTAAATCTTCTGTTTATTCAGCTGCAGCGATTTCTTCTGCGGGCGTATTGGGAGTTTCCGCTCGAGTGCGCCCTCTGGCCTTCGGATGGAGATTTACTACTGATCACAGAACCGTGCTTACCTGAAAGATACGAACGACTGTAATAATGTCTAATCGCAATTTATCCCCATTGCAATTTAATTTCGATTAATCGTGCAGCCCTACTCAGAATCCATCAAAAATATCTTAATTTGTGTTCCTACGATGAACGAAGGTCTTACAGCTTTGGAACGACATGAGGGTGAGTAATTATTGACAGAATTGAATTTTTTGGGTGAACTATCCCTTTAAAGAAGAACACCATTCACTATTAACTAGTTACTTATTAGCATGCATATTACTATAATATTGGCTGTTTATTAGTAGTTATGAAGCACATATTATAATGCCTTATTCTGCATAATCATATTCTTGATCCCTTATTCCTATCTAATACCTAAACTTCACAACTACCTTACTTGCTATCAATAAGCAGTAACTGGGAGTTTACTGAGGGAAATCTCTTAGGTAATAGTTAATAGTATTCCCTAATTTAAAGTGTTACTAAAAGTATTTATAAAATAAACTTACTGGGCATATGATGCGATGGTGAACCATTTGCCACATGTTCAGCCAACAGGAGGTTGGCAGTTATGGTCAAAATGTGTGTCCTCCTCACACACAAATACACACAGCCACTTATATCCTACAGCCATAAGTGTAGGAGTAAATCACACCGGCCAGCAGACATCTTGCTCAGAGTGACAGGGTGGCATCACCCAAGCTCAACACAGGTGTTCGCTGACAGGAAGCTCACCGTATTACCCATTCATTATTCAGCGCTGGCAGGCCAGGCTTTTAACCACAGGCCCCCGTCAGCACAGCTGGAGGCCAAGATGAAGCTCAGGGACTCAGGTGACATGAAAAGTCAGCTACTGGAGTAACCTCAGCATCACTACAGCAAGAACATCAGCACAGAGCAGCATACAAACCATTTAACCCAAAGTAAAAAACTAAACTTTCAAGAAGACACTAAGATCTGAAACTATAGTACTGTTTGTGCAATGCAGTGCCGATCCTAGACTTCTGGAGGCCCTACGCAAAACTGAAAACTGTGGGGGGTTGGATGAAAGAATGGATGAAACACATTTGTCTGTGTTTCACTCCGTCTCAAATCGCACTCACAGAAAGCGCTCGAGAAACAGTATCTCTTCCGTGGCTATACGCTTTGAACTTGTTTTTTTTTTTTTTGCCTCGAGCCTTGGTCAAAAGACTGTACGATATTCACGTTACATGATTTGACTGATTTTTACATAGAGAGGATGACAGCGCACCGCATTAAAATAAATTATCATTCATTCAACTGCTTGCCAAACTCAAAAACGAAACTAAAATTAAAACATCATTGAGAGCAAGGGGGGCCTCTAGTGTTTCGGGGGCCCTGCACAGCTTGCGTATTCTGCGTATAGGGAGCATCGACTCTGGTGCAACGGCAAAGATGAACAAAACTGAATTGTGCTGCTGGTAGACAAGAGGTAAGCTATCATTATCAGTCTTACATTTTTCACTTAATTAAAGGATCCATCCATTGTTGTTTTAAATTGTAATAATATTTCACAATAGACTGTATTTTTGATTGAATAAATACAGCCTTGGTGACCTACGTGACTTTTATTTTTACAGACACTAAACATTAAAAAAAATATTAAAAGGAATATGATATCAAAGGCTAAAAAAAATGTATTAAAAAATGGTTATTGGAAAATTAAAGAGACATAATGAAATTGATTGCACTTTGACAGTTTTTTTGTATCAAGTACAGTGTGGTCCAAAAGTTTGAGACCACTAAATGTAATATTATAATTATGAAAAGTCCAAATGACAAAAGTAATTATTTAAATAATAAAATAATTATAAAACAGATATATAAATATATAAAATAAAAGTTAATAAAGTATATGATTAAAATAAAAAATAAGTAACAGTATACATTATTTATAAACATAAAAGTAGACCTATAAATTAAAGTCATGGTCACACTTTATTTTAAGCAACTTCTGTCTCATTAAACCTAAATTCTTACGCATAATATGTGCTTTAGAAGTAAAAACAGCCAATATGTTAATATTAGTCATGCTAATAAGCAACTAGTTAATAGTGAGAATTGTTCACTATACTAAAGCAAGACAACATGATTAGCTTGTACCGGTTACTGGATTTTCATTCAAGAACACTGACAGCCTTTACATCCCTGACTCACACTCTGTAAATGGACCGTGACACCTTTCTGCTTCCATCATGTCATGCGGTGGATGGATCTACCTGTCAGCAATTCTCATAAATGGTACCACGTCACTTTACATGCGTGTAAAACACATATCGTCCATGACAACAGGACACGAGCAAAAATTGTAGCTGCTGTCAACATCTTAGATAAACATCTTAGCAGATGCTAAAGCTGCCTGTCATGTTTTGTTCACATGTACAAAACGCCACCAGCAAAAATCACAACTCTTATGATTGTTATATTGTACCTCCTGAAGCACCACAACAGATACTGCCAGATTTACAAATTTACCACATTATGGAGCCACTTCTGCACAATAAACATTTTATATATGTTTACTTTTAATTAATTATATATATATAATTATATAAACATATATAAAATGTTTATTGTGCAGAAGTGGCTCCATAGTGTGGTAAATTAACGGATTTAAGAAAATACATAAAATACATATTTTGGTTCACTTTTGAATATATACATTTTGCACAACCAACACAATAACAATTGCATAGTCTGGACTCATACACAAAAAAAACACCAAACAGTTTGGTAATGTTAATAAAACTAAAATGCCACATTTTCTAGGGCCAATATATTCCAAAAATCTTTCCTGTTAAGTTAAATATGTACAATTGCTGTTGGAATTAATGATGGTCATTGTACAATATCCCATAATGCTGTGCTGCAGCTAAACATGGAGGCTTCCCTTCTTTGGAAAACTGGATCTCAGAGAAAAAAAAAATCATCCCTAATGCTTTCCACCATCATCACACACATACACAATCTATTAATTAATGTTCTTCTGCCCCCATGTGGTACAAATACCTCTATACTGAGTCAGCTCACATTACATTTACATTTATGCATTTAGCAGACGCTTTTATCCAAAGCGACTTACAGTGCATTCAGGTTATACATTTTTTTGTCAGTATGTGTGTTCCCTGGGAATTTAACCCACAACCTTTTGCGCTGCTAACGCAATGCTCTACCACTGAGCCACAGGAACCTACATATGAATAACAGTATTCTAAATCAATGTAGGAAACTACACCCTGAAGAAGTTAATGGATGAGGGTCGTTACAGACTCCACTGGCAGTGATAAATATGCTTTCGTATGTAACCATCAATAAATATTTTAACGTGAGTAATAGCTAATTTTGTCTGTCAGAGTCTGTGCAAGGGGCAAGTTTTTTTATTATATATATATATATTGCTGTAATCAGAAGGTATTTCGAAATATGCATGGTACTGAATAATTACCACATTATGATGATACCACAGTATTATGATACTTCAAAAGGCTACCATGGAACTACCAAGCACCAAAAATCCATAGCATTACCATATTCAAATCTGTTCTTGAGAACGTAAAGTCCACTAGCGACAGTCTGGCACAAACAGTCGAGATGTTTTAAATCCAATAGAGGACTGGCTCACTATTACCCTGGGCACCTTTGTAAATAGAGTTGTTATTGCTGGGGAAACAGAGAGGCCAGTGTTTCTCCAGGTTAACCAGATCTCCATGGAGCGCATGACTCTGTTCATGCTGGGAAAAGGAGGATTTAACCCAGCAAGGTTGGAGAGAAGCAAAGAAAATAAAAAACTTTGCACAGATTTAAAGTTCTAATCATTTTTTTATTCTTATGGGAAATAAAACCCACCTCAGATTCAATGTCCCACAAAGGTCCACATGTTTAAGGCTTATGAAGACAATATAATTGATTAAAAAAAAGTTTTTTGTATTGAGATTGAGAAGAAATTTGAGATTCTGTGTGAAGAAATTGTACTGAATGTCCATGTAACATCACTTGAGATCAAAAACTACAATTTGAAATGTTATTGAAACACGATCTTGACAAACAGTTTTATAGATTTCCACCTTCTACATTCAAGTATATAGGAGCTGTACTTCTAAGACCAAACCTACATGGAAAACAGTTGCCTGGAGGTGTTACCAAACTACCCACAGCGTAAACTGACCTGCCAGAGGGACTTTTTAATACACTGCCAAAACGGTTGTAAGAGTACATCCTTCTTTCTGGGTCTTTGGAGACACTCCGAGAAAGGTTTTAAATCTAACGCTGCACTGGTGAGGACCTTATGAGGGGAAAATCTAATAAATCCCTGCTCCATAACCAAGAGAGGAAACAGCAGCCAACACAAACTCAGTTAAGCAGGTTTGAGAAATGTTTCAGGAAGAACTATCTGAAAATATATATGCCCAATTACAACAAATATTACTTTATGCAAGATATTGCGACTTTGCAGACACTTCAACCAGATGATCATCATGCAAATACTCTAGAAACCAAATCCAATTGAGAGGTTTACAAAAACGGCTGATGCTCATGCACACCTGCAATTCTGATTTCATTTTTGCACACTGGATCAGCTGTGATAAAGAAAGATGGTTAATTAGCAAACTCATCTCATTTACTCAGCCAATTATAGCTGGTGGGCAACTGTACAGATTATACAAGTAACCATCTGATTAAACATCTGGATTGTGTAATTGCAAGAACATTAGATATATTGTAACAAAGTGCAATACATTTTTTATTATTATTATTTAGATACGTTTGGCTTGCAGCATAAATCTGGTCCAATCTGAAGTTCATTCTTGAAGAGATGACCCAACTAAAGAAGAATGACCCTCTTAAAGAGACCATATGAGAAGAGAATTCAAATTATGGTGCACAATAAAATATTATGTGTATATACATAGAGCTGGGTAGATTACTTACAAATTGTAATATGTTACTGATTCCAAATTACATAAAAAAAATTTAGTACCGTAATCCATTACATTACACATTTTAGGTAATATAATCAGACTACTTTTTATTACTTTTAACGCAACTCATTTATCACATTGATTTAAATAGGATAATATTGTACATACTAATATTAAAATACAAAGAAAATATATTACATTTGTTGTTATTAATAACAAAGTGAATTAAGCATTACATAATGTCAAGGATTCCATAACTCGGATTCGTGAAAGAACTGCTGGGGATTTGGGAGTTTAATGAAAAGCTACTAATTAATTAAGTCATAAAAATGTAAATTTAAAAATAATAATCAAAATAAAACATGAATTTTTGTTTTCACCTGCATGTCATGTAAGGATTTTAGAAAGAAAAATGTAAAATATGAAAAAGAATTAGGGAGGATCAATAAATTCTGAATAATTTATTGCTAGTGTGTGACTATATGTGATCAAGTAATCAATAAAAAGTAACTGTAGTCTGATACTCTGATTATGAGTATTTTAAAATGTAATTTAAACTATTTACTATATATTATACACACACACACAGAGTTGGGGTCAGAGTAAGATTCTATTCAGCAAGGAAGCATTAAATTGATCAAACGTGGCAAATTCTACCATATTCTGCCACTTTTGATCAATTCAAAAAAATCTTAAAAACATGACAGATTTTTGACGCCTCAACAAAACACAGTTCAAGCCTATGCATTATTTTCTCAACTAACCAACCCAGCCACCATGGGGAGAATAATGTGCATGTTCCTTTGAAAATGGGCCCATACAGTTACATTTCACATACCATAGCGACAAACGTAATAAAACGATGGGGAGGCATATCAAGGCCATTAGTTTCTGTTAAACCTTTTGTTTCAAGCACATCACAGTCGAAACTCCCACAGAAAACCCCTATATGTGAACAATTATTTTCTTCATCTCTTTTCAACACAAAATGGCAACTCTGAGAATGACAAAAGGAATTCATTTTAGGCGGATTTGTAGGGCTGGAATCAGGTAGACGATCGATTTTTAACAGCGCACGGTGGACCGAATGTAAGAACGTGTGTGGAGGCTTTAAACGAACAGGATTTGATCTGCTTTCTCTTCCTCCCTCTAACCCCTCTGCCTCCCCCTCGAACACAATCACTCTCTCATTCTCCTTTGGTCTCTCAGGCTACGCAGTCGTTCTGTGAGGCTATTAGCGCAATCAGACAGCAGCTGCACACTTGGCTGTATAACAGGTAAACACAAACAGGATTAGACTTGGCAGAACTGTTATGGCTACGCTCCTGAGGACAACTAGCTTGACAGTTCACTTTTGACGGCTCGAGCGTTTCTCTCAGAGCGCCATTGTTTGCTTGTAACAGGCTTTCAGTTGTGCAGGCACAAAAGTGTAAGACATCGATTATGGCCCATGCGCTGTCTCTCCAGTCATTCAACCATTGTTAGTTGAGCTCTGACAACCAGGTGTATTCAAGGTCTGCTATCAGAAGGAAAGAAAATCAATTGGGGCTGATTTGCGTTTACCTGCAAGCCGACATTAAAATGCGGCTTGGAGTTTGGTGTACTTTACCATCCATCAAAAGGCTGGAGAAAAACCAACGCAGATGAACACAAGTCAGGGGGTAAAGGTTGCCTTGATTTGGAGAGTTATCCAGGACAGGAAGTCTAAGAACAACAGAACAGTTCGGTTTGAGGACAGGTACAGGAGAGCATCTGCAAGGTTATGAATGTGCATCTAAGGCCACCAAAGAGTCCAACATCAGCAAATCCGACCGGCGCAGTATGTGGACAAGGTAAGGGGAGTGCTTAAACAAGACGACAACTTTGTTACTTCCTTCCCAAAAACAGAAAGCATTACCCACAAGAAAAATGAACATGCCGCTTGAAGTTTGGTGTATTTTGCTGTACATCACAAGGTTGGAAAAAAACAAAGCAGATAAACATAAGTCTGTGATAAAGTCACAGTTTGCAGTCCAGCACAGGAACAAGGACAGAACATAACAGCAATGTGCGATGAATGTGCATCTAGGGCCGCCAAGCGTCCAACATCAGCAAATCAGACCGGCGCAGTACGTGGTCAAGGAAGGGTGAGCTCATAAAGGGGGTTCAATCAGAAAAACAACTTTATTTCTTCCTTCCCAAAGAGGGAAATCATTACCCGAAATAAATATTAACGTGACACTTGAAGTTTGGTGTATTTTGCGGTCTATCATGAGGCTAGAGAAATACCAAAGCAGATTAACACAAGATAAAGGATAAAGACTCATGATTTGTGGAGTTCTCCAGCAAAGGATGTCTAAGGAAAACAGAATAGTCGGTTTACGAACTCGCACAGGAGAGCTTCTGCAATGTGATGAATGTGCCACCAAAGAGTCCAACATCAGCAAATCAGACCGGCACAGTATGTGGTCAAGGTAAGGTGAGCACATAAAAGGTGCTTAAAAAGGAAGACAACTTTGTTCCTTCTTTCCTAAAGCAGGTCATTTATTGTGCCTCTGGGTGACAGGGTGTCCTGACAGAAAAAGTCCTAAAATATGTCTAATATAGCTGCTGTAGACAAAACCTCAATATCAGCAACTTCAAATACTTACACAGGCCATTTCATAAATCTCGACCGTGCACGTGGCGAAAAGCGCCGTCAAACAAACTAGTTAAGAGTGAAATTGAGTTGTGATTTTGTGGTATACGTCAAAGTTCTGTGATCGTGTCCAGGAGGGTGAAGCCGGACTTAAGTGAGTGCAGGTTTGGCCAAAGGGACGGATCTAGAGCTGGTCAAAAGGGATGTCGGGTGTAAGGCTCGCATTACACGCATAAGCTCTGCTACCCAAGCGAGAGACATGATGATGTATTACCTCTGGTGCTTGAGTTCCACTGGCAGCGAGCAAGCAGAGACTTCCAACACCCCCCCCCCCCTTCCCCCCAGCACCAATTACAATTTTGGAGCGTCTCTTGCCAGCAGGGGGCTTTTCCATTCAAGCTTCTGCCATTTTGAAATGCATACAAAGCTTCCCAATCTGTCCACTCATTCACGTGCTGTCTCACTCACCCCACACTTTCCCCAATCGTCACCTCTCAATCCCTTTCACCAAACAAAATGACTCTCTGTTCCCCACAGTCTAGAGTGTCTCTTCAGCAAGGAAACTGTAGTTTATTGAAGTGTGGTATTTATTACTACATCATGCATTATGCAGACCCCATTTCTAGAAAGAGGCTCAATAATGTATCAAGTGAACAGCGTATCTGGTAGCACATGGAACAGCCTGCGTAGCCGTTCCCGGTGAATGCGGTTTGGAAAGCGGAACTCGTGAGTATTGTAGTGTCTGATGTTATAAAGACGCCCTTGTGTATGTATAACTTTCCCAGAATCACATTTGCACACGGCATGCATCTGAAACGGAGGCAGATAAACAAGTCTAAAAGGGTTACCTCTCTATCCTGATAGAAAAATGCTAATCAAGATCAAGCCTCAAGCAAACTGTGCAATGGTTTCACATAAAGTAGTTCAATCATGAAAAACAAATTACCAATTTGACATGTTAACTGATGCAAGCCACACACTGTCTGCGACACATAAAACTCATTTTTCTTTACTACGGCTGCAAGTGACACTTATTGCTATTTCTCATACTCAGTTGCGATGAAATGCAAGTAGCAATAGATCCTTTCTTCCATATTGTGATGTCTGAGTGAAATGTATTATTGAAAAATAAGAAATGTATAGGTGGAGACGGGTTTCTATCCATAAGCTGTTGATTGCATGGAGGTAAGATAGGTTAAATTTTCTTTTCATGCTGGCGAATTTTAAAGAATTTGAATAAAGCCCTTTCCATGGGTTCATTTCCTAAAACCAACTATTCTGTCATTACCAATAGGGTTCAATGGAACTTGAATCCATAGCTAACATTGCTTTTGAGAAACACACTCCAGGCCTGCTTCCAGCAGCAAGCAATCATTCCACACTGAATGCAAAACTGCTGCTTAAAAAGACAACCACAGCCAATCAGAAGTTTATTTAAAGTGCAATTATCAAAAAACACAATTTTGGACCAATGGGATTTTACTGAAAAAGAAACCAGGAAATGTATAAACTACCCCATTGCTTGTCGCAGTCATGACTGGTTAAGACAAAAAACTCTTGTAATCTAAAAAGCATTTATTGCTTGTCACTTTATTGAGGTTTCACACTGTATGTGCTATAGATATGAATAATACCTGCAGCTTTGTAGTAGCGAACTGTACTTTTACTTTAAGTGATAAGACTTTTATCTGGCAGACTAGAGCTGCATCTAGAGACCATAATATCTATACAATATTAACTTAGACTAGACTAGTAAACAACAACCATTCTCCAAATTACTGTAATAGCCTCTTAGCTATGCTGTAGAAACAAACCTAAACATGCTAGCAACCATTTAGCTACAACCTGATGCAATACATTTTCACATTGTTGTAGAAAATGTAAAAATATAACTATATGATTGAACCTTTTTAGTTTTGTTGATGAAAAATGCTGATGGATACAGGTGCATTCCTTAATTAAGGAAGTAGAACTGTCAGACAGACACTATTAAAACATCAACATTCAAACATATGGCGGATACACATGCTGCATGAATAAGTGTTCTTTATAAAAGATGCATCTTAAGCATCTAATGAATATGGTTAAAAACAACAACAACATTCAGCAGCTTTTAAAACACTTAAGAATAATCTGCCATCTGAGAGCTGTAGAAACATAGGAGGTCTTAAACACACAGCACAGTGACGAAAACACCTGCTCACCTGCTGCACTGACATTTATGCTAATTGTTTGATCCCATCTGTGGAGCAATAGAAATTACTGAAGCAAACAGTTTACTGGCAAACAATTCTGTGTTCCCAACACATCCTTGCAAGCCATGTGTGTTAAACATCCTATAGCTCTCTGTGTAATTATTCCTATTGTAATGATTCCGTAATTAATATACATAACCTCTCCACACATCCTTTAACCCAGAGTCTGATTTTGACCCAGAGTCTCATTAAGTATCTCATTAGAATGGCTGTATAGAAAGTCTATACAGAGAGGTAAGGGTTTTCTAATTTGCCTGCAGTGCCCTGGCACAGCAGATGGGGAACGATGACAGCTCAAAATCCCTGCACAGTCTCTGCTCTCTGTACTGTCTGCATCAGAGATGTGGTCGTGTTGTAACCTTTTATTCACATCGGTCACAAATAATAGTGTCAGCTGCAATCCAGTGCACACTGGCCATTAAAAATTGCCTTTGAATATGAATGGAATTGGAACGATAGGAAGAGAGTGAATTGCAACTCAAAAAGACAACAATCTTGGGTGTTCGTTTCAGTTTTTTTAAAGTTATTTATTTATTTAATTATTTTATTTGGTATATACTGTATACCCACTTTCAAAAGTGCGTGTTTTTAAAGAAATTTCTAATTTTACTCATTTAGGACACATTAAATTGATCAAAAGTGACAGTAAAACCTTTTAAACTTCCAATTCAAAAAATCCTGAAAAAAATGCATTACTGCATTTTGTTTCGCCACAAAAATATTAAGCATCACTGTTTTCAACATTGATAAAAATAAAAGTTTTTTGAGCACCAAATTAAAATAATAGAATGATTTCTGAAGGATCATGTGACAGTGAAGACTGGAGTAATAACTGCAAAAAATTCAGCTGTGCCATCACAGGAATAAATTCAATTTTAAAATATATTAAAACATAAAACAGTTATTTTAAATTGTAACAATGCTTCACAATATTACTGTTTTTAACTGTATTTTTTATCAAATAAATGCATCCTTGGTGAGCATAAGTGACTTCTTTCAAAAGAAATATACATTTTATTTTAATATTAATATTTAATATTGTATTTATATAGACAAAACCAATAGATAAAAAAATTAAAATAATATACTTTAAAATATACAAACTGCAAATCTGCATTCTTTTTACTCTGTGAGTTTAAAAAGCATTCTAATCAGAAATTACAGAAAATCTGGTTGCATGCAGATTCAGGAATATCTAAATGCTTTTATAAAGACAGAATATGCAATACTGAATAAAAGGTTTATGCAATATGAGTCATGTGTTTTAATACAGCCTACTGTACCATCGAGTTAATCCTCCTGCTACATTATCAGGCGGAAAATTAAGCCCCATTATAAGCAACCATTACACTGTAATCTATTTTTCCCCATTTCCTCTTCCAACCAGGAACTGCTGATTTTACACAAAATAATATTAAGAGCAGCAATTTTGGAAAACAATCCTCTGCGCTTGCTTCCGGAATAGGAAACATAAAACCCACTTCACGTACTGGTATGTTAGATGTCATACCATTGCAGTAGCTTTTGACCTTGAATCATAGATAAATTATGCACATTAATCGTAACGCGACCCTGGTCTGAAGAAAAGCCAAGTGCTTTAACAGTGTAACAGCTACCTGTTCAATTATGCACAATCAAGCCCCATAATGGGCCTGTCTGCAAACAACACAGGAGACAGCCATGTGTGACACCGAACACTTTTGGCCTGGATGTGGCACCCCAGTGATGTTTACAAGGACAGAAGAGAAGGACACACACATGAACAAGCATGTGGAGGGATGACTGCAATTTGAGAGAAAAGGTGATGTGCTTGAACCAAGAAAAAATTGCAAGCTGGAAGCAGGCCTGGTCCATTTTGCCACAGTTGCAGCTGTCAGAAATTATAGGCTGGGGCCCTTTAGAGATTTTTTTGTGGCCGCTGAGGTCAGAATCAAAAAGGAAGGGTTGATGCGTTCCACCAGATAGGCTTTATTACGAGTCTGTGTTTTAAAGAGCTTTACTCAAGACCTCAGTGATCCCTGTTAAAGTTCTCCTAAGAGGCTTACTAGCTGCGAAGAGGCTGCAGACAGTTAGCGGCTCCCATCAGAACCTAAACTATGAGCCTCGCCCCTTTCCTTTCACTCTGCTGCCCACAGCAGCTAGTATGTCGGCTACTGAACCGGTGTCCTATTAAAATCACTCCGCTTGGACCGCTTCCCAGTTCAACTGCATTTGCAGGGAGCTCTAACATTCAGACTGGGAAAGATGAAAACAAGTGCAATCTCATTCAGCCAGACTAGCATTATCGAGGTTTCTTCTTTTTTAGGTTTGAAAGGTGAAGATCATTACAAATCACTCATCTTTTCATAAACAAATGATTTACTCTGAGGAGAAATATCATCCTTTCTCGCTATAGGGTCTATGGTAGAAGCTTGTGGATTGTTATAACAGCACTAATACAAACATTAACTGGTCAAAATAAATTATAAAGCCAGGTGTACGCTTAATAGACTTTTCCTCATAGCATTCTGGCCTACCCGTATAAACTCAAAGATTCCAATTGCAGTATCCACAGCCACAACGGGGATAGAAACTCCATATATTGTAAAAAAAAAAAAAAAACACAATATTTTCTAGATGCTGTGGTAAGGAAATCAATAGCAACACTTCAGTTCCAGCCCATTCTAATTGTGTTTCAGTCAGGATGTTAGGCTACTGTCTGCTGTTTTACGAGGACCAACAGCGCTCTCTAACGGACGTTTTAAAAAGACACCCTCTCCGAGAATTGGTGAGCTTCTTCTTTCGCTGTCTCTGGAGATTACAAAAGGGTATCGGATTCAAACAGGCCCTCAGAAGAAGCACTGCTTCAGCTGCTTCTGTGATCCATCAAAGCACTTCCTGTCTTCGGTGCTGTAATACAAGGTATTAACCATCATATCATGATAGCACCTTGCCTGATAGCCTGACCAGCTCCTACATTACCACTGCCAAAAAAAATGCTATTGAACCATAGTTTCAGCCACATTAATAATCACTATGTGTGTTGTTAAAAGGACAGAACAATATATGGATTTTACAAAAGTAACAAAGCATTTTGGTGGGTTGCCAAGTGTTGTAGGCTATATCACTTCCCTAAAAATAAAAAAGTATTACAATAATAATAATAATAGGATTTTTTTCAACGTGAATAACAAGATAAAAAAATAAAAGACAGACAGACAGATATATAACGTTAATAATAGATAGACAGATAGACAGATAGATAGATAGATAGATAGACAGACAGACAGATAGACAGACAGATAGATAGATAGATAGATAGATAGACAGATAGATAGACAGACAGACAGACAGATAGATAGATAGATAGACAGACAGATAGACAGATAGATAGATAGATAGATAGATAGATAGATAGATAGATAGATAGATAGATAGATAGATAGATAGGATCAGCAAATTAACTGAATAAGTTGCATGGGGTCTCGTGTACTTGCTGTGACGGTCGTCATGCCAACATGTTTAGTACACAGATGAACTTGGAGTCAAACTGCTGCTGTGTTTTCAAACTCGCGGAACTTCTGGCTTTCGCTTGTTGGGTCGTCCGTTTCCCGTTTGAAAATAAAATAATTTAATAATATGGCGGCTTGTTTGGTGCCGGATATCCCAGCTGTAAGGATTGCCTTAGAGCATTTGGGCGAGTTAGGTAAGAAACCGTCTTTGTAGCCTATTTTGTGAACGCACGAATTCATACGCCACCTAGCGGCAAAAGGCCTAACGTTAGCGTACTTCAAGAACAATGATTCCAATATGAAGCATCATTATATATTAATTGACCTCTAGTTTAGTCTGTCTGTGAAGTGATACATTCTTTGACACCTTACAGATAAACGACTGAGGGAAGAAGGGGTTTCATTTAGTCAAGAAGCAAGTCACCACCTGAGAGAGACAGCTGAAGCCATCAAAGAGCTGGTATTTTCAATTATTTACATGTTTTTTATTTAATCATAAAAAACGACTCCTTTAAACATTAGTATATCCAATGGGTAATTTCTGTTACGCAGTCATGTCCTTTGACCATGTCCTTTAACATTATAACGTTATATTGTATAAATTATGAAATTATGAATTTGAAAAGATGAAAATCATATCAAATGGTTTCTTTTGTCACGGTTAAGTCAACATCGGGGTGAACTTCAGTTTGGATGTTGCCATTTTGAGTGCAATCCATCTAATATAAAATAAATTGGTAATTTCAGGTGTTTCTTTTTATATCCCTGTCTCTAATCAAATTGTTTAATCAAACTTTTTTTTCTAATCACATTTTTTCCTAAATATTGTTTTTGAACTGATAAACACTCAAACCTCAATATCACTTTCTATCCTAACGCTACACGTTACAGAATTCAAATAATACTACATGACAGTAATGACCCATGTATGCTGTGATCATTTCACTGTGGTAATCATATTTAGGAATCATCTAGAAAATTAGCACGTGAGAATCTTGAAATTGAAACTATTGAGACGAGCAAGCTTCGACATCGATCAATAAACATAGAAGAGGGCATCAGAAGTGAAATATCAGGTGAGTTCCTCCACAAATCCTTGGAAAACTGTTGACTCCATGAAGCATGAGTCTAAATAAATGTTGGCAACAACTCACCTGCAGCATGATGGTGGTTGGGAAACCACTCATGTAACTTCTTAAATTTGTTTGTTGTTGTTGAAGTTTGTGTCACTGCAGCTAGAGAAGATAATACTGCAGAGATGAATCGACTTCAGTCTGAGCTGAAAACTGTAGTAGATTACATACAATCCATGGAGGAGAACCAACAACTCCTTGAACAAGAAAATGCTGCTCTGATGTGAGTATTCAAAGATGTGGACTGAAGGGGGTCATGGGAAATGTAGTTCACATTGCTATTTCTACCACTTCCCCCATACTCATTCAATCTGAAGTGCATACATTATTCAGTGAAACTGAAAGAATTTAGGGTGGGACTATCTTTTTTTCTGACCAATGGCAGTTGAGGGGAGTGTTTGAGAAACCTTTTTGAAAAGATTCTTGTTTCGTTTGGTACCACAGAAATTACACACAAATATGATAACATACATGTGTATTTGTTCCTGTAATTATATTTCAGTCAGGAGAGAGAAAACATTAAAGGAAACTATGAAGATGATGTTGACAAGATGAATCAGCAGCTGTCGGATAAAGCTAGTAAACAGATGTTGTTAACAGAGAAACGGAATGAGATTCAGTCATTGAAGGACAAAATTGTCCAGGTGAAAACGGCCCAACAGGACCTAAAAGAAAACATGATTCAGAAGAGTAAAACATTTGCTGAAAGCAAACAGGCTGTGGAAACAGAGGTACTCTGAGCTGGGGTTTTTCTCAAACAGGATATATTTTCACTCAATAGCTATGATTCAGTTCATATTTCCCCGCTTTAGATGGAGGAAATTGCTCTTAAGATTAAAGAACAAAGAAAAATCAATGCAGGAACACGCAAGGAGCTGGATATATTTACATCAGAACTCAAAGACAAGGAGGAGACAATCACACAGTGTGAAAAAGTAAACCTCTACAAACTTTGTACAGTGTCTAAACAATATTACAAAAATGTTGGCATAGAACTATTGGTATGGCTTGCTTTATTCATCTGGTTTCAGCACATATCCCAGATGGAGAAAAACATCGCAAGAATGGCAGCATCTAAAATGATGTACGAAGAATGGCTTCATAAGGAGAGAAGTCAGAAAGAGGAACTTGATCGTCAAAAGTAATCCGTGACTGATTTTAACATCAAGCCGTTCTTTTTTCTTCACCTCTAGTCAACAGAAATCAGCTTTTGTTATTCATAATCAACAGGGAGTCTCATGAGCGTGAACTTCTTGAACTGGCAGAAGCAATTGAGCAGAAAGTTCAGGTCCTTCAGGAGCAGATGATGGAGGTAAGTAGAGGTAGACATCTTTGTGAAACACCTGACACTAAACGAATGGCTGCTCCATAATACACTCTTTTCGAGCGGGATCAAAACACTCAAATATCTGTCTTTAGATGTCAGATCTGAAGCATCGATTTCCTGCCTCCGGGCCGGTCCCGCAGAGATGCCACCACATTGAGCTTTTAAAATGCTTTCCTTCAAAGACATAATGTGCATAGATGACCTTTAATATAGCTGAGTGCTGGACTGCCCTTAGATGTTAGATAGTTCAAGCAGTCAATAGATGTGCACCTGGTCTGGGAACATCTATCCATCCATATATCTATAGGTTAGCGACGATATACAGTGATGCTGGTTATGCAAGATACAGGAGGCGGTTGCCTGTCAGGGTTATTATTGTTAAATAAAAAACAAAACTATTAAAAAACTTAAATTATGTACGTTTACCAGCTATATTGTAAGTACTGAATTTACTAACATTAAAACAAAAAATAAAGCCAAATAGGAATATAAATAAATAAAAATGACAAAAATAGGAATGTAAATAAATAAAAATGACAAGAACACATAATAAAATAAAATGGTAAAATGAAACTGAAAATATAACAATACAAGCCATTTCAAAATATTAATAAATACTATATAAACAGTATTATACCTGTGCAAAATTACATACTTTATGGAAATAGTTTCTTAGTCAATAACCTATATCGAATAGCCTTAAATAAGGTCCACTAATAAACAGTTTGCAGCTCATTCAGTTATTTAAACAATGAAAGTATTTCTACAACGAATAAAACACCACAATCTAGTGGTGTTTCAATTAAAAACAATTCTCTATATCTGGTGTTGTAAGAGGTTTGGAGATAACCCTTTTATCTCTTAATTACATTTTTTTTTTTTTAATTAAAAATTTATTCATTCATTCATTTATTCAGAAAGAAACAAAGAAATGTAGTTATCTCTCAGTCTATTTAAACTTCAGGGTAATATTGGTTGTATTGAATTTCAGTTTCAACAAATGGACAGGATGGTTTTCAATATCTTTGACATTTTAATGACATTTGTGAAGGTGCTTGATTGTCATGCAAAAAAAACTACATTTTAAGTATGTTTTTTAATGCATATTAAAATATTTCGATATATAATATAATTCTTAATATTAATGTATTATTTAAACATTGTATTGTTTAATGTTTAATGCAACAGATCTTAAATTCTTTAGATTCTGTGGGATCTAATCGATCCCTTATGGCTCGTTTCCGCCGAGAGATCGTGGGGAAATTTAATCTGGGTCTAAATCCGTTCCCTAACACTGTAAAGAGCTGTGATTTCTTCTCAGATTGAAAATGAGATGAAGGAAGAACAGAAAGAGAAAAGTGTTCTATCAGAGCCCCTCGCTAAACTGTCAGACATCTTCAGCACTCAGAGGAAAGAGGAAGATGGCATGATTGCTGAACTGCACAGTCTGTCCAAACGGTACATTCATCTCTTTAATACTCTTTCTTCTTTGCTTTATCACGATGACTAACTTGAACTTTTTAGATTTCAAGTGATCAATGTGTTCCTTTGTTTTAGGTTAGAGGAGAATAAACTGAAACGAGATGAGGACGTTATATCCATTGCCAAATGTAGATTTGAAATCAAAAACATGAAAGAAGAGATGAGACAGCTTCACGACTCTAACATGTATGATTTGTTTTATGACTGTCTTACTACATTACAAGTAAATGGTTTCATACGTTTATCTGTGTGGTTGTCTCTCAGAATCAATGCAGAGATGTTCAAAAAAACTCTGGTGGAACTGGAAGGTCAGTTGGCCAAACACAATATGAGCAGGTCTGTTCAACATCTTATTTTAATATTTTATGATATATCTTCTTCAGGGAACTAAACTGCAAAATGGACTTGAGAAACGAAATTGTGCACAATAATAAAAAAAGCATAATTCATATGCCCCAAATAAACGTAGTACTGAAAATATGAAAAACAAGCAGTTTATCTTGAATAACGCTTCTCTTTGTTAAGCAATTGGTATTTTAATTAATTCAATTAATTGTATACATTAATTGGTATTTTTTATCATGCACAATTTAGCTAACAAGACAACAATACAGTTTAATTTTTTAGAGAGAAAAATAAATTCATTAAAAACTGAAATAATAGAATACAAAAAACATAAATAAATCATTTTACAAATTAACAAATAAGGTTTCAGCTGGTTTAATTCATGTTTAAATGTGGTTAAATGTAAAAATAAATTAAAACGAGTATAACTTGATCTACATATGTCACAGTTAACCATGATAATTGTTATTCGTCCTCTAATCATTGTTTACATGGTCACATTACATTTTTATATCCAGGGCAGCAGTTGAAGCTGAGCGAGAGAAAATAGATAAATCTCGCAAAACCCTTGAAGAGGAACACGGGGAGTATGTAAAGGAGATCAATGCAACCATCGGACAAACAGAGAAGAGACATGGAAAGCTGCTTGATGAGGTCTGACAGAAACACTAGACAGTAGTGGTGGAAATGCAAAGAGACGTCACTGTATCTAAGGCATGTTGTTGTTTTTGTAGAAGAAGAAACTCCAGAACCATGTATTACTGAATTCAGTTATAAAGGATCTTGCAGAAGACCTGGCAAATTTAGAGGAAGTGGGAAAACAAATGGAAATGAACTACCAGGCTGAAATTCAACAGCTTACAGTAAAAGAGAGAATCCGTGTTCATACACTTATTATAGGCTCAATAAAACATTTCAAGATTGATGTGGTTTAGCTAAGCGTGCATCTGAAAACTAAAAATGCATGTCTTGTGTCTCAAAAGAGGGATGTAGAATCAATCACTCAAGATCATATGGAGAAAGAGCAGGAGCTCAAGGACCAGGAGTCGATTTTAGAGACGGTGGAGTCTCAGTTTGACATTGACCACCTCAAACATCAGACTTTAAAAAACCAAATAACAGGTACAAACTTCATTTCTATTCTCCTCACGTAGCTCAACACTGCACCATACCTGAACTATACAGTCACAAACTGGCCACCTGTTAGTTCTCAGCTAGCATTTTCTTCTTTATGAGATATGATTTACAATATATAACTGGGTCATTCTATAATTGCAAATTGTACATATTGAGAAAGAATAGAGATTGACTTTTGCATAGTAAATTGATGTTTTTGACAGTTTTGCATTGGCAAAATCAATGGCAGTTGTAGGATAACTGAACCTCTAAAAGTTTTTGTAAGAAATTTGTGTTTTTATTTTTTACCAGAGCTGGCAACCCAAAGAGAACATCTTGAGGTCTCCATTGAGGAGGTCACAAAACAGACTGCTGCTCTCCTACAACCAAAGGTCAAAATTAACGAAGCATTTTCCAATCGTGTGCTAGTTTATTTGATGGCTTTAGTGTCCATTTGTATGTTTGTAGGAAGATCTGAAAGGAGAGTTAATGACTTTGAGGACCAAGCATATGGAGATGTTAACTGCTCATACTGCAGTGATCAGTGAAGTCGAAAAAAGCATCTATGAGAATAAGGTCAAGCTGGAACAAGTTACGATGGAAAACAGTCGCCTGCATGTGGTGAAAACGCACACTAATCAGCACGCAAACACATACCCTTGTTAGCATGCCGCTTGATGTTTTCAACAGTGTTTTTCTTTTCAACAGCGCATTGAACAAATGAAGGAGGAACTTTTGGATGCAAAGAAAGACAAGGAAAAATATATGCAGGAGGCAGAGTGGATGAACGAGGAAGTGCAGGCCCTCTTTAGTGAGTCTTTTGACAATGACTTTTAACATTTAAAAATATTCTGCTCTTAGTATAATGATCCAAAACAAATAATGTCTCTTTTCCATTCCTTAGAGACTCTAACAGACACCTGGAATACAAATATGTTGCTTACTGAGGTACAAAAAAAACGTCAAAACACATTACCGTTGAGGAATGTTCCTGGTTCAATATAAATGATCTCAATCAATAGCACTTGTGGAATGCTGTTAATTATTACTTGGTTTGTCCCTCAGTATATAACAAAATAATAATACATGCGTGTAGAGTCATGCACTTACAAAGGCCGTCTAATGAAAGCGCTTCCTGCTTTTAGAATTTCCTGTAAAGTGGGGGATGCCAGAAATATTTTCCATGGTAATTGTCAACAGATGCTATTCATCAAGATTACTGCAATGAATCTGGAACATTCCTTAAAATTATGTTTTCTGAAGTGGCTATTAAAAACCTTTTTCTGAACTTGATGTTTTGCTGAAGGACTTTATCAGATGTTACTGTACAATAAATGAACTAATCTAGACTCTTTTATATTAGGAATCTGCCAATCAAGACCAAAAGATTGTGGAGAACTTATACAATCTAATAGTGAGGATTCAAGAAAGAAAACATCACATCAGCGACATCAACAACAGACTGGAGAAAGAGTTAGTTGGGATGAGCTCCGTGTTAGAGAAGCCACACTTCAAAAACACTTAGACTTTACATTAATATGGAACAATATCTTCTGACATTTAAAACCTAGTTTACAGAGACTTCAATCATTAAATATGTTTTAGTAATTTAAAATGTATTATTATAGAAAGTAGGGTTATAAGATTTCATTTGAGCATTATAATACATGAACTAACAATGAGCAAAATATCTACATGCATTAATCTTTGTTAAATATATCACAACTAAGCAAAAATCTGTCAGTTTATTTAACAATTCAAACTCAGCTGACAAACATTCATTTTCATAGATCTGATGGCCATGAATGTAAATCACCACCATGTATAACATAACATACTACATATTTAATAAATCTGTAAAACATTAATATCCCTATTCAGTTTGTTATATTCCACAACATCACTGTAAAACTTATAAATATACATCCTCAATAAGAGAAATCTTTAGTCAAGTTGTAAGGATGAGTGTCTGAGAACACTGAAAACTCATACTTATACTCACAATACAATGTGTCAGCAGATTTACATATTCAGCAGCAAAACAATCATATAATGCCACATGCAAATTTGCCACAACATACCTTTTATAGTGTTAAGCTTTTATCCATGCATGAAAACAAAGCGTAAAGACATACAATTATATTTGGCACAACAACGTTTGTCATGAAAAGGGTTAACATTACTTCAGGGCTCTCAGGAAATTCACAGACCAGCTGTTTCATATTTAACACAAAACAAATACATTGTACATAACAACAAATTGTTGATTTGTATTTATTCTTGACAACAGATACAAATCACAAAAAGTACCAAAACCTAAATGAGTCATATATACTTAAGTTACCATAAATTTACAAAAACATCTACTTTCCAAAATTCGCTCTCAGGATTCAAAGAAAAAGAGTTGGGAAAAGAATATACTTCATAAAGTATTTTGTTTGATCTGTTCAATACAAGCAAACAACACATAATATTCATAGACGTAAAAGAAAACGTTATGGCTCTTTGGTCTCTGTGCCAAAGGTGTCATTAAAGTAAAAGTCTCTAACGTGAGTTTGAGGGAGGTGATTCTCCTACACAGGAAGTGACATCAGTGTCCATTCCCACCCTCTGACAGAATTCTGTTTGGCTCTGTGAACCTGGCCGTCAGCAGGTAGAAGAGAGCGGGTCCGGGCACCAGAGCCAACAACGGCAAATCCTGCCCCAGTTTATCCAGTCGGGATATGGAAATGATACCATATGCATGGAGGAGCCAATGGCTGAAGAGAACTACGAGGCGTTTCTTCTTAGCCACAAGGTTTTTGAAAGACTGTGGGAGATAAGTCACAAACAGTTTTAACGTCTTTGAAAATTAAACAAAAGGCATTATGGGGGAAAAAACAGTGCACAATGTATTTACCTGTATCTCTGAAGCTGACATGTAAACTGCCAACGTGACCAACGATAAGACCAAAATAATATATGGAAATGCATAATCTGATGAAATAAGAAAGGGAAATACAAAAACCATAAGTGTCAACCAGAGATATTAGAATTAGCTTAAACTAAAACCATAAGAAAAAAAATTGTTACTTAAAAAGACAATAAACTTCAATAAAATAGCAATAACAAAATAAAATGTATTTAAAAACCCTGTCATTTTATAAAAGCTAATAAAAATTTTACTAAATGTAAAATTAAAACAATATAAAATTTAATTAAAAAATAATTCAGATTTAAATTTCGGCTAATTTCTGATCTTAATTTCATTTAAAGGGGTCCTATTATACTCTTTTACAAAGTCATGATTTAGTTTTGGAGGTGTACTAGAAAATGCTCTCATGCTTGGTGGTTCGAAAATCACATTATTTTTCACATAATATATATTATTCTAAATGTGTTGTGATTGGTTAGCTGTCCCAGTGCGTTGTGATTGGCGAGCAGCTTAGACTGTGTTTCAGTATTGCCCCGCCCCTTGCCAAAACAGCAAGTTCATCAATATTGCCATATCAATTCAGACCAGGAGAATATTGAACAAGAGGATCATGCAGAACCTTTGCACGCACGGATATTGCAAGACATATTAAAGTTGTAATGTTATTGTTGTTGTTTTTTTGTCAACAACAGCTGAAAAATAACTGAATTTACCATGTACAGATAAGTGCAGCGGTAATAAGTATTATTTTATTGTTAATTCTAACATTATAACATGAATTGCAGTGAAACTGTCATACAGCTGAATTTATTTATACTACAGTCCCACAGACTTACACTATTTGCGGCCGCATATATATATGCAGATTAATTCTCTGCCAGCGGGAGAGAGAGAGGTTTCCCCGGTAACGCTGTACACAAAGCAGAGCTCCGTTCACAAACACTGCTTTATCAGACATTATATGCAAGATGAAATGAAAATGACATCCAAATTTTCTGAAAATATTTGGTTTCCATCAGAAATATAGTGATATAAAAACACCTGCACCAGGTATCGATTTTGAAATGTGCAGTGCTCAACAGAGCATGTGAGTGGAGTGGAGCGGAAGTGGACGGTCATATTTCCTTCAGAGCGGAGAGCGCCATTCTGAAGACTCCACTCCGCTCGCTCAATACGCTCAGCGCCGCTCGCTCAACCCAGAATGCCCTTTGGTAATTTGCTAATTCGAGAATCTGTGGAATAGGCTGAGCAATAGTTTGTCTAAGCTAATGTTTCTAAAAGCAATCATTCTAAAATCCGGTGAAGCTTGACAGATGTTTTAATAAACCGCATTTCCCTGCAGTTTTGGCCTATTTTAATTTTAGAAAGTGTGTTTCTTTAATTTTCACCACTAAATAATTATTTAAGTGCATTTCATCGTGTGTGTGCTTTCATGGGTCTGATAAGCAAGGTGTATTTTGTGAAATTCTATACGTGCATTTCATCTTGTGTGTGTTTTGAATGTTCTGTTGCACAATAACTTTTCCTGTGTTTTCATGGAAAAGTATAGGCTACTTTTTCAGTTATTGAATTTTTTCACGAAGGTTTGCCAAGTGACTTCAAAAACAAGACAAGTTTTTAAATTAATCATTTTAATTTATTACAATTCTACAAGCTGAACGTCACCCTGAAACATAACCGTTACTTATCTGACTACTGCTTTAATTGATACATTTATTCAATAGTTTCATTATAAACAGGGGAAAAAAAATTATGTCGCGGGATTTGGTTTAGCGGTGAGCGTGAGCGGAACATTAGCGGAGCGTTTGCTTCGGGCCGTGAGCGACAGAGCGGAGCACACGCCCACAAAGCGGAATATTGAACTGAGCGTCACACCGCTCCATTTCGATCACATGCTCTGGTGCTCTGCCAAGCGTTCTCCCCACCCCCAACCATTCGATTTTCAGTAGGCGGGATTTATCTTTGTGATATCACAAATACAGGAAAACAACTTTGTAGTCCAAACGAGCCGCTCGTTGTAGTTCTTGAAAAGGGATTTTTTTTTTAAACAAAACATCTCCCTTTGTAGTGGACTTTGAGATTTGTAACGTTGTCTATCTTTTTTGCCCAAACATACACACTGACTAAAATTATAAGAGTGAAAACCCATAATAGAACCCCTTTAACCTGATCTATTAAAATAACTAAAACTTAAATAAAAATTACTAAAAACTATAAAGACATAAAAAAATCAAAAACATCAAAATGACTAACATTTTTAAATCAAAAAAATTACAAATTAAAAAAATTGGAGAAAAAAAATCAAGAATCAAGATATTATTAAATCTATATTAGTATCTCAGTGGTAAATTAATACTGATGTCAACTAGGTACACTTTCAAATGTTCATTATAAAAGAAAAGTGTGACACTCACAAAGAAGTCCTCCTCCGACTGCCTGCAGGACAGTGAGGATCGGGAAGAAGTACAGCGCTGCGTAGATGCTCTTGAAACGATCGGTCTTGCCTAATCCGCACGCAATCTTTTTAACCAGAAGTGGCCGCAGAAGCATCATAAAAACCAGACAGAAGGCGTAGTAGATCAACACGATGGTGTACCTGAAAGAACAGGTCATCAGAAAGCAGCAGAAATAACTGGTGTCTCAAATCAAATGAAATGTCATTTTGAAAAGGCCACTCACAGAGGGAACACAGCCTCCTGCGTGCAGTGCAGAGTGGTGACGTAGTCTGGACTGGGGTTGTACAACATGGTGTACCAGTCAGAAAGCATCTTAACCTTACAGGAACGAATAGACAGTTGGCCGACAGGATCGTTGAGAAGCAGAGTCACTATGCCAGCAGCCGTGCACTCAAATAGAGCGGTGATATGCTGGAAAAGGGCACTAGAACTGGAGATGGTATTAAGAGAGCATAGGTTAGTTTGAAGCTCACCTTAAAAATGCATTATTCAAGTTTAAAGGGATAGTCTACCAAAAAATGGAAACCTCATTGTCAAACCTCACGTCATTCCAAACCTGCATGACGCTCCTTTTTTCAGTCAAACGTAAAAGAAGATATTATGAAGAATGTTGTTAACCAAACAGTTTTGGTTCCCATTGACTTCAATTGTATGGACAAAAAATACAATGGAAGTCAACGAGAACAGAAATTGTTTCATTGCAAACATTCTTCATACTATGCTTTTCATGTACCACAAGAGAAACATGATTTCCGAGTCTTAATTCACCCTTCCACAATTTAAGGCCTAAAAAGGTCTTAAATCACAGCTGAAACTCTTAAATTCATAAACCTATGGCATTAAATGTTGCATGCGATGCGCGCCAAAAATAAAGACAAATAATCTTCCTCAGTATTTTTGTTCTGTTTTCCAATTCAAATATCTAAAAATGCATTTGCTTGAGATGCAAAGTCTTGATTTCTGAAAAAAAAATGTATCAAGTTTATGCTTATTACAAGAACAGACATGTCAACGGGGTATGAAAACTAGTTTTCCATGTAAATTAAGTTGATTCTTCTGAGCCCATTAGCAGATATTTGTTCTTGTTTTAATCACAAACTCACTTAATTTTGTTCAATTTCTCAAAAAAAACAAGACTTCTTATTTTGCCATTTTGCTTCACAAGTAAATGTGTTTTTTTTTAAATACTGAACATCGCTTTTTTTTGCAGCGTGATCAGAAGGTACAGCAAAAGTTATTTCTAATGAATTGCTACATGACATTTACATTTAGAGACCGTATTGATGTACAATATTGTGTTCCATTCAATTTATTCCTTATATTTTCTTTACTTTATCTTCAATTTACCTTCATAAAACCTGCAGAAACCCTGAAGAAAGAAAAGCATACAGGTGTGGAACAACATGAAGGTGAGTAGATGATGACACAGTTTTCATTTTGGGGTGAACTATCACTTCGATCTGCACAATAATATTGCCACATATATCATACTATTGTTTAGAACAAGAAATTCTGCCGGCTACCTTTTCTTCCCAGAGTACCACTCAATAAAGAACCAGTGCAGGACCAGAGGCAGCATCGCCATGAAGCCCAGGTACAGCCAGTCATACAGCTCAGGAGATCCACTGCAGTCCTCACATATCTTTTCATAGTTAGTTCTCTGGCCACGAAGACAAACCTTGATAATAAGAGTGATGAAGGTTATTAAACCCCAAAATATTTCGTCAAATTAAATCCAGTCCACAAAACACCACTTCAGAACACAAACGACCAGACGATTACAGTTGCATTACACTCTTAAAAATATAAGTTTACAAAAGTGTTTTTTTATATATTTCAGTGAACGGATTTTAAAGAAACATCAGGTTCTTCATGGAATCATACAAACTTACAAATAGCCTTTATTTTAAAGAGTGTAACTGACAGTAGTTCTCTTAGATGAACATGTGTGTAGAACTAAAAGTAAAACTTATAATAAAGTCCAATTTGTTATAAGAAGTTCATTTGTTATAATTATCATAGTGCATTAACTAATGTTAACAGATTCAACCTTTGATTTTTTTTAAAACATTAGTAAATGTGTACATTAATATGAACCAAGATTAATAAATGCTGTAAAGGTATTGTTAGTTCGTGTTAACTCAGTCTCATGTTAACAAATAAAACCTCTTTGTAAATTGAAATAAACAATTGTGAACTAGTAAAATGCACATTAGAGCATATGTTCATAATCGTGCTGTTATACTGCACATATGGCCTTTTGCATTAGTACACATTGTAATCATGCATTACACAATGTGTGTGTTATTTAGACCGATTCATGTAAAAAGAGGCTCTTACCCCACATTCTCCTTCAACAGAGTCATTTATAAAGGTCCTTCCACAGTACAGCCCAGGACAAGTGAAGCTCATTGCTACAGCTGCATTACACCCAGAAAAATATCATTACCAATAATAACATCCTTAAATTCAATAGAAAACATTTGAATTGTGTTGTCATGGCAGTAAACTAGCGACTCTATCAACAGCAAGAAAGCAAATATGGATTAATTATATATTGACATTAGCTGCCTGCAGTTATTCGTGATCGTTTTAACATACCCATATCGTATGCAGCATTACAAAATATCCAATCGCTCAGTTTATTGGATTAGTTGATTTTGATTTCAAGCTGTGTGTTCAAAACGACGCAACAGAAACCGGAAGAGCAAACGCCTCCGTCTTCTTCGTGTGATGTGGGACGTGTTGCCAAACGTGAATCGTTTCACAGCGCCACTCACTGGCCAGATTTACTCTCTGCTGGTATATATAAATACAGAAAATATGACAATCATTCAAGTCTACTGTTTATATATGCACCACCATATTGCTTGTTCAGATAGATAAACAAACAGACAGACAGACAGACAGACAGACAGACAGACAGACAGACAGACAGACAGACAGACAGACAGACAGACAGACAGACAGACAGACAGACAGACAGACAGACAGACAGACAGACAGACAGACAGACAGACAGACAGATAGACAGATAGATAGATAGATAGATAGATAGATAGATAGATAGATAGATAGATAGATAGATAGATAGATAGATAGATAGATAGTAATTAATTAAATTAAACACAATAAATTAAACCAATCTTCATAAGAAAGTGCGTAATACAGCTGGGGGGGGGGGTCGGCTCCGGTGTCATGGCAACGGCTTCAAACGTCACGGGGAGGTGCAGGGGCCTGCATCTGTATCACAGAAATAAAATAAGCATGTAGAGCGGCCATTGCGTTAAAAATGTCTAAAAATGGGCGGGCTTCAGCAGCGCGGATGTTGGTCAGAAGCAACGGGCTGACAAACAATTTAATTAACTGGCTATTAAAGTTGCATCGTGTCAGTAGTATTAAAGCGTAAAAAACATTTAGGTCGCTATATACACCGCTGAGTCACGTGATACAGCACTATTCAGAGTGAATCAATCAGTGGTGGATCTTACTTGAATTCACTTAGGCTGAATAGCAAACGTTTATGTTTATAAGGCAGAAACAGTATTCATAGCTAGTGAGCTATTGACAAATCATCTGAAAACGACTTTTTTGATTCAGCATAGATTTTGATAAATTCAGCTATGAGCTAAACTGAGCAAAAGCTGCTTCATCGGAAGCTACCTGTTACTTTTCTCAGCGCTTATCAGAATGCACCAATCACAGTCAATGGTGCGCACTCGATTTGTCATTTTAAATAATAGATTTATGGACAAAGCTATGGGATATTTCCATTTTTATTTCCGATACTAATTCATTATATTATAAAACTTGAAAATATTAAACACATTAGGGCGAAATGTCTCCAAATAAAGACACAAAACGTCCTGAATCTCCATGCGTCTCCATGGTGAATTGGCTTTTCTGTGCCTCCAAGCGCTCCCTAGCGGAATAACGATGTTTCGTCTCGTATTAACAATAACCCAGCAGCATTGTCAGCTCAATCATCTGTAACAGGGGAGGGCACGGGGAACATTCTTTACTCCAAGCACAGTGTATGGCATCAAAGGAGTACATAGGGACCACCTGTGACACCGTAGCGCATACTCGTTTTCACTGTGATTCGGGCACGGGAGATACTAACAAGGGATGAATTCTCTTCCACCCCGTGGATGCGCCCTAACCGTGTCCAATGGATCTCCTCCCCGGCATCAGCAACGCGACCGTCGACAACATGTCGGGCTCTGGATTCATTTTAGAGATTGCGACCATCAAACCCGTTGTAAGCAGCCTGAGCACTCAGGCCAGCAACTATACAGCCGGGGGCGAGATGCCCAGCGACACCCCAGTGAGGAGTTTGGAGGGGAACTCGGTTCTCCAGGGCATCGCGGTGGCTGCGCAAGCTCTGCTGCTCCTGGCCATCTTCTTACTGTCCAGTCTGGGTAATTCAGCGGTCGTGGTGGTTATAATCAAACACAGGCAGCTGAGAACGGTCACTAACGCGTTCATCATGTCCCTGTCCCTCTCCGATTTCCTCACGGCCGTTCTTTGTTTACCCTTCTCCTTCATGATGCTCTTCAGCAAGGATGGCAGGTGGCTGTTTGGGGAGCCCTTCTGCGTCGCCAACGGCTTCTTCAACACCTGCTTCGGCATCATCTCCACCCTGACCATGACTCTCATCTCATTCGACCGCTATTATGCTATCGTCAGGCAGCCGCAAGCCAAAATCGGCCGGAGGAGAGCGACCCAGCTCCTGGCGGCCGTTTGGTTCTCCGCGGTGGTTTTCTCGTTTCCTTGGTACCTGCTTATGGAGACCTCCAGACGCTTGGTGGTGCACAAACAGGGGTTTTACCATTGCATGTACGTATTCCACTCTGGCGCCTCCAGGATGGGCACTGCATACAGCGTAGCGTTTATAGTAGCGTGTTACCTGCTTCCCTTCGCCCTCATGTGCTTCTGCCACTACAACATCTGCAAAACCGTCCGGCTCTCGGAGATCAGGGTGCGGCCGGTGACCACTTACGCGCACCTGTTACGCTTCTACAGCGAGATGCGCACCGCCACCACCGTGCTCATCATGATTGTGTTCATCATCTTCTGCTGGGGACCCTACTGCCTGATGGCCATCATCACCGCGCTCGGGAGCTACTCCTTCAATCCTGCCATGGATACCGTGGCAATCTGGATGGCGTGGGCTAACGGTGCCATCAACCCGTTGATTTACGCCATAAGGAATCCGAACATATCCATGCTGTTGGGTCGGAGCAGAGAGGAGGGATACAGGACTAGAAACATCGCCGCGTACCTGTCCACGCAGACGCAGCGCCGGAACCGGGCGGACGGGATTAGAGACCGGTACGTGAGCCGCCACGGCGCAAACAGCCACCTGTCTTCCTCCAGCCCGGCCAACGGCGGAGATGTGGCCATGTGGGCCTGTAAAAACCCTGCGGTGTTCTTCTGTAGAGATGCGCATCCGGATACGATCACTGACCCGGCGGTGCCCAAAGTTGAGACTGCTGACACCAGTCTGTAACGCGGTCACACTTTATGATGACGACGGGAGGTGCTACAGGTGTACAGTGGCACCCAAAATAACTTGGGTCGCACTTAAAAAATGTAACTTTTCGTTTATTGCATTGGATAGCAAAATGTCAAGTCAAGCTTAAACATTTAACACAAACGTTTCTAATGCAATGATACTAATAGTACATAAAGTGTAAGTATAATTAATTCAGAACTCATTTTTTTCAATTCCTTTACTTTCAAACTCATTTTGACATAGCCTATATATATATATTTATGATTTTATGACATTCAAATTGTTTGCATATACCAGAGGCTGTTTAGCCTATTGATATTTTGCTCATACAATAAACATATAGCCTATTTTATTAGAGACCCTTAATATCATTTTCTTGTTAAGTGATATTTATTCTGGCACTTTATTGATTTTTATTTTACATTTACTATGTATTTTATTGCAGCAGTTTCATTTTTTGCAAGTAAAAATTCACCTGTAGTACCTCCCTTCAGATTTCAGTAAGTCATATGCATTTAAATAAATTGGAACACTAATCAAAGTTTCATGTCAGCTCCAAATATTTGATTGTACATTACCTATAATATTATTATGTTATATGATGTTTAAAGAAGCATTATTTTGTGTGTATTTTTAAAGCTGAAGCATGTAGACTAATATAGACGTCCCTAGCGCCACCTAGCAAACTCTGAATGTGACGCTTTACGAAAAACAGATAAACCCCGCCCCCATCTCACGCCATTGGTCGAGCCAGTATTGTAGTGTACAGTAGGACTAGGCTCGCTCTCTTCATAACACTGTTAAAACTTTACATTCTTCAGCTTTACATATAAAAAGGCCTATACGTAAAAATATCTAAGTTTGAATGTAAATTGAATTTAAGATGCATTGTATTCTTTATTCATGATTATTAAGTCATTATAAAGTGTTACCTTATTTTTTATCTTTTGATACCATTAACTTATATTCGAAACTAAACTCTCCAAGCATGAGTTTATTAATGTGATGAATCAGCAGATAAAGTGTGTGTCTGTGTGTGCAAAGATGAAAGTCACTCTTGAGCCTAATGCGAATGCTTTACAACACTGTGAATGAAATCTCTCTCACAGCCTGTTCAGCATCCACACCGACCTGGAATATTAACAGTGAACCGGATGAGAGTGGAGAGGATTTTATAACGCTTTAATTGAGCAATCGGTCATAAAGACATGGTCGTTTAATAGGGCTAAATCCTTTTTTTTTTACATTGTAAAATGTCTTCGCTTTTAGGTTTGCAGCCTTCACCGAACCATATACCTGCTTCTCTAATAAAAAAGACCTCAAAATCACACATAAAATTAAATAGAAATAGAATATAATTTCCTTTAATTGATCTGTAAACAGCATACATTTCTGTCAAATAATTCATCATATTTTTTGAGGGAAAAACTCAATAAAATATTTTCTCTGAGATTTTGGAAGATCAGCTTAAAACTTGTAAATAACAAATACAACCAACAAACTGCCTTAATTGTTGGATGTAGCATGTTTACAGAATACAGAAATATATTAATATCAGTATTTAAATATTTTAAACAATTTCTATATCATTTTTAAGCAAGAATTGATCAAATTCTGAATGTATTTGACCGTGAGACTGCCATTTATTAGTTCCATGTGTATATATCAGTGCTTTTTAGTCTTTTATGAAAATGTGTTTGGATTGACGTTTTCTGCAAACATTCATCAGTATTTATAGAGATGTAAGACCAGCTTTAGAGATCTAGAAAGCTATATTGTGTTGATAATCCAAACTAACAAAAGCACGGGGTCTTTTATATGTGAAGCTTTCCTTGAATCAGATGTATTTTAGAGACAGCACAAGCAGGCATAAGAGTCATAGGCCTATTTGTTTATCTTGTTGGTTTCAGTCATAGGAGAAAGATTATCATTTTCAAATACACAAATTATAATTTTTTTAAATCTCAGACACTTCAGATTTGAAACAAGCGATTATGAATTAAACATCGCCATACATTATGTCTTTGACAGCGGTTTGCCTGAAATAAAGTTTGAATATGTTTTATCCATTTCATGCTTTGTTTGATTACTATTCACAAATAACTCTGACATTAGAATTAATCCTTAAGTTAAGTGCAGTATTGTTGTGTAATTATGGAGCACTTTGCTAATCTTAATAATTTCAGGTCATGAAACTGAAGTCAAATCAGCAGTCAAACACCAATGCAGTGACCCACATGGGTTTATTTATTGATTACTTCTCATATCCAAATTAATTCTTAAATAAAGAAAACAGAACATCCCGCCAACAGAGGAAACTATTACAACGTAATACAATATAACAAAGAACTATTAGTGAAAAAGATTTAATGACATCTGATCAACAGGAAAAAAAATTATTAGCACAAAATATTAGTGTCAAGGACTAAGAGAAAGCATTGGTCTGAAGAGTTAACACTGAGTATATGTACATATATACAACCTTAAACAAGAATATACATGCACGGCAGACAGTTTGGTTTGCTTGAGATGCAGGTTTTGCATACACAGCCGTTTTTAATGAATGCTCTTTTTGGTAACCGCAAAAATATTGCATCTTTCAGTCATCCTCTAAAATATATTTGCAATCAAAGTTTGACCTTAACATTTTTTTCACTATAATTCCTGTCGGTATATTTATACATGGCATCTGTAGATTTATAATAAACTATTTGATTTCAATAACATTTTATACAAGATGTTGTTTTGTGGATTTTAAAGTTGTGCATTGTGCTTTAACAGGTCCGGAATGAACAAACAATCGCTTGTGCTCGAGTTACACGCGTAACAAAAGGAAATACTCTTTACAAACAAACCAATTACAGCGTCCAATGATATACAAGTATCACGGTGTCCCACAATTGACAAAAATCACCTTTCCTTCCAAAACACTGACTTTTAGTGTTTAGCACACCTCATATTGCAAAACAAGGCCTGTTTCTTGATAGTGCACAGTTTACACCGACAATAACTCGAGCAGTATCTGAACAGACAGAAATAAATGGGGTTTATGGTTTCCAGGCAAGCAAAACTGTGAAAATTGGTGTATTTCAGCACCCGTTTGTAGCCCTTTCTGCTCATTATGTCTGTGAACTGGTGCACAAGCACCGTACAAACTCCTGCCATCTTCAGCACAAACACTGTCAAAACTCATTTACATGTTCAGAAAAGACTTTATAAATCCTTAAGAAGTATTTTGGCAGTCAGCACAACACAGGGCCTGGATATCCTCTCCAGATCTAAACTGAGGTAGAGCTGTTGCACGCGTGTGTAAAGTCTCAGCTCTACCAGCAGGAGGCAGCACTCGCTCGCGCGGCTTCCTCAGATGTTGAGTTTGGTGATGGGTCTCTCTCTGCTGCTCTCTGCGCTCTGCTTGACGGGACGCTTGCGGTTGTGTTTCATCTTTGAGAGGTCTTTGTCGAACACCTCCCCGGATCGGAGTGCGGACACCAGATCGTCGAATTCTCCATCCTCCTCGCAGTTCTCTTTGGCCTTCCGGGCTTTTCTTTCCTTCTCACGCTGCTCCTTGAGCTGTTCACACAATATTTTAGATTAATCAGAACTGTAAGTTTTACTTTTGTCTTAATGTCTGTCATTGTGCTGCAGGGAGGTGTTTAGTTTACTCAATGCGTACTACACAGTGTACATTAAAGGCAGCATACTAATACTTTTACTTAATTTTGAGGGCCTTATTTATATTACCTTCCTCCTCTCAATCTGTTGCATGCCTTTATTCAGATTAATTCTCAGATTGCTAAAGGACAAGGATTTTTACAGGAAAAAAATTACAGAAGCTGCATTTTTTTCCGTTTACATATTTTGGCATTTGGTCCGTTTACATATTACACTTTCTTGTGGAGATGTACTCTTTTTTAACTTTAAAAAATGGGTAGAAACAAAAACAGACTTGTCAATAGTTAAAGAGGACCATCCGACTTAGTGTACATAGTCAAGTAATCAAAGTACTGACTAGTAAAACAAATTTCCACATAAATATTAAGCAGCACAGCTGCTTGTAATAATAAGAAATGTTTTTTGAGCAGAAAATCAGCATATTAGAATGATTTCTGAAGGATCGTGTGACACTGAAGACTGGAGCAATGATGCTGGGAAATTCAGCTTTGCATCACAGGAATAAATTCTGTTATAAAACATGTCAAAAATATTTAAATTATAATAATATTACTGTATTTTGGTCATATAAATGCAGCCTTGGTGAGCATAGAAAACTTCTTTAAAAAACATAGATCTTACAGACCCCAAATTTTTCTATTGTGAAATGATGTGTGCTAGTACAACACATTTAGAGAGGATCTAGCAAGGGATGCATGTGGATGTGTTTGAGATGGACTCAATGCATGCTTGTTGACATTACCTGCGCCTCCATGCGGGCTCTGCGCTCTTCCTCCTCCTTGCGTCGTTGCATGTTCTCATTGTCCTGTTTAGCTTCACTGAAGGCCTGTAGGAACTGATCAAAGATGCCAAAGAACTCATCGGGCTGCATGCGTGTGGCGTCCTCCCCGAAGTGCTTCACAGCCTTCTCAAACTGTGCAGAATGAAAGACAAGGACATTTAGGACAGTGATTCTCTCGTATAATCCTTATTTTACTTTGGCGAGTAAAGACAAATGGTCATCATAAACTCTGCTAGACTGAACTAGTGTTCTTCTCGTCATACACTACCATTAAAAGGCTTGCAGTCAGTAAGATTTTTTTCCCATGTTTTTCAACAAAGTTTTTCAACAAAGTTTATGTTCATGTTGCCTTTATTTGATCAAAATTACAGTAAAACATCATTACAAAATAATTCAAATTAATATTTTAATTCATTTTATATAATTGATAATATTTTCTCTTTTAATTTATTTTAAACTATAAATTATATTTCTTTGATGACAAAGTAGATTTTTCATCATCATTACTCCATTCTTCAGTCACACGATCCTTCAGAAATCATTCTAATATGCTGATTTGCTGCTCAAGAAACATTTCTGATTATTATCAATGTTGCTCCGCTTAATATTTTTGTGGAAACTGTGATATTTTTTTTCTTTGATGAATACAGAGTTCAAAAGAACAGAATTTATTTGAAATATAAATATTTTCTAACATTATAAATGTCTTTAATGCCACTTTTGATCAATTCAATGCATCCTTGTTGAATAAAAATATAAATTTCCTAAAATATAAAGAAAACGTACTGACCCCAAACTTCTGAATGGTATAGTGTATGATTAATGAAATGAGACGTTATCCAGATTTGGTTGACAGATCCTTAATTTCTCACAAAGATCAAACCTTCATCTGTATCTTTGCCAACCCTTTAGAAACCAGCTAGACCCCAACATAATATCCAAGCACTGCGGCAGCATCAAATCCATCCCAGGATCAGACTGGAAGAACCTGCCTTTGAAAGTGATCTTCAGCCTGTGGCAGTTAAAGATTACAGTCCATGTTTCCAGCGGTTCCAATGTCCACAGACGGACAGAAGCCCATTAAACTCCAGTGAAAGCAGTGATTTAACATCTACAAGGCTGAGTTACATGTGCCAGCATGGAACGGTGAAAAATCTGGCATTTCAGACGCTTAACGACGACTTCAAAGCTGCAGCGGAGCAACTTTATGTGAGCTCTCATATTTAAATGACCAGATAGAGTGACAAGCCTCGCTATGTTCAAACCTCTCATAAACCTTTAACATCTATTAGCTCCTCGGTGCGCTTTCGTTCTTACCAAATCCTTGGCGTCCTGAAGAGAGTCTTCCGCCTCAGAGAAACTGAAACCAGCCACAGTGATGAACTGACTCACAACAGACACAAACTTATCGCCGTGGATCTGAGGCTGACTCTTCTGGTACTCCAGCTCCTGTTGAGAGAGAGACAGATTTAAACAATAATCATAAGTGCATTTCATTCAGAGGAGTCTCAAGAAAACACCATAGAAACCTAGCAACCTAACTTCAAATCTCAAAGTTCTTTCTAGTTTTCATGTGTTGTAACCATAAATAATAATGTTTTAGCCAATGATACTATTGTATAAATAGATACACTTGCTACACTGGATGACCTCACAAGCTGTAGAGTAAATGAGAGAATGTCGCTTACCGTCTCTACGCTTTTTAGGCCAGTGCGCAGATTGTTTATGTCTTTCTCCAGTTCAGTCATGCTGGGAAAAAAGGAAGAAAAATAAGTTGGAGAGAGAGATAATGTTTCACTGGACAATTTGCAGACCCTTTAATCTCATTTGCAATGGCTGAGGAATGAATCACATCAAACAGTATCTTCACACAGTGACTATGGTTCTGCCAAATAGGACATGTTCCTGGATCAACAACTTTTGTTGGTGCTGGAACAACTAACCCCGTCCCAAACTATAAACTACCCCTAAACTGAGAGCGAAATGATAGTCTGAAACTGTTCAGGCTCTCAGCACTAACCATCTGATTGGTTGTTAAAGGAATATTCCAGGGTTCAATACTAAGTTCTGTTGAAAAGTTGGATGTTAAGTATTTTAGGCTCGAAAAAACAAATGAACAAAAAAAAACGAATATTCTGAAATATTATAAGCTTTTTGTTTAAATACATTTTAAAATGTAATATATTCCTTTGATGCAAAACTGAATTTTCAGCATCATTACTCCAGTCTTCAGTGTCACATGATCCTTCAGAAATCAATCTAACATGCCGACCTAATGCTCAAGAATGTTCAAAACCGTTGTGTTGCTTAATATTTTTGTGAAAACTTTTTTTTTTTTTTACAGGATCCTGACATTATAAATACTTTACTGTTTTGCACAACGATCATTTGTGGTATAACACGATTACCACAAAATAATTACTCATCCCATGAATAGAAACAGAAATATGAATCCTATGATTTTCATAAAAGCACTTACGTTAATTCTTATCTTAAAACCTTTGTATTATTTGAGCTTTATACTACGGGGCCATTGAATGCTTGAATCTGATTGGCTGATGAACGTTCCAGGCACCGCATTACATGTCCATATCACTTTGCCAAATGATTTGCGTTATTCGGTGTTGCCAGATTGGGCGGGTTGTGCTTCTTTTGATCGGCTTGGACCGGAGAATAACGCATTGGGCGGGTAGACAAAAATCAGCTGCTTTTTTCTTTAGTCATGTTATTTTAATATGTTAGATCTCTAGTATCACAGCAAAATAATGTGTAGTGCAGTCATCAACCCTTTTTGGTTTGGTTTAACAGAGACTTGTCAATCAATTTACCATCTTTTATGTTGATGAGATGTGATGACTCTTGAGTGACGGGGTTTTGGCGCTATAAAGGGCAAGGTTTAAATGTGCAGCTATATATTCATTCATTCGTTTTAGTTAAGTGATTGCGATGGCAAAGTGGCTTAAATATAAGTTACACGATAAAGAGTCTAAGAGTAACTCAAATCTCACAACGCAGATTACACATGGTGAGAGATGAATAAAAGACTTATAAATGTAATTGTAACTGAAATAAGAGAACAGTTGAATGATTTCATAAAAATCTAAACTGAATATGGGACTATACGATGCTGTTCTGCATCAGAACGTCTTTTAAACCGTCCAGACTCTACGCTGGTATACTTGGCATTGACAGCTGCTGGACTTGAACAGTTTTGACTGTGCAAAGTTCTGCATTATGTTCTAAAATGTGTACTTCGTGAAATACGTGCTGTAGTTCTGTCTGAAGATAAAGCACAAGACACAGGTAAGCGCATTATTGTTGTTAATTGTTATTATTATTGTTTTATTTTTGCTGTCAGATTATCATACAGTATGCATCAATGGATAACACATTTTTGGCTGTCGTGGGTGTGTGCATGAACGAGAGTAAATGCCAGCTAATTTACATTGCTTTCTGAGCACTTTATTGCACACTTTTTTCACAAAAATGAGCTTATTACTACTGTGGACATTGAACATGATCCATGTGTTTTTCCGAGGGTTAAAGTCATGGTTCGTTTCTTGATTTCTACTTTGAAAAGATTTCTGTACATTTTAAACATATTTTCTATCTCTCTTTAACGCATTTGCCCTGTTTTGATCCATATTCTGGTGAAATTTATCTTTATTTTATTATCATTATTTTATTTTAAGGAGATAAAAATGGTCCTTATCGACCTTGATTGACATGACAATAAAATTCTATCACATTTTGGCAGTTAAAATTTTGGGCTGGTTTTTGTTGAAGTGGGCGGGTTTTGGTGAGCTTTTGGGCTGGAAATCGTCAACCCGATCTGGCAACACCGGCGTCATTTCAAATGTCCTTACAGCCTAAAACAGCAAAAGAAGCAAAACCCACAACAACACTGGCCAAACAAATAAATATAGTAAACAAAACGATATAAACGACAGATAATATTAATGTTTTTGCCACAAAATTACGCTTTATTCTGTATGGAAAGCACATATCTAAGCACTCTATCTCTCCCGCTCTCTCTGCCTCACACAGACAGTTTGCACACACGTTAACATACCCACTAATGTTGTTAGCGCTACTCTGACGAGTTTATCAGTAACAGTTTAACAACTTAAAAACGACATGACTTCTCACAAGCGAGGTAACAACAACGGCGCGGTTTGTTAAGAAAATTAACTTTAAGTTTCACTATAACTAGAGACATTCCTGCTGAACACTTTTGAGAGATGCACAGACTCACAGAGGTAATCTCTCTCTCTCTCTCTCTCCTCTCATAACTTAGTCATTAACTGTATTAACTGCATTAGTCTGCTATCAACGGCTCAAGCGTCCATTACGGTTTAAAATTATGTTTTGGAATTAGCAAGGGAGGCGTTAGATGAGATGCAGAAGAAATAATCCTACTCACAATAGCGATTAAAGTAGAAAAAACGGACGAATGCCTTGAAATATATCATCTGATCGATGTCTTGAGGTGTGGCAACCGTAGTATAAGTGGAATAATTGACTCAGAGCAGTTGAATCATTATAAAAAATAATGCACACTCGAGGTGTAACGGGGTGTGCATTATTTTTCTAATAATTCAACGGCCCGCTGTCAATTATTCCTTAATTAAACCGGTTTAAATTATCTTTTTACTGTTGCTTTTGGGTTTAAGGCATTCCATTGTCACTACAAATTTGATAAAGCTTTATACAGAAAAGGTCAGTATGTGAGTTTTTCATTAAAAATTATGCTAATATTGCATAATGTTTATGTCATTTGTTGCTGTACTTTCGATGCCGAGTATTTTAACATTTACCGACCTTTTCACTTCCTTTTTAAGTGCTACACTATTTTAGCAAAAGAGGGACAAGTGTTAATTAATTTGTATGTTAATTAACATTAAGATTATACTAAACCCAGAATACCCCTTTTTAAAGTATTATTCCTACGTGTTTTTCTATTACATGCACTCTTTTTGGAGACACAGAAACTCTTAAGTGGGTGTAATAGTGAGACTTTGTTGCATACTTGACTTTGGCTGCTTCTGGCACGTTGTGCAGATCCTCATGAATCAGGCTGACTTTCGGGTACTTCTGCTCCAGAATGGTAATCAGGTAGTGCAACAGAGTGACGTTCCTATTGAGAAACACACAGCTTGTGTAACTGCACGGCTGGTAGGAGTTTAATATACAGAACAGAAGCCCTGTCTTACTTGTTGATGCTGGACCTGGTGTCAGCGATCTTGTTGAGAGAGGACACTTTGAAGCCATAGGCATTGCCCCTCTGGCCTTTGTTCATGTAGTTACCGAAGGCCAGCACCACCTCCAGAAGCTGTCGAAGATTCTTGCTCTGAAGAACCTCCTTCGAGGCTTTACTGAGAGCTGAGGGAGAACATTATTACACCTACACCTTCATTTCACACAAGTCTAGTAGAGAACATTACAGTATATGGATTTACCTTCCACTTTCGGCTTGATTTCTGTGATTCTTTCTGCAAACTTCTTTTTGAAGAAAAGAGACTGCATTCTTTGCTGGTAGTGGTTGATTCTGTGGTTTAAAAAGAGGATTGAAATAAAACACCACAAATTATAATAAGGACAAAAGTCTGGATACAGCTGAATTAAAGTTTCTTATGATCTTAAAACCTAAAGGTTTCTGCTTATGAAATTAGTTTTGGTGGTAAATACAAATGGTCTAAATTTGAATTCTGGCACTATTGTTTTGATTAATTTAACATTACGTTATATTAATGACTTCGTGTTAAAATGTGGAAAATAGTTAAAACAAGGTACACGTGTCCAAAGGAAACCTCTTGATCTAAAGGCTTCTGCTTAAATGTTTCAAATTAATTTTGCTGACAAATATAAAAGTGTATACATTTGAATTTCTCCTGCTAAATTAATCAACTATAAGTTCAATAAACATTAGTATTTCTGTTATTTCTTAGTTTCGATGACTGTACTTTGATTGTGGAAAATAGCCAAAATGAGGAATAAATGTGTCCAACAATTGACTGGTAGTTTATCAAATAATATTTCATATAAAATATAAAGCATAATAAAGTACAATAAATACTGAAAAAAACTGACTGTGTCAGTTTACTAACAAGGGGTGTACCCATAATGCATTGCTAGAAAACATCTGAAACATTAACAGACAGATATATTTCTGTGGCTTTTCATTGAAGCATGCATGTTCGTGAGACACGTCCTGTTTGCCGCATTAAAATAAGAATAAAAAATAGTCTAATAACACCTGCAACTTGTTTATTTTTTATTAATAAATGGAGCCGCCCATTCTTCATGGCTTTTATATTTATGGCTGACATTCTACAGAGATTAATGACAATGCACAATGAAGAGGCCAAAAATGACGACATACTTCCAGCCTTGTTTCAGCCAATTTCAGGCTTTATGCCAAACTGAGGAAACCGCATTTGGTAACTGAAGTCAAAGATTATTATAGCATGAAACTAAACAGACCAAGATAAGAACATCATTCTGTAAAACAGTTTATTTTCCACATACCGACCTCTACACCACCTTTAGCTTTGTGCGGAAACACCATTTAGTAGATATCGTGTGTTTTGATGGCTCTGTCCAATCTGATGAACGTTATCTCTATTTAATATGTCCCAAACTAAGTGGCTTTTCATGACCTAAATTAATGGTTACCTGCTCATATCATAAAGGAAGCGATCTGCCTTCGCCATCCGCTCCAACTCATGTTTGTGTTCCTCCAGAAGGTCCACGTCACTTTTTTCTGGCACGAACTTCAACAGCTGCAGGGGAAGCAAGCAAGCATACTAATGACTACATTGAGCCAACCAATCAGAAATCATTTTGAAAGAAAAGTCTTAAGGTACAGTACCAAAACAGCCTGTTAGTTCATAAAATAAAATTCAAGGATAAATTATTTAAAAAAAAGATATCCTGGCACTTTTAAGTGATTTGAATGCAATGTGGCCCCATTACTGGAATGCACATCCTCGTCACACTACAATAACTGTTTGATTAAACTGTTTGATACTGTTAAGATTAAAACAACAGCAATCAGGAGTTATAAACCTAAGTCCATTTGGAAAATGTTACAAACATTTACATGCTGCTCTTATTTGGTGATTTGCTTTAAAGTTTAAACAGGGCGAGGTATACAAAGCTGCATTTTATTACCAATATAGCTACATAGCTAGATCAGGTTTTAATTAAACTACAAAACGCCCCATTAATGTGTTTCACTCGCAGGATACACACCACTGACTTTATTCAGACACGTGAAAAGCTGGTACAATATAAAAAGGCTTTGGTATGTTTTATATTTTTACAAACTACAGCAAATTTCACCATCAGTCAGAAAGACAAATGCAAGGATTACATCTTGCCAAAATTGCTTCTGCAAAACAATAATTGCAGACTGGCTAGGACTGTCAGGCTTATGCAATTAAACTTGCAGCCTGTGCAGACGCTGTATCAGCTAATCACAGTTCTGAAATATGTGACGTCAATCCACTGCAATAAAACAGGTTTGTTTTGGACATAAGCCACCTGGAGTTACGAGTTAAAGTGTGAGCTAAGTGATGGAGTATGTGGTGATGCATCTCACCTGCTCCAGCATATCCTTAGGTAGGTCTTCCTGCTCATCCATGGTCAGTATGGCTCTCTTGATCTCCTCATTGGAGAGTTTTATCCTGCAATAAGAACATTTGAGCAAATCAGTACATGTGGTTTTCTCATTTTTAAGTGAACCATACAAAGAAATAATCTGGTCATATTTCCATATCGCTTTTCTTTTGAATTTGGGGGGATATGACAGTTTCCTTGAGATTCACCTGTTTGACATCTAATACTTCACCAAAAAAAACAACAACACCACAGACAGACAGACTTCAAAACAAATAAAATAAATAAATGAGGCCAAACAAATAAAGTAAATAAGATTAATAAATAAATAAAGTAAATAAATACAGTAAATAAATAACATAAAACAATAAATAAATAAATAAAATAAAAAAATAAATAATAATATAAATAAATACACAAACTAAAAAGGCCAAAAAAATTAAATATATAAATATATACACACACCAATATAAATAAATATAATTATATACACCAATAAACAAAAAAAATAAATCAAATAAATAAAAACAAATAAAATCATACATAATAAACCAAAATAAATAAACAAATGCGGAATGCACAAAAAACAATGTTCTGAAATAACTGAACTAACGTTTATTGGTGCTTTAAAATGTTTAAAATTGCTGAATTCCAGGTTTTATTAACATCTGTACATTTTAATCTAATTATTGAAGAGATCACAGGCGTCTCTGTTTATTGCCACTGCTATGGCGACTTGTGATGCAACAGAAAAAAATCAGGGCTAGGATCATCTTATGAATAAAACGCTTGGCTGCAATTGGGTTTTAAACACATCGTCAACCGTCAAACAAAATGGCTTAAGTAAACAAAGAATTGTTCTATAGTGAGTCATGCAGGAAGGTTTATTACTGTGAATGAATCTTAAATGGTCAAAGATGGTGGCTGTGGGTTCCTAATTTACAGACTCACTTGGAAAGAAGAATGTTGCAGTTTTGTGCACGCCGTCCATCGATGACAGACAATTCTCTGACCTTTTTAGAAGTGACGGTGTCATCCTCTGATTCTTTCTGCAAAGAATAGAATGCATTGAAGGTCAATAATCACACTGAAATGAAGAGCAAAATACTGAGAGAGCAAGCTAGAGATGATTTCACACTTAAGGGTTTTAGTGCGAATCGGTCAAAAAGTTTGAGTCCTTGTCAGGTGTGACACTTCGAGACTAAAACGTTTGCAAATATAGCGTGGTTCAGAACACCATAACCGTCTAAAAGCAGCACCAGAGTGATTAGAAACAATCAAATGCAGGTTTGGACTGCGAATGCCGAAATGCGAATGTGAAAACAACAAGAAACCTGCGGTCTCAAAAGTAAAAGCCAAACAGAGTAATGTTTCAAACACAGGAAAACATGCTCATGACACAACCCAGACATCCACAACAACAGAGGCTGAAATCAGTCATCTCCTCCTCTTTAGTGCCAGCTGGGGAGCAGACAGCTAAAAATTGTGAGTTTAGACAATGGCACATCGGGTTTTATTTGGAGGAGGAAGAGGGTGAAAGGGAACGTGTCCAAAAAAAAGGGTGATATTTGTTTTTTAGTTGGTGGAAATCTGTCTCCTTCACTGTTGCATAGACTCCAGATGCATGCAAAACCATCTGCATGCCTCATGCCCACTTGGCTAATTACGAACAGAGACATCTTGAAATACTCGCTAATAAACTGAAATAGGTCATTTAGTTCATTGTGTTTTAAGCTATGCTACAAAAGGCAACAATATGGTGATTATCTGCATGAAGAATGCACTTAACATTACATAAAAGTACTATGCAATAGATGGTCCTTTAATACCAAATTACTTACTGATTACTATATTTATATATGGCATTTGAGTAAATCTCACAAAAATGCAAGAAAATGTCACATTTCATTTCAAAACCAAAATTATATTTTGAAAGAATAGATCATTATCGAAAAATAATTAAGATTAATACTTTTTTTTACATTGTGACGTTTTTTAATGACATTTAAGCACAGACCGTTTAATGCAAAACAAAAAAAACCTCTTCAATATATTAAATATGATTGTAATGGTAAGGTATTTGTACATTGTAGTATTTGTTGTACTGTTTTTATTTGTTGTACTTCTAATTCTTGTGGCTTATTCCAATTTTTTTAAATCACTGCATTATTGCTTTTTAATGTAAAATAGTAACAAGGGCTATATAAGAGTAATGATAATCAGCACTGAAATAATAGGAACCGCTAAATGTGCTTACTTTCCATGACAATAATGTCACAATGCTACAACATTTTCTTTATGCAACATTTAATTATTTTTCTGTTGATTTTGGGATGAAACGTGACCAGAAAATGTATTTGTGAGATTCAACGATTCATATGTCACTACAACAAAGTACTTCAAAGAATTCCATGTAGCTACATGTCCGAAAAGCATGGCATTACCACGGTATCATCACCAAACTAAAGAGTCAGGTCCAAAGACCACTTACCCGTCTAAAGAGATTCAACAGAGAGTCCTTTATGGCAAGCGAGAAGCAGGAAAGTGTTAGTTAGATCAGGAATATATAAAAGGGCAGGAATAAACATCATGCAGAAGAAAAGAGTGATACAATACAGAGGATTGGACAGAAACTGCCTGACACTGCAGTATTTCTCATTGGATGCATTTGGAACAATGTGTGAGACGTTTATAATAAAGGAGCAGACGTGTAAGGATTCTCATCATTCCTTTATGTCACGGATGAGTTACCTGCTGTCTCTGGTAAGCAGAGAATGTTTTCTCCATATCCTCCAAGTCCAATTGTTTGAAAACTTTGAGGTCGTCCAGGTCCAGCCACACAGTCCCTTCCAGTTTATTCTGCGATACAGAGATGAATAGTGAATAAACTATATTTAATAATTAAATTAAGAAAAATTAATTAAACAAAATAGAATAAAATTGAATACATTTAAATAATTAATTAATAAGTTAGAATTAAATAGTTTAATTACAATTAATAAGAAGAATAAAAAAAAGATAACTAAACACATTTCACACACACTGCAGTGTCGTAGTATTAAACTATTATTTTTTTAATAGATTGTTTAAATAAATCGTTTCGATTCGAACTCTGTGGGTGTAAGACTTTAGCAATAAACTATGTACTCACTTCACTGAGTTTGGTCCAGTTGAAAGACTTGAGTGGATTGGATGGCTGAGGGATGTTCTTTTTCTTAAGCGTGGAGCCCAGAAGCCCTCCAATGGGAGGAGGAGCACCAAAGCCAGGCAGGCCTGGTGGAGGTGGTGGTCCACCGGGGGGAGGGGGTGGAGGCGGAGGTGCTCCACCTGGAGGTGGTGGAGGAGGAATGCTAGCCAGACCAGGTGGTGGAGGTGGGATGCTACCAGGGGCCAATGGGACGAGTGGGGGGCCTCCTGGGATATTTGTCCTCTAAAAATATAAGACACAATAGGATTGTGAAGCAAAAGTGTTGAGAAGCTTTGAATATGAAGAAAAACAATGCAAAACCACATTTCGGTCTGATCCAAAACTCTGTTGACAATGCATTTTTAGGCCATGCTGAAAAGACATTAGGCTGTTTCAGTTATGCAGCCACAAACAAACAAGTACTACTGGAACTACCATTATTATTCTGGATATTATATTTCAGATATGATGTATGTATGTATGTATGTATATATATGCAACTATATTTTAATTCAGAAACAAAATGACAAAACTGTTTTCACACCAATTTAAAAAAAGAAAAGAAAAAGTAAACCATCCTATATTGGTTTTCTGGTCTTAGTTGGTTTAAGATGGTCTGATCTCCCAAACTGGCAAAGCTAGGGTGCAGCTGGATTATCTGGTCTTCTTTCACACCAGATCAGCCTAACTACATGCCAAAACAGGCCAGCTAACCATCGTAGGCTGGTTTAAGCAGGTTTTTTTTATCGGCAAGGAGCCGAGTGCTCGTTCCAGTTCAAACTCTTATGAGTTTCCATTTCAGTTAGGTTGCTGTAGAGAGAAAACAATTCACTGGGTTTTGAAAGAGGTACATTGTGCGTATGTAACATACATTACTCATATCATGTAGCCGGACAGAAAGGTCAGCAACTTGCTGCTTAACAAGCTTATGTTCGCTGCTTTCCTTCTCCAGCTTCTCTTTCATCTTATTGAGAGTTTGCATCATTTCTTCCTTCTCTTGGGCTTTTGCATCGCACTCCCTTTCTTTCTTCTCCAGCTTCTGCTGAAGTTCGTTATGTTCTACGATTCAAGCCAGAGAAAACAAAGAAAAAAGTTGAAATCAAAATGCACAAACGCTTTAGTATTTGACAATATCAGCAATGTCATCGCTGATTCCCATGCAGGTGAAGGCACATGTAAACACATTCAAGGCCTCCTGAGGGTAAACAGTCACTTAAATCAATATTCGGCTCATAGAAGAGTCATGTACCTTTTCTCATTTTTTCCGCTTGCTCTTTCCATTGTTTCACCTCGTTCTCGTTTACCAACCTGTAAAAGCAAACGAGAGAACAGTATTGGGCACTTCTGAATGGTAAAAGTTATAGTTCACATAGAAATGAAAATCCTTTCATCATTAACTCAGCTTCATATCATTATCCATGATATTCTTTTTTCAGCAGAAGACAAAAGGAGATATTTGTGTTCCACACAAGAAAATCAGTGTTTTTTTAACCCGAGAGAGCAAAAGATCACAATTTTCATTTTTGGATGAACTATCATTTTCTATGTGTCCCTAAACCACAAAACTTAGCATTCATAATTCATAAAAAGCACAAAGATGACTTCATATTAGTCGGGTAGGACCAGCAGGAAACCAAGGAACCTTGGTGCGAAATGTTAAGCGATCAGAGATGCCCCTTAAAATGAGAGTCAAACTTCAGCTCTGTAACATTTGATCAGACCACCAAATGTTTTCCATATGCATTCTGCATATTTGTTTTTATTTGACTGAAACCATCCCAGACCGTCTCTCAGCTTTCGACTTGTTTGAACTAGAGTGAAGTTGTGTCTCACTTATAATTAATCCCATGCAGAAAGATGACACAAAGATGTGTTTATTTTAACTCTTGCACCACAAAAAGGAAGCAACATTCAGTCTGTACACAGTTCTGCGACTGTCCTGTTCAATCATATTCAGGATGGGTCTTTGTCTATAAACATCAAGCAACAAAATCTGAGGTCTGGCGCTTTCCTAAAATGTGATTAGATACAGGTGAATGGTTGCTTGCGTAAAATGACTTTGGGTCTGGATTATGGATTTGGGATTATATTTTTTTGAGCTAAATTACTCAGGATATTAATAAATGAGAGATAATGAGGACACCAGGGTAGAGTTTTTTTTATATGTAAAGATGCATATCTCTCACTCACATTCGCACTACGTTCTTCACGTCGAAGTTCTCAAGGGGAGCCACATCGGGGTCATGACCCTTGTCATTCTGTAGGACAATCTGCTGGACAATTCGGTCGAGGAGGAGCCAATACTGCACAGTATTTCCATTTCTTTTGTCTAAGCAAAGAGAAGAGATGATGGTCAACACTTCCAAGCAGACAACACAATGTTTACTATAGTGACTGATATATACTGTATACACTACCGTTCAAAGTTTTGAGGTCTGTAAGAATATTGCTTTTGAGAATCTTTTACATTCACCAAAGAAAATACAGTAAAAACTGCAGTATTGTGAAATATTATTACAATATAAAATAACTAACTTCTATTTTAGTATATTTTAAAATGTAATTTATTATTGTGATGCCAAAGCTGAATTATATTGTCACATGATACTTCAGAAATCATTCTAATGTGCTGATTTGGTGCTCAAAAATATTTCTTATTTTGATCAATGCTGAAAACAGTTCTGCTGCTTAATATCTTTGTGGAAACTGATATTTTTCAGGATTCTTTAATGAACAGAAAAAATATAAATATTTTGTATAAATGTCTTTACTGTCATCAATTTAATGCATTCCTGCGGGATAAAAGTCAAAATTCCTTAAAATATAACAAATAATAATATAAAAATTCTTACTGACCCCAAACTTTCGAATAATAATGCACAATGAAATTTAATGCAGACTAAAAAACAATTACTTTTTCATAAAAAAAAAATAAAAAAATGCCCATGTCCAAAACACATGGTATTACTATAGGGCCGTGTTCAAAACTATATATCATGGAATTATTTTGTATTGTTTAGTGGCCCTAGTTATGATGTGGTAATATGATGTGTGTTTGTTTACACCGTTATGGAGGGGTCAGGGGAAGTGACATCACTCACAAGGCATATGAAGACAGTGCTGTAAGACGGACATAAAGTGTGGGAAGGCGTCCGTGTGGTTTATCCTCTTCCGGATAAGGTCAAACACTTGAGTAGCACTTTTAGTGTCTATATGAACCTGACCCAAGCAAAGAGACAATTAAATTACCATTGAAAAAAGGTGCCTGTATTTCGAGGCAAATTAAGACAGCAAGCATACATTTTCAAACCGCTTAGCAAGGGCTAATTCATCTTCATTTCGTAGCATCTCAAAGAACTCCAAATGCCTGAAGAGTAAAAAAAAAACGACTGCATGTTAAGCTCAACAAAACCCAGCCAAGTACTTGAGGATGATGTGTCTCAAAATACAGCACTTACCGATCTAACGTGGAGTTTTCATGGGACCGTAATTTATCAATCACTGGTTGGATGCCCAGCATTAGAAATTCATACCGCAAATGAATTCTGAACTCCAAACTGGTCTGTAAATGAAACGTTGGAAGTCATGGAGAAACTCTTGGATGATTTGAATCTAATGCGATGCAGATGTAGAGAAAGTAGCGCTTACCTCCCCTGCTCCTTGACTGAGGACCGCGTTGATGAAGGACATGATTGCCGTCTTGAGGTTCACCTCATCTTTGTAGCGGCCCGTACTCTTGTCCAAGTCATTTAGAAGGGTCTGTGTGAAAACCGAGAAGATGGGGAGAAAGAATGAGAAAGGCGAAAGACCTCTTAATATTTCATTCATAAGTCTCAATGGCCTTATTTGTGAAACAAAAGCAGAACGAAATGTCTGTGTAAATCCATTTCAAAGGAACCATTTATGAACAACTTGTTTTATGAATGATTTATGTTTAAAGAATGAGGCCCAGTGATGGAAACCACCAAGTCTCGAATTTTCCACCCACCTGAAATCGTGTCCGTTCGCAGGCGAACTTCTGATAGTGCAACATGGCTTCCAGGATTTTCTTGTGTCCTCCGGGCACCAAGCAAACAGCACCCATGATCTCCAGAACGGCCACTTTGGTCTTGATGTTCTCAGTGGCCAGGCTCTGAGCGATGATGTTGATGCTTTCTGAATGTGCGAGCACATGGGCACGTCCCTGAGAGTTGTTCATCAGGGCTTTAATGCAGCCGATCAGCGAGGTGTGGATCTGAGATTCGGTGGTCTCATAGTCCATCGTTTTCAGGAAGTTCAAGATGCACGTCAGTCCATCGAGGTCTATAAAGCGTGTCACAAACCTAGAGGAGCACCACAGATGTCAGGCCAAGCAGATGAAAACACATTATGACTCAGATAGAAGAGCACATGGGAAATTTAAACTTTGCCATTTCTGCTGTAGCTTTAGAGACGGTTGCATGAGAAAAGTTGCTGAGGCCTTTACCACCATGATGGTCGGCCAAGCAAAATTAAGTTGCTGGCCCTGTAAAGGGTCTCTGGGGGACAGCAATACAAATTCTTAATCATTTTAGCAGCTGTCACGATGCCTTTAAAAGCACATGCTATTTAACTAAACTTGGACTTAATCTAAATAATGAAAAAAAATTATATGCTCAAAAGTTGTCCAAAATTAACATCTTTTGAACAAGCTTATATTAAATGTCAAAGTTCAATTTTACTATTGAGATGACAAATATTTTACATTTGTAGTGCTGAAGTATTTTCATCCAAAATGCTAAATCACCAGAAGTTAATTGAATATTCTGTGCGAAAACTGAAGAAAAAAGATAATTGAATAGCGAAGAAACAAATAAATTAACGACTATTAATGAAAATTAATGTTTTTCAATTGTTTTCCTACTGATTTTGGTGTAATATCAGATTTTTTTGTGAGAGGCAATATTATCCAAAGAGCATAGATTAATCAGTCTCAGCACAAGAGGAATAGAGCAATAGATCTAATACTCTGCAAAGACAAAGTACTGTATGCACTTAATTAGGGGTGGGCGATATGGCAAAAATATCATATCACAATTTCACGATTTTATCACGATTCTTTGTCATGTTGGTTTTACTATTTTTTCTGAGCAGTACAGCCAAACTAATTCCGTATTATAAAGAAAAATCCTTTCAATGTAACAGAATATAAAAAAATGGTGGATATTTAGGCCAAAGTGGGCAAAGATAAAATCTGTCGTCATTATTTTATCTTTGTTATTAAAAAAACAATAACAAAGATACACATTACAAATACACATAATATACAAATAAAACAAACAGTGTTTAATTTTCAGGTACAATATGCATAATTAGCAGGAGCATACAAGAAATTGAATGAACAAATATAAAAATAAAACACTATAGATTGATTCCTAGTAAAAAAAAGTAACTTATTTTCAGGCAAGAGCAGAGAGTTTTTTTTTTCTCTGTGTTTTGTTGTTTTAGCATTAAAGAATAAAAACTGTCATCTGTCTGTCGACTATGTGATAGTGTTTTACCATAATTTACTCACTCAAAATTAGTTTTAAACCTGAGTGAGTTTCTTTCTTCTGCTGAACATAAATGCTTTTTTGAAGAATGTGGGAAACTAAACAGTTGCTGGTCCACATTGACATTGATAGTAGGAAATAAAATACTATGGAAGTCACTGTGGACCAGCAACTGTTTGGTTACCCACATTCAAATAGCATTTATGTTCAGATGAAGAAAGAATCTCACTCAGGTTTAAAACTAATTTAAAACAGTTGCTGATCCACAGTGACTTCCATAATATTTGTTTTTTCCTAGTGTTAATGTGGACCAGCAACTGTTTACTTAGCCACATTCTTCAAAATATCTTCTTGTGTGTTCAGCACATGAAATAAATTAACACAGGCTTGGGACAACATGTGAGTGAGTAAATAATGACAGAAATTACATTTTATGAACTAAATGACAATGTTTAATAACCTGCATCTAATATCCAGGCACGCAAGCAGTTTACTTTTCATTTCCAAAAAGTTCCCTATGCCCTACTTCCTTCGAAGGGCAAAGCCCTTGAAGTGTGTTCTTTGAAGGGTGTAGGGCATTACTGTCGCGTACAAGCGTTTGGAACTCACTTGGCGAAGGGATTGTCTGACCAGATGTTCCCTTGACAACGCTGTGCGTGCGTGCAGCATTCAGAGCTCCGACTGTTGTTGCAAATAAATATTTCTTATTGTTATTTTATTCAAATACTGTTTAATTGTGTCTTATTTACTATTACAATTTTTTTAATTAAAATTGCTTACAATAAAGTCTTAAATAATTTCTTTCACTGACGAAAATATTTTGTATTACATGAAAATAAAGACAAATTTAATTAGCTTATTCTACTTACGTTTGTATGTAAAGTCAAAATAAACCCCAACTTTGCTTTAAAATGGATCGTAAGATCTCCTAACTGAAGATCACATGATCACAAGTGGAAATCACTTCTGTGAAGTAAAGTGACCATCGCATGACTTCTGGAAGGGCCCTTCGTGAAGGGATTAAGTGGTTCACTTTCATTTGGAACGTCTCTACAAATGGCGTCCCCTTCCCGAAGTGCAAAATAGTCCTTTGGAATTCGCCCTATATGTAAACCTTGTGTGTTTTGACAGTATTAGCTCAAAAGATAACTTAGTTGAGTAATCAGGTGCTGTTAGACAATCTTTTTAGTTCACGCGCTTCGGGTGTACTGGCTCAGAAAATGCCTCGTCAGAACAGCACGTGAATGAAAAGTTTAACCGGCAAGGCTTTAAAACACACGCAAATGATGTCCTTTTGTGATTGTGAATAAGTGCAGTGCCCCGTGAGAGTAACTCTACCGCTGAGTTAACACTGATATGAATGTATGTGGCGTTGTACAGTACATAGAAACAGTACATAGAATATGTGCTGTAGCATGATACTACGGTATTTCTTCAAAAGCAGATCATGGAGACATTTTTATCATCCACGATCAAAAAAATCATATCGCACACCCCTACACTTAATGCTATTTAATGAAGCACTTAGTGAAAGAGAGATGCTCCATTTACACACAGCCATGTGTAAGGCAATGTGCTTAATCAGAGCAATTAAAAAGAATTATACTGTCATGGAATGACACATAGAATGTGTGTGTGTGTGTGTGTGTGTGTGTGTGTTAAAGGCAGTACCTCATAGGCTGTGTGCGGAGAGCAGTTTTCAAGCTCTCTATGGTCTTATTCCGCTCCTCCTCATCTTCCTTCTCTAGGGCCAGCAGGGACTTCCTCTGGTGGTGATTTTTAACATAGAGGCAAATAATCAATGGATTGTCCAAAGTTTGCGAGGTAAGACTTTTGTTAAATTACCTGCTTAAACCCTCTTTTTTTTATTAACTGCATATAAACTGAATGTATAATTTTTTTTAACTGTAATACAAAAGGAAAAGTGTGCTATAACATGTGAATGAATTTATAGTTTTACCAATTATCTGAGCATCAGCAGTCTTTGCCCTATGAAATATTTATGGTTGTTTACCACTCGATAAACACCTACAATTCCCAAACAACTTCCTTAAGGGCAACATATGTGAGTTTAATGACTCCCTCTTGACTAAGAGACTGTTATGTCATCAGGCCAGGGCATAGACGGAAATGAGTGTGGTCAGGGAAGTGTTCATTATTTGCGGTCTAGTTTTTTAGTCAGACTTACAGCAGCCATAGAATTGATCTGATCGATGTAGAATTCAGGCCAGCTGGTCGCCCCCTTATTCTCTTCCTGTTCCTATAAAAAAAACTAAAGATTAGCCTGGATACTGAAATCACATAAACACACATTTATATAAACATGGATAGAAATTTTCAGCTTTACATTTTTTTTTTGTATACATAAAAATATTTTTGATATATATATATATATATATATATATATATATAAAATAAAAAGTTAGGCAAATACTAATTATTGTAAAAAATGATTATACAGCACAATATGTTTGGATAGATAGGTAAATAGACAAAGGCAGATAGATTATAGATTGAAAGAACGATGGAATAATAGAGAGAGAGAAAGAAAGACAGCAATAAAGAGATAGAAAGAATAATAGATAGAATGATAGACAGAAAAGACAGAGAACGATCGATAGATAGAGCGTATATTGGGTATTAAATAAATACATAAATAATAAATTCCTGACAAACTGTGATTGCACAATTTCGACCGACCGACCAAAGATTAAGACACATTTTTTTTATTAGAATAACAGGCAGATGAATCATTCACAACAAGAAAGTTAATTGGGTGAATTCTGCCAACTGCAAGCGTCTGACACACCAAACGTCACTATCCTGTCCTCCACACCAACACAGATCTCTTTGTACTGCCAGGTTCTCAAGCACTTCCACAGCCGCAATGTGTGAGAACACAGCTTATCTAACCACTGCGATTCCCACAAAATCACATCCAACAATCCAAAAGCGCTTGTGAACTGATATGTTTTATGTGAGTGTCCACAGCTGACACCTTGCCTGAGATGCTTCTTGTTACCTGAAAACAGACACAAGGCACTGAGCTTCGGCACTACTCCACTCCTAATGTTGAGTTAAACATTCTGGCAGCGTGTTAAAAGGCTACAATTCAGTCCAAAACATGCCTTTTCCCAGAGTAACTGATTCTTTAAAGCTTTTAATACAAAGCCTGGGGTTGGGAAACAATACCACAGTGTTTTGTGCTAAGCTCCAGTGTCTATAATATAGCAGCTGCTTGCTCTTTCAGGCTAAGATTGACTTGTGCTGGCCAGGGTAAGTTTGGAATTGGGAATTGGGGTTGTTTTGGGGGGTTTCATGCACCACATGAGCCGACAAGCTTCCAGGAATCTTATTTAACAAGTCCACCCATTGTTTTATAACCACAGTCTGCAATTATACAATTTAACTAAACTATTTTAGACCATAGGGGTTTAGAGATTAATAAAAAATATAGCTTGAAACCAAAACGCAGGGTGAGAAAGATCTCATTATGGTTATTATGAACACAAATACTTCATACCAGACATTCACATGTACTTTGGCCTCAACATCTTGACGGTAGTTTTAGCACTCATTATATTGCACGGTGCTGGTTCCACATGTTGCTCAGACCCCAAAACTCCACTGGGAGGAGATTTGATTCAGGCCTTGCAGGTGTAGTTGGCTGACACACTGCATTCAGTGTTTTATGGAGCTGGGATAATGCAGCATACTCGTTTTTCTGAGACAGGTTGGGTGTAAAATAAAATCAAATACAGTGAAAGTTATGGAAGTTTGTTTCCACCATGGAATAAAAAATAAACAAGGTAATTGACACTTTATATCTCACAAATCTGACTTTCTTTTCTTTCACAAAATAGATCTCACAAAATTAGGACTTTTCTTCTCAGAACTTTGAATTTATAACTCAAAATGTAAGGTTATAAACTTGAGTTAAAACATTAAAGTCAGAAATGTGAGTTTATATCTCGCAATTTTTTTTTTTTCTCAGAATTGCAAGATATAAACTTGCAACTGTGATATTTAAACTCACAAATGGGAGATATAAATTACAATTCTGAGAAAAGTCAGAATTCTGAGAGAGAGTCACACAATCGTGACAGAATAATTGTGAAATCAGTCGCAATTACCTTTTATTTTAATTCTGTGGTTGAAACTGGCTTCCATAGAAGTATATGAAACTAAGTGAACGATTTGTTTGTTTTTCTACTATTTAATTGTTGCATTAAAAATATGATTTGGCAGTAGCCGTGTTTCCATTACCCGCAAATTGCACAAATTGAAATTGAAAACTGAAAATACGGCTAATGGAAACATCAATTTCGCATTTCAAAGTCCCATATATCACAAAAAAAGTTTACACGCTTAAATTATGTGGTTATTCAGGCAATTTGAAAAAAAGAATATATCACCAAACTGCAATGGAAACAGTTTTAGTGACACGCTCCAGTCAGCCACAAGACGAGACTAAACTAACATGACTTCAAGTCTGATGAGTCTGTCTGTGTTTTTTCTGGGGAACACAATTTGAAATCTGAACCCCACCGACTTTGGGTGAATCCCATTTCTCTGTCTTACCCCTTCCCCTTCGTCTTACCCCTAGCCCTTGTCCCTCTAAACCGAGTGGTGAGCGCTAGGGGTGAAAACATACCCCTATGAAATGAGACGCCACTTGGTTACTGTTACGTCATCATACATCGTCGCTAGCGTGCTGCTACGTCACCAGAGGCGACAAGTGTTGATCACAAACGTGCCGTCTGCAAGTGTGTGTATGTCGATTGCGTGGGTTTTAGTGATATTTTTCTCTAGTCAGAGAAATGCGGGACTGTTGTGCAAATCAGCAATGTAACGTTAGCGTGGAAAAATAGCGATTTGTAAAAACGTTTCAATTAAGAGCATGGTTGCAAATATATATGTAAGTTACAGGACTGTGTATAGCACAAAACAAGACTGTCGTAATTTTAAATAAATGATTTAAGCCGAAAATACTCTCTGGATGATCTGGCCGCAGTGTGTTCTGGGTACCCCTTGGTTTCAAGTAAGCTCGCGAAAATTCTTGGTTTTAAGGGGTATCTACCCCTTCCCCTTAGCCCTACCCCTCGATCAAAACGAGAATTGGGACAGCCCTTACTCTCACGTGAACGCGCAAAACTAAGGGGAAGGGGTAAGACAGAGAATTGGGATTCACCCTTTCACTATGACTAAAAATACTATTTATGTTTTTATATCTTATTTTGTGCTCCGTGGAAGAACCAAAATCATACAGGTTTGGAGGGACATGAAGGGTGAGTAAATGATGCCAGAATATTACATTTTTGAGGTGAACTATCTCTTTAAGCCAGACATAATCTATAAAAATGTGAACTGAATTCCATCTCTACCAGTGTATAACCTTACAAAGTCTTGATCCATCACACAGAACATCAACATAAATGTTTGCTTTAATATATGAATGAGAATAAAGTTCATGCCTAACATCATAATGATTGACAGCATTATTTTTCAAGTGTTTTAGAGGACAATAGGTCAGCAGCTGTAGAGTGCTCCCCCGGTGGGTCGTGACCAGGTAACTGGTCATGCACTCCAGCAGCTTTAGAGAAACCTCAGACCACTGCTGTGTGGTTTGCTCTTTAGTTCCACTGGCGTAAATGCCTCCTATAAACGAGGGTTTACAGAGTGTGTCAGGACCGCTTGGGTTCTGTTACCTCTCACTCCTCAGACCCAAATCACACTTACTGTGAAAATAAACCCTTGCACTCAACACCACTTCTCTGTCCCAAAGCCAAGCCTGTGCTAGAGCAGCAGCATTTACATTAGGTCCTTTTTTGGATGTACAGTACAACTGTTCATAAATTTAGCTGTTCAGTTTCAAACTCCACAGTCATGCTGGATGAAATGTCTCCGCAGGAAACAGAGTTGTTTTAGGAAACTGCTATGCATGGTCAACGCCAGGCTATACGTTCAGGTCTTTCAGAAAATGGAAAAGGCATCTGTGATGGGAGTCCCCGCCCAGTCCCATCTAGTGCCAATTACTTACCATTTTCTTGCTACAGTAGATTTGCCATTTCTTCTCGGCAGGAAGGGCAAACATGGCCTCTCTATGTTTTTCTGTGAGATCCAGCTCATCCTGTGGGAGAAGGAGATGAGAGGTTTTAAAATAGTTAATTCTTTTTCATTTCAATTCCAATGAACTTCAACACCAAAAAAAGTTTAATTTGTCACATTCTAATATGGTTAAATACGTAAAATGTACACTTTGTTGCTTATTTGGAATATAATACTAATACAATATGAATATGGCTGTTCCTGTGGCTCAGTGGTAGAGCATTGCGTTAGCAGCGCAAAGGTTGTGGGTTCAACTCCCAGGGAACATGCATACTGACAAAAAATATATAGCCTGAATGCACTGTAAGTCGCTTTGGATAAAAGCGTCTGCTAAATGCATAAATGTAAATGAATATAATACTAACTGTGGTACTGAATATTTATTAGATAGATAGATGGATATAGGAGAATGAAGAATGAACTGCATTGACTGTGCAAAAGAAAATATATAATATAATATTTGATTTTGGCAGTAACACACACAGGCATCCTATCCAGTCAGTTATAAGGGCTGACAAAACCAACATGACTTAAATTCTGACATCAGCCTCAGCCTCTTGGACCCTCAAGCGGGGGCTAATTTCCCACAATTCTGTGTGAGATAGAGAGTCCTTGTTTCCTCACGGCAAAGAAAAGATTTAGTCATGTAAACCATCAATTAATGCCTGTACACTCCTGTGACCTCCGTGCATTCCCATGATGCAGTTCTGGCCTGAGTTGGTCATATTCAGTCCAGATGTTCGGGCACAAGTTAATTAACATCATGTGAGACACATACAACGAGCAGGTCCCAAGACCACTTTAACAGGCTGCATAAGGAAATAATGAGGATAAAAAGAATGAAAAATACAGGAAAATCGTATAATCCAACTCGTAAGTACTCATGTATATTTGAGCAGAGATTCCAGAGAGAGAACATCACATCCAGACACCACATCTATTGCAGAAGCAGGCAGGTCAAAATCTGATCTTGTCCAGACAGTTCTCTCATAGTTTCTCCCTCTTTATTTCTCTGCAGGAAAAACCTGAACCTGAGATTTTGTTCTGCTACTCCTCACACTCTCTAAAAGCCATTTAGATGGAAGCAGCTATCTTTCAACTTCATGATTAGGACTGCTTTCTCACCTCAAATCGACACAATCAAAAGCCTGCTAGAAGCATTTTCCTGTTAAATCAAGTCAACATGAAACTGATTGATGTCTCGGTTGTGGCTCACTGTGAGTCCTCAAAGACTCGGCAGGGGACAGGCTGCATTTGGGACGGAGTCTGGCGCATGCAAGTCATCCATGAGCCCATCTGTACCAAATGCCTGATGGGTCACGCACTGGTGGGCATGAGACATACAGACGTTCTCCTACTCAATGGAGTCTGCAGAGCTAATGAGAGAACATGCATTGTCTTTACTGGACCATTAGCAGAGAATGCGTCCAAGAAAAGCACTGATTCACTCCACAAATGGAGGAATGGTAGAGCAAAGCAGTGCTCAACTAAAGAACAAGCCTTTTTCTAACTATTCCAATGGGATTATTGTGAATGAACCCACTTAACAGGCTCCATTTGTGATTTTTGGCCATGTGGGCTTGCGTGCTTATGAACGCTGTATGTTCGGTCTTAGCAAAAAATGCAATGGTGAAAACTCATCACAGGATACAAAAGACAAGTGTTTTAATAAGTTATCCTCAACATGCCTGCCAATATAATGTTTGACAAAACCAAAGACCAGATTTGACTTTCAAAGTAGTTTGTGTTCATCTTTGTGTCCAAAGATCTACACTGTAGGGCTGGGAATCGATTCCAAAAATAATAAATTCTTCGATTCCGAGGTGCTGGGAATAGAGTCGGATCCCATCAAGAGGAATCGACTCCTCATTCAGAGCCTTTTTCAGTTCAACAAAGCTTATCTATTGGTGCCTCTCAAACAGAAAGCTGCATCCTACGAAGGCTGCACACATTTAAATTCACAAAAATAAACAAAGAAAACGAGTCGGTACTGAGATCAGCAGAATTTTAGGATGCAGCCTTCCATTTGAGAAGCACCATTTGCCTCCCTCATGCTCCATAAAAGCCGTAATTATGAGAGTTGGTAGATAAAAATATATATTATATATATATATATATATATATAAAGATCTATTTCATTTTTATATTTTTGTTACCCTTTGCCTCATGCTCTCTAAAAGTGATTAGAAGTCTGATTAGTTTCCACGAAAAGGTTCTTTCAGACAGATAGTTAATGAAGCGGTTTAAAAAAATATTTTTATTTTATTTTTTTTTCTAAAGGAGGTTATTTTATGGTGGAACTGGCCATGTGGTCCACAATTTTGAGCGCTGAATGACAAAATAGATAATGACGTGATCGTCTTGATCTTATTTCCGTATTTTAATGGAGAATGTGAAAATAAAATAAATAATTTGGAAAAATTGCTTATTACCGACTCATTTGCCAGCACGGCTCCCTTTCTAATCACTAAAAGGCTGTCATTAATCTTAGTTCATCGCGATCTCCCAAACTTACTTCATAATTAATGAAGTTCTCTACGCTGCACAGCGAATCTCTTACATCGTGTCTACACGTACTGAGGTAATTCGTACGCCTGAACAAAAACTCAGGCAATTTAAGCAGTAAGTGGATTCTATCTTAAACGCCTCAGATTTACTGTTAGGCTCAAGAAATCAACAGATATGTCAGAGATTGGATACAATGCAAAAACACGTTGAAATAGAAACCGATCTCCAGATCGCAAACCATAACGCGCTGGATAGTTTGCCAAATCTGCAATAAAATGCCATTATTACAGCTTTAACTGGGGTGCATTTGATTTCATTTGAGGGTGCTTAGCACCCCCGTAGAACTGGGCCTGTATATATATACACCCATCCATCCACCCACCTACCCATCAACCTTCCATCTTATCTGTCTCCATCTACCCACTCAGCCATATATTCCTCTACCTGAATATCCATCCATTCATTCATCCCCCTTCCATCAACCCTTCTATCCATCCACACACCCATTTATATACCTACATCCATCTACCTACCTATCTATTCATCCATCTAACCATTTACATACCCATCCATCCATCCATATACCTATGCACTAATCTATTCATGCATCTATTTACCTACACATCAGTCTATCTACTATCCATCCTATCCATCATTTACCTGCTCATTCAGTCATCTATCTACAGTATCTACCCCATCCATCCATCCATCCTTCCAGTTAAGTGTTTGGTAAATAAATAAGACAAAAGGAGGAAAACAAAAGAAAGAGTAATGGAGGTCACAGTACAACACATACCACCAGTTCAGTGAACATGGCATCCAGTTCCTCGGTGGGGGGCATGGGCAGGGTGGGCTCCATGGTTTGCAGTGTGAAGTTGCTGTCATGGCGGAGGCGGTAGGTGATCTCGGGATGGTCACTCTTCTTTAGACAGCAACAGAGAAATGACAGGCCCCGCCCTCCTCGCTTACGTGGGGCCATCATGGCCAGAGGCCCAGCCAGTCAAAAGTGTCTTGCTTTAGCTACGACCCCCTGTGCAAGACAAAACAAAAAGAGACATAGGTGACATCGAAGGTACAAATAAAAAAATATACTCGGTTTATCATTTCTTAGTTCAGTGAAAATATGGGTGGCTATGCTGGGACAGAGCTCAGTGCAAAACAACTGAAAATCATACCGCCACCCAGGGCTATGTGTAGCCATATGTCACATAAGATGTGTGATGTATTCAAACTAAAATGTTAATGTATTAAATACACTCCTGACTAACAGGTTACAATGGACCTCCCACTGAAGACCAGTATGTGCAAAGTATCTGTCCTGGTGCATAGAATCTCCCAGGAATGAATCACAATCAAGGCTTTGATTTGCACAGTTACACTAGCACTCATAAATTTGGGTTCATTAATTTTTTTAAAGAAATAAAAACCTTTATTTAGCAAGGATGCATTACATGGATTTTAAAAAGACAACAGTAAAAACTTCTACACTGTTACAAGTAAAAAGTACTCTTTAGTGACACTAAAAGAGTCATTCCTACTGAAAATTCAGCTTTGCCATCACATGAATAAAATACATATTTAGAAAAAAAGTTGTTTTAAACTGTAGTAAAATTTCACAACATTATTATTCTCAAAATAATTTAGACATTTTAGCGTCCCCATCCCCAAACTGTATTTACTACAACAAATGAGAAGTGGGATTATCAATGTGTGTTTGTGCAGTAAGACTCATAATGCCAGTACTGTATGATCTTATAACCCATTACAACACTCACATAAGCCTCATAAACTCCAGCAATACACAACGGCATGATTCAACATGCAAACCATCATGCAGAAAGATAAAACAGCCATAAAAGAAATGAGCTATCACATTACACTCTTAGGTTCTTTTATATGTGAATCACTTTACAGAGAGAAAACAAAACCTTGTTTGCAGTGTGCATTATGAGTAATATAATTCAATATTTAAGTGTATCTGTATCTATAAGTGAAAGGCAACGGCAAAGGAATATTGCATTTTAATAGTGGAAAAACAGAGATGCTCTTAACAAGGCCTAAGCTATACTGCTAAAGCAACAAAATTAGTAAAATCAAATATCAGAATCTGATTAACTTTTCTTTTTACTCTCAAGAGTAAACAGTTGTTTTTACAAAAACCAAAGTGTGGTGGTGTAGTATGAAAAGATCTAGGATGGGAACCAAAAGGCTGTTGGTTTAAACACCAAAAGGCCAATCCATGAGCTAACCAATGTGAAAAAAGAAAGTTAAAAATGCTCAAACAGTTCCTTCACATGCAGTGAAACCAAATTAATGAAGGCATGAGAAGCTACAAAAAGCACCATAAAGGTAATGCAGCACTGTAAGTCTTCTAAAGCCATAGCTATGAAGAACAGACCAAAGTGTAAAATTTGAGCTTCTGCACAACAAGATATATGGTGTGTTCGTCACACAAAGCTATTGTATGGAATAAGACTTGAAATATATTGCAAGAACCACCTTTATGGTGTTTTTTAATATCCTTTCTGGACTGAATTAACTTTTTTCAAAACGTTGTGCAACAACATAAGGGTGAGCAAATGGTAATTAAATTAATTTTTTGCATGAAAAAAAAAACAGGTTACTCCAAAGGACTGTCCTTGTAATCTGTTTCTCTTCATAATAAAAGCGTCTGCCAAATGACTACTTATTACTCAGCCACAACATCACTTTGTTTGATCTACATCCCCAGATGTCCCAGATTTCATAAAACAAAAGACACACACACATACAGATATGTCTGTCTATAGTCTGTCATCAGACCTCACACAATGGAACTGGCCCTGACCTCTCAAAAGACTGAACCGTGTTCATCTCTCCTTTCTCCATATTAGGAATAATGAAGAAAGTTACCGTGCCCAACTTTATCTTCATCCAGTTCTGTTTTAATGAGTACACCAGCCTGAGCTCCAGTGCTAAGGCCATCACAAGCCCGAAGAAGTCAAACATAAACTTCACTCTGAATTTACGATCAGACCCAGAAGCTCAAAGTGACCAGATGTTTCCCTTTAGAAGAACAGGGACATAAAGGTTTAAATGGCGTGAGGATTAGGCTGGAGTTTATAGTACGTGTGTTTATGTAAAATCTGCTCAGTGTACTTGACCCTGCAGAGCAGGTTTATAGTACCATCATACCCAAACACAGACTTAAACAGTGATGCCCAACACGATCTGACCTCTGAATGTTTGTCTGCAGCTCATCTGAGAAAAGAAAATGCTGAAAATGATTCCATCAATTTAAAGTTACACTTCGTTTACTTTGCAATTATACAACCATCAGAATCAAAATATAAAATGTAATTTTTGGAGGCTTTTGACTCTTTTATTTATAAGACGATGGAGAATTTACAGAAATTGTGAGGATAAAGGGATGGGTTAAAAAAATGACCCGAGCTGTACTCAAACGCAACAAATTTTAATTAAACAACTAAAGAAACTAAATACATACAAAAACTATTTCTTGAACTGAATTTAACATAATACACAACCGTATTTAACTGCATGCTTATTTACTAAACAAATTCAATGTCACACAAGGAGTATGTGAACACTTTGATAATTCAATTGAATCATTTCTGTTGAACTGGTTCTTTGAGAGGAATCTTCAGAATGATTTGCTCAAAATCAAATGAGCATTCCAATACTTTGAAATCAAGAAAGGGTTTTCTTATTAGAATATAAGGCTGCATGTGCAGTATGCATTAAAACAGTTTTGTCAGCATTTTGTTACACTATCTACATCACATCTTGAAGAAATCGGCTAGGTACCGGAAAAGCTACAGTAGTAAACATCTGAGAGACTGTCACACTACTAGGGTTGCAAGAAGTTGGAAAATTTCCAGTAAATTTCAGAAACTTTCCAGAAATTTCGGACACTTACCGGGAATTTTGGACACTGTCCGAACATTTACCGGAAATTTTCCACCACTTTGCAACCCTACACACTACCAAAACATTTAGGTAAATTAGTATGGATGCAACTTTTAGTTTAGTTATTCTTCAACTCTTTTCTCAAGGAAAGTACACTCATTCAGTTCAAACTCAATTCAAAAGGTAGAACTACGACTCACATCCAGAAGAGAAAAAAGAAAGGAAGGAAGGAAACAGAGAAGGAAGACAAAGAGAAAGCAAAATTGCAGAGGAAACCATTCTGTGTTTTTCTGGAGCGCTGAAACGAATGATTCACTCGGCCATGTCAACAATCCAAACGTTCACACCAACACGGCCTTGTGTGATTTTTTTTCCCAACGCGGAAGAGAATCTCGATTCTCACACTAACTATTTAGCAGCGATAACCCAGCAGAGCAGACACAGCTGTTCTCCTGAGCGAGGCTGGGAATTCTCTCACCACTGGGTTTATATCATGGTGTGAAAATAGCTCCGGCCTGGCTAGTTGGTCCAACGATCAGTGGGCAGAGACCACACACACTTTACACCATAAGAATGGATTCCGCCTCTATTATTAGGTCAACTTGAACAGAAGACAATATGAACTGCATTATGGTTTGTTATAGGTTGCACTTTTTTAATTTGAACTATAAAAGCAGGATTTGAGAATGAAGATGTTCTCAGCAACATTACAATTTATTAATTTAGCTTATCTGAAAAATGTCAAAATAAAAATGGGTAATCCAAATCTACATCTTGTCCAAACGAAGCACCGGGATCGCCTGGGAGTTAAATCATCTTCACATCCTGGGAAACCCCTGAAATGTAAACATCTTTTAAAAAAAACTAGCACAGGAAATGTATTATTACAAAACCAACAAATGTGTGAATGTATAAAAAAATGACAGTCTGCTACTAATCTTTCAGCTCGTGTGCTCATGGGATACCACAGAGACAGGTGACTAAAATATTTACAACTAAAATAGTAAAAGAATCAGCAGCTAGCCTAAATGAAAGCAAACATGTGCTATGAACCGAACATAACATTTTATCCCTAATAAAAAATGACATCATTCCCGAAGCCCAAATGAAATAAGAGTCTCGCTGTGCTTGTAAAACATATAAAACAGCCAGTTTGTTTATGTATAAGCTTGTCTTTTCTGAATGGACGTCTGTCAACTGAAAAAAAGCATGTTCAACAAATTCTGACCACTACAGCTCTGCCTTTGTTCAAGTCAATTTAATTTGACATGCATCCTTGAGAGTGTTGTTGTTGTTAACTACAACTAAAACCATTAATACAATGTTTTTGTAAATTCAAATAAATCTGAAATAAAATAAAGATGAAAAACTTACATTTAAAATCTTTAACTTGGCAACTAACTAATATAAGTGGTAAATAATCTCAAAAGCGCATAAAATGACAAAATCTTACACTAAAATTAAAACGAAAACATAAAAAGAAAAGCTTATTTAAAATATGAATTAATACTAACTATACTTAGCATATTGAAAAATACCAAAATAAGACGGTCCTTGAAAATAGTTAACACACACTCACAGCATTAAGTACAAGTCCAGATACTCCCAGACTCTTCAAAAGCAATTCAGAAAAATTGTTGGAGGGGAATGGTATCAAATTCTGCAAACCTTGTACTGTCTCTATTAGAGGTCAGTCCCAGTAGACTAAAATCAAGGTCTACCCATGACAAGACTGATAATTTTGCTACAAAAAACATGCACGCAGGGGTTATGTGTTTATACAGAGTAAAAAAGGGAATACTGACAACAAGCACATTGAAGAAAAGTGGGAAGGATCACCTGAAGGAAGGTAAATCTCCGGTAATGTGCATGTCTGTGCAGCAACTGGCATGAAAATGCCTCCATAACACTCTTGTCTTATGAAATATCTCTGTGTGTCATACACCAGTGGAGTTAAATCCACGAGAGCCCAGCCCGCGTATCACCGTGCTCCACCCAGGTGGCCAGGCCTCTTTATGCAAGCAAAGTTCGATCTTTATGAACAGCGTTATTGATCCTGCACCAGGAAGCAATTCACCTTTCATGCTGAACCATGAGTCAGTGCATTATGGGAATACATTGAAGTACGTTTACACTTCAGCACATATCCAATTAATGGTTTCAAGAATTAAAGTTGAGAACAAACATGATAAAGAAAAAAAATATCTGAACACATTAGCCACACTTTAAATAGGCAAATGTAATTAGCCACACTAAAAAAATAAGTCAATGTATTTGCATATAGCATTTGTTTTAAAGACAAATAGTATACTTTTCATGCAAAACACGTCACAAAAAAAGAAGTTTGTGAAAATATATTTTAATTAAACAATATGTAAATGTTCAAAATGATAACATTATTTAGACACATTCTGCTTGGTCAAACGTCCATATATATTCTGACTTTATACATCTGCTATAATCACCTTGAGACCATTTGTGACCCTCTCTGTGAAATCCAGGCTAAAGTCTCAATCTAATTATGAGATAACAAGCATCAAAGTTTGATTTCTACCATTAATTTCACTATAATTTCAATCTTTGACATGACCTTACTCAGTCAATATTAAAGATATAAAGGTTACATTTTCACAGAATGTTCTTTACCATATGAAGGATGATTTTTTTGTAGAAAACAGCAAATCACAAAAAAAATGACTTAAGCTGGGTTTTCACAGAGAGGGTCACATTTGGTTAAAAGTTACTCGAAAAAAAAGCTCAGAAAAGTTATGTTGTTTCTAAGGATATCTCTAGCGGCATTTGTTTGTAGATCCCACTTGGTATGACACTTGATATCTGATGCAATGACATTCAGACATTTTAAATCTGATTTCACTGTTCAAGAGACCTTTTGGGGCCACTGTACATTTGATCTTTCTCTGAAAAGCAGTTTGGCATGTTGTGAGCATCTGTAGATCTGCATGCGGTTTCTATACCAACAGTCATTCAAATCAGGACATCTGGTGACTAGAACTTGAACAATGGCAGGATGTTAATTGTTTTTATACGCTCTGACAATAGGGTTTGATTTGCCTTAAAGAGCTGTAAAATGAAAAGTCTTATCCTCCATCCACATACAGATCTTAGGAGGAATAAACTAAAAGAAGCAACTAAAATTTTTGCCAGTCTTGCACAAAATATTGGTTCATTGTGGTCATGAACACTTCCATCGCTTCAGTTTACAAAGTGCTTTGTCTTCAGTTGTCGACAAAATGTGTAGTTGGTTTTAACTGCAAACAGCTGAATGTGAAGACAGAATCACTATTTGCTTATCGGTCAATCGCCAATGGAATGAACAAATCTGACATGCATATCTTGCAAGCAAAGTATTCTGATTATTAAAATATGTGCATTCTTCAAATACAGTACATGGAAAGACAAATGGGCCTGTTTCAGCGTTGTGTGCTTAAACTAAAGAGTTGTAATCGCTTTCATTAACAGTCTCACCACATGTAGGCACTGACTAAAGAGTTTGGGCGGTTGGATTAGTAAAAGAGAGTGTTCTCAAAGAGGCACACAACTCAAGTGATGTCATGGGAAATGTACTGCTTATGGGCAATTTGCATTTTCTTTATTTGCTGGTGCAACGGTTGTAACAGGAGCAAGATATTTGAATATGTAGACTTAAAATAATTTCAAAATGTGTACTTTTTATTTTTTTACTACACTGTTGAGTTAAATAAAACTACACAGAAGGCCTTCTGGGTGGTTTCATTTTTAACTTAACTATATGGTTGGCTTAAAATGAACCCAAAATAGGCTGTAAATTCAAAATCAGACACACCAGATAATTACTGGTTCAGAGGCAATTAAAACATAAGCAATTGAAAAAATATTATATTTAGTATTATCCAACTTATTAATAGATGTTCATTCATTGAACATGTTAATTTCCAACCTATTTTTGGTTCATTTTGAGCAAGAATTATAGTAATTTTTAAGCAATATTGGAGTTAAATAAAACTACTCAAAAAGGTTGGGTTAAAAATTAACCGCTGGATCAAAACAACCCAGTCGCTGGGTTTTTAACCCAGCATTTTTTTAACTAAGAAATCATATTTTAGGTTGCAAGAATGTATAAAAAAATTATATGTATTAAAAAGCAGCACCAGTTAAAGTAACAATATCACAATTTTCAATGCCAAATATATATTTACCTCAATTCATTATTTTAGTCATCAAATATGTGTTAAATTGATCAAAAGTGACAGCAAAGGCATTGTATATCAATAAGAATAATAATAAATGTTTTTTGTTTTGTTTTTTTAACACCAAATCAGCATTTCTGAAGTTTCATGACTGAATAATGGAGTAATGGCTGCTGAAATTCAGCTTTGCAATCAGAGAAATAAAAACATTGTAAAAATTATTAGAATAGATATTTTAAATTGTATTAATATTGTACAATATTAAAACCCCAAACTTTTGAACAGTGCATAATTGCAAAGAGCACTGGCGAGGCCTGCAGAGACAGTCCAGAGATACTGTGCCTTTAAACCAAACCAACACTAATGCATACATCCCAGAGCAAACATCACTCAAGCACTGGAGCTCCATAACAACATAATTGCACAGCAATTGTGTGGACAGATGAAGCAGGATTTTGAGGTCCCATGATGTAGCCACTAGCCAGCCCAGCAGTCATATCTCTTCCAGGATATGACCTAAAGAGCTCTTTCCCTGGGGAAGACAACAGCACTTCAACACCAGACCATCTCAACAGACCTCACTGAATAATCTAATGAGCGTGTGGCTGTTAGTCTGTCTTTTCCTTATTTCCTCTGTGGCATTTTCTCCCGCAGTGCCATTCATTTTGTGCCTGTGTCATCTGCGTGGAAAATAATCCATCATCATCAGTGCTCTGATATCAAACGCAGTCATGAAACTAACACTAAACCAACAGCTCCACAGGCTTGTGACATTGTCTGTAATTCTCTGCCACTCTCATTAAAAGCTAATCCATAACTCTGGAAGCCTTGATCGGTGGGCCTGCAGAGGAGTGAATGAGTTTCCATTTTAGAGTTTACATAATGGAGGTCATCCAGTGCAGCTCTCAGGCCAGTCTAGAAAACAAACTCTGGCCTTTGGTCTGTCATCCAGCAGTCACAAGCCAATGTTCCTAATGGCAAGCTACAGTATTGATCCCTGCTGAACTAATCAAAGTGATGTTAAGTCTGTTATTGACATGTTCAACCACAAGATTCATCCAGCATGCAAGTAAACAAGATGGAAAAAGCTAAAGAGAGTTTTTAGTAAACAAATGCTTTGAAAGAAAGTTTTAAAAGGAGTAAATCGCATTACATGTAACAATAAAATGAAATATATGAAACAAATTAAATAAAACTAGCAAGAAAACAGTAAAGGAAGATATTTGCAAACAAATGTAAAAGGTAATTAAAAGTCAAAACTTACCATGTGCATGCATGTGTTTGATTTTAATCTGATAAATTACAAAATACATGACATATTGATTTCCTAGGTTGAATTAAGATAAAATGTCTAAATGATTACATTCATACATTTTCATAAAATTAATATTTATTCACTTAAAGCCATTTATACATTTTGTATATTCAGACTTTATTATCTGAATATACAAAATGTATTATTGTATATGGAAGTTTTTTTATATTTAACAGAGAAAGAGATTAAGACTCTTATCTATGCATGAATAAATTAATGTAAGAACCTAAAAATAACCTAACTCCAAAAACAAGTCATATTATTCACCCACATGTGAACATTATCTATGTTCCTGTTAAGTCAGATAAATAGTAACCTTGTTGTGTATACCGGATGCTGCATAGCCACATTTAAGCTCAACTGGACTATATGTGTGATCAATAACATCAGGACAGTAGCAACGGTGTCCCACAGGGGTCACAGACCGCACCCCTCTGGGAATTCGAGCACTTAGACAAAACAAGAAAGGCAACTAGAGAGGAAAGATGCAAAAATGTCGTCCATCAGGCAGACGAGTCAAATAGTTGACCAACCCCAATCCCTGACCCACATTAACTTCATTCCAAAGCCACATTTAAGCCTGATTCCCCAGAGTCAGACTCCTCCAGAGTCCAGAGAACCAGTATTATCCAGCATACTGTCTGCTGTTGCCAGACGCGTTTGTGATTCGGCAGCCTGCACTACATGTGCTATCCCGTGGCTTCAATAATGGGGATAGCAGTCGAGCGGAGTATATAATGACTTTCCCCAAGCTCAACTGGGATTGGACGAGCCAAACACCAAATCACGCATGTGATACTGGTTATATAAATTATTACTGGAGGGTCATCAACAGGTTTCGACAGTTATCGGGAAGTAAACCACCATCCAAATGTCACCATGGGGGTAATCACAATGCAACACACTACTGAAAAAGGACAAAGATAATATCGTACACTCTTAAAGTAAAGGTTCCAAACGGGGGTTTTGACAGAACCATTCTGGCTTTCCAAAAGGGCAGTTCCTAAAAGAACCATTTTTTTCTTAATTTAAAGAAGATTTGAATAAACTAAAGAACCTTTTTCCACTATAAAGAACCTGTTGTCCAAAGGAATGCTAAAGGTTGTTCAAGCACTCTTAAAAACGTTCTTTATTGGAATTTATGGTTCAGAACCTTTAACATCAACAGAAACGTTCCATTTAGCAAAAGTTTTTTTATAATGGAAAAATGTTCTAAAGAGTTTTAAAATGTTCTTTAAACTTAAAAAAATTGCTCTTTTATGAACCGTTAACTGAAAGATTTAGTGGGGAAGCAAAATCTTGATACATTTTTTTCAGTAATGCCATTAAAGAACCATTTTTTGTCCCCCAAAGAACCTTTCAGCTGACAGTTCATAAAATATTTTTTTGTGTTAATAACATTTTAATAATCTAAATAACTTTTTCCCTAATAAGGAACCTCTAATGGTTTCATAGATGTTTAAGGTTCTTCATGGAACCATCAATGCAAAAAAATAAATATATATATTTTTTTTAATTTACTTTATTTTTAAGAGCGCATGGCATCGCTGTGAAAACTTTATTTTTAAGAGAGTAGCATTGAAGTAAACTTGTGATACACATCACACACACACACACACACACACACACACAGAGATGTCTAACCACTGACCTACATCCAACAAAAACAGATCAGAACTTTCAAAATGGACACACATAAATAAAAAAGGACAGTAACAAATTAGATGGATAAATCATCGACAGGCTGTTTATGCATAGTTAATTAAGAATGTAATTATGTTACTTGGCACACCCACAGGAAAAATGCACGCCAGTCTCATTCCATACTTCCTCAGCTGAGGTCAGAACTTTACGGCCGTTTCACCTGACTCACTTAGCTAGGGGCCTGGGATGAAAAAAAGACAAAAGCACACACACCAGTTCATCTGAGGCCAAAGGGTAAGTATGCAAAAAGCTTATCGGCAGCAATCCATGTATCTTCACATGGCAACCTACACAACAAACTCTAACAGAGCTACGCTAGCAGAGACAAACATCCTCAAACATCAATGTTAAAGTGACTTCTCTAAATCAAAAGACAGCACGCTCACCTCTCAGAAAGGTACATCAAGAGCACATCGTCGCCTGAAATCCAGGCAGCGAGAGCTGTGTTGATCTCAGCTCTAAACACTGCGGTGTGGGAAGCATGCAGACCGCAATGGCTCATACATCTCTCACCATCAAATCTGCTCCTGAAATAGCAGGCGAAACTCCCTCTACTCCACAAGATCAACACAAATAAAATGAGTCTTCTAAACAGCACGGCCTCTGGTTTAATTCTCCCCTGGATTTACAGTATAAGAACTCGGAATATATTTTAATATATGATTACAACTGTAAGTTTGAGCTCAGAGTCTGAATAAGTGCACCGTCCACACACACATACACAGTCAGACAGATTTTCCCGGTCTGACTGGGACCGTGCCCTCTTCCTGTATGCCACACCTCCTTTCTGCACTGTCCAATGGGAGGGCAATAAGAGAGATTGCATTGAGTTTGACTCCACCCACAATCACAGAGCTGACAAGTGTACAGTGACAGACAGATCTGATGTTAGAGTGAAAAAAATGACATGGATTACCGAACAAATCACCAGTCTTGTTTTGTGCTTGCTAAGCTTTATTTTAGGTATTTGAAATACAGCTAAAGTAAAATAAAAAATATATATACTTGTTTTGTGTGTGTGTGTGTGTATTTTTTATTATTAAATATTAGTTACACAAAGACTAATAAAATTGACTAAAAACCCATTACAAAATGTCAAAAACTAAAATTAAAATACAAGAAATAAAAGCCAAATATTAATAAATACTACAATAATAAAATATTATATAAATATTACAAAGATCACACTGAGGCAACTATCCCTTTTACTGAACTATTAATGTGATAGACATGAATAATACCTTAAATCTCACTTAGGATTTTCAACTAGTGGTCAACAAAAAACAAAAACACCATAAACATAAATATCTTAAAGATTTGAACAACCACCCTAGCAAGCACACAACAATGTGCCAAAACACATTCAGAACAACTTCTAAAACACATAGCAACACACATCGTGGTGGCAAGTTTTGTGCAAACAAGCACCACACATATTCTTCAGAAAACATAAAAATGTAGTTTAAACTGTTTAAACCATTTATAAACATAATCAACTATCTTACACTGCCAACAAAGTACAAATCCCAACAAATAAAGATGTTTTCTTTACTAGCTTTCTCTGCGTGCCTACAAATAAAGCTTGCTTTTGTTAAAGTGGGAGCAGTGAAGATAGTAAACATGTTAAAGAAGATTTTGCAAGACTTGATTTGAAATGCTCATAATTCTGAATGCCTTCTGTCTATTAACAGTTTACAAAGCTTTGGCTTAGAAACACAGCTGGAGAGGACGATTAAAAAGCCGAACAGCTGTCACAGAACATCTTTACTGCAGATATGTTAGTGATTATTTCCATTTTTGGAAATATTTCTGACCATCTGTAGCAAAGCACTATAAGCTCTCAGGCATTTTAGGCAAATAGGCCTTTTCAGGTAAATAAATAAATAAAACGGTTTTTGGTACCGATTTCAAAAACACATTCAATTTGACAAGACATCTGCAATCAATTTTATTTCTGTAATGGCTTTATTGAGTTAAAATTGACTAATTAAAGAGTGAAAAACAATCACTTCATACCAAAATGGAGCTAGGCCTGGATGAGAATGCTGTCAATATTGGTTATAGACATTGAACAGCTATCGGTTAACATTCACCAGCTGAAAAAGAAAGTTGTTTCAGAGCCTGACCAAGTTATACAATTTTAATTAAAGATTTTTTCTTAATAGCTAAAATAATCCAAAATAAGACCAGGAACATGTGTGACTTCGGTTGACTTAAACTGACATTCACACAGAAGATGTCTGGTCATATATTGTATCTTAACAAACACTGATTGATCATTCACTGATTTAACATCAGCCATATCACTCAGCAACTGATTAATCACTAGTTAACGTCACTCCATCATCCAATCAGCTGTACTTACAAACAGACGCACACAAAAACACGTACACAATGTCTGGTTGCATTCCTAGAGCACTCCGTTTCAGATATGAAATGCCATTATTTTCCCAGAATACTACTTGGAAGAAATAATGAAAGCCTTGGTTTCCAAGAGAAGTATCAAATTTCCTGTGTTTAAAGGACACGAACCAGAGTGCATCTGGCTCCTTCCTCTTCTGTGCTGAGCACAGGTCACCGAGGTCAGGTTAGGGTCATCGTCAGGAAGTGTGGCCACTGCTAATGGTGATGCATGTCTGTCGACAGCAATTATTGATCATGAACTTTGCTCTTTGCATCAGTGGAGCAGACAAATACATTCACTTCACTGCATCAGCACAACAACTGCTGCCATCTGAGGTCAGAATATATGCCAATTGTGTTAACATTAATCTTTTTTAATAAAACAATCTATTTGTAATATCTTGGTAATCTATTTGTAATAATTTGTAATCTATATTGGAACATCTCGATTTACTGACTACAACTGCACAACATTTCCTCACGGAATTCTGGCATTCAAAATGCCACAATAAAAGCACCCGTGTTCGTTGTGCCTGCCCATACCATAACCCCACCAACCAGCACTCGATTCAAAACGTTGACATCAGCTCATCACCCACACGACGCCATACAACTGTCTGCCATCTGCCCTGTACAGTGAAAACCGGGATTCATCCATGAGAGAACACCTCTCCACGTGCCAGACGCCATTGAATGTGAGCATTTCTCTATCGATGATGAACTGCAGTCAGGTTGAGGACGAAGAGCATGCAGATGAGCTTCCCTGAGACGGTTTCTGAATACAGAAATTCTTTGGTTATGCAAACGATTGTTGCAGCAGCTCTCCGGGTGGCTGGTCTCAGCCTAGGTTCAGGTCCTGGGCCGGTGTGTGGTTATGGTCTGCGGTTGTGAGGCCGGTTGGATGACTGACAAATTCTTTGAAATCTGTATGCAAAAAAATGCATCATCTGTGGCATTGTGCTGTGTGATAAAACTGCACATTTTAGAGTGGGCTTTTATTGTGGCCAGCCTAAGGCACACCTGTGCAATAATCATGCTGTCTAATCAGCATCTTGATATGCCGCACCTGTGAGGTGGATGGATTACTTCTCAAAGGAAGAAGTGCTCACTAACACAGATTTAGACAGATTTGTGAACAATATTTGAGAGAAATAGGCCTTTTGTGTACAAAAAGTCTTAAATCTTTGAGTTCAGCTCATGAAAAATGTGGGCTAAAACAAAAGTGTTGCGTTTATAATTTTGTTCAGTGTAGATGAGATTTTAAAATGTTTACATGTTTACCATGCAAGCACTGTAATTTAACTAGATTTATTTTACTGTCATATCAGCGTTAAATGCTATTATTCATTGCAAAATAAAATAAAATCATTTGCTGACCTTTTGCACTTCACAGCTTTTCATTACCCCTCAACATACCTGAACTCCCGCACCTTGACAAGGGGAAACTATTTCAATGTTTTCATTTTCTTTCTTCTATCAGTGCAGCGCAAAATGCAAAGCATTTGATCAGATTCAAACACATACTTGATCTGATTCTTCAAGTGTAAGGTGTGTCTTGAGTAAATGTTCAGAGAAAACATACAGCCGTCTCCTCTGAGAGATTTCTCACACCTTCAGACTGTCAGGTATAGAGACGGGTGTGCCTGATGACAGGGTGTGCATCATGACCCATGGGCCTATGGGAAAGTGTTTACAGCATGACCACACATTAGAGGGTTATTCCACCACCCACCACTGACATTCCCCCAGATTATCCCAGAACAACCTCCCCGCTCCTTTCAAAATACTGGAACAAAGTGAAGAAATATCACCATTCCCTTTGGTCGAAAACCTCTTATGATGGAATGGATAAAAGCTCAGAATTGGAAAAGTATAAAATGTTACAAAATGCCAGAAGAAATCACTCATCTCATTTACACAAGAGTCATATCAAGACGCACCCACTCATTACACAGCAAAAAAAATAAAAAAATCGGACATAAAAGAAGGGATATCCTGTTTCCTCAAAATAGAAACAAGCACAAAGTCACTGTCCAAACAGACAAAGTCAAATTCTAATAGAAAAACTTGCCAGAAAGCTCTTGGAGCAGCCAGTCCAAACCGGTGAAAGTGTCCTGTCCGGCTGTCCTCTTTATATGATTCGATTCAACTCTAATCCAAAGCAGTCAGTCTTACATTCAAATAATTCCCACCTTTTTTCCTACAAGTCAAATGTCTAATGTTTTATGAACAATACAGTCAATGTTTTGGTTCACGAAGGAAACATTTTTTTTAATTATTGGTGTGTCACACACAGGCGGATGAATTCAAAGTGTGACAACTCAGAACCTCGCCCTTTAGAAACAACCTGTGATTTATTTAAACATATAGCTGTATATGACAGCCAGTGTTGACAAGCACCATCTAACCATCAAGTCTGACAGCTAGTGGTAGCTAACCTGGAAATAATTAAAGTTAGAGACATGACCCAGCATTCCCTAACCCTACCGCAACAGTTATCGGCCTCATTAAATATGGCAGAAAGTGAATAAATAGTTCGTTTTTTCAAAAACAGTTCTGGCAAGAATGGCGCGGCACAAACAGTCTTGCTTTTGTCCGTAGTCGAGGGGATGAAGCTGAGAGCTCTGTGGCCTTTCTTCCACGCCGCAGGACAAATGTAGTCAGTTTTCCCCACCATTATTGCTCTAATGTGCGCCCCGAAGGGCTTCTAGTCATTGCCAAACCCGAAGCAGCATACTGGTTCACCCTGGTAACAAAAAGGGCAATAAAATTCCCCCTGCCACTGGCTACTGTTTGGAAACGCCCTACCGCATGTGCCGGCACCAACCCAGAGCCAATTAGAGACTTTCAGACTTGATTGCATTTTCAGCCTCAGTGGTCTTGTTGAGAACTTGTATCTCCACTTAAGTTAAACCCACATTTGCACACATTTCATGGCCCACTGAAATGTTTAGTTAATGCTGGCAAGTCGCAGGCATTCCCTTCTGCAAAGCTACCTAGCTCCCTCAGTTCTCGAATACAATGACCTCCAAAACATCTTTGTTTCAATCCACAAGCTTATTAATTGTCAGCCTGTCTTCCTGGTGCAAGTGGAGTTCAAGGCTACACCGTTTCTGCTGCTTCGGTAAACTACTCGAGCCTCTGATGTGGATTCAAAAGGACAATGGCTGTTGACCGCCACCTTCTCCATCTGCTGAATCCATTACTTAAAACCCGCTTCGTAACTACATCACGCTTCCCCATGTGTCACTGAGGCTAAAGGACAGAGGTTTTCTAACAGGATAAAAATAGTACAGAGATAAAATAAAATAGAATATCTTGGCTGTCCTAACAATGGATCAAAAAAGTGGAAATAAAGAGGATAAAACATTTAAAAACCTCACTTACTTTTAGCTGCTCCCACAGAAAATAAAATTAAATTTCTCAGATGTCCTAACAATCAAAAAAGAAAGAGGATAAAATAAAATAAACAGCATCAATGGGTCTTTATGCAATGTGTCTCTGGGGGATTTTGGCATCAGAAAGCTTGAAAACCCCTGGCTTAGGATAATAATTCAGTATTAAATGACACATTTTTTTACAAAAGCAAAATGACTGGTTTCATGGTTGAATTGTATACATTTAAAATATAACTATGAATACTAGAGGTGCATCTCAATAAATTAGAATGTTGTGGAAAAGTTAATTTCAGTAATTCAACTTAAATTGTAAAACTTGTGTATTAAATAAATTCAATGCAAAGATATGCTTTTTAAAATGAAAACAAAAGAAAACTAAACTAAACTGGCTGCCGGTGACCATGCTTGCATTTTTTTCTACAAGAATTCAACATATTCACCTTCTCTGGTTTAAGAAAACTGACTTTTCATTATTTTAGCGTGAAAACCAAATCCTTGTCCGCTATCATTCCTAAATGCATCAATTTGCTGCTCGCTGTGTGTTCGTTCGCGCTATGCTGACACGGCGGTATAAAACCAGGCTCTTCACCCGAACCGCTCGCATGACAGCGCCTCCCTTTACGTGATCAGTGCAATGACCTGCTACATTAGGATTGTCCAACGAATCGTTCGGTTTGTAATTGTACGAACGGTTCAATACGAATAACGCATCGTTACACCACTGATATATATATATATATATATGTATCGTATGTATATGTGTTAAAAACCCCCACTCCCACCACCGCAACACCGGCGGTAGTAAAAAATGCCACCGCACAGCCCATTTGGGGGCCTGGGGGTCTCTCCTCAACCACCACCAGTGTGCAGCATCCACTTGGATGATGCGACGGCTGCCACAGGACAACAGCACCAGTGCGCTCACCACACACCAGCTACAGGTGGAGAGGAGAGAGAGTCATAGAGCCAATCAAGTGGATGGGGATTATTAGGATGATTTTGGCTCACGTTTAGCAAAAACCCACCAATTCACTATCTCAACAAATTAAAATACTTTCATAAGACCAAATTTTTTTTTTTGTGAATTGTTGGCCTTCATTTACTGTATATGTACTCAATACTTGGTAGGGCTCCTTTTCTTTAATTACTGTCTCAATTCGCTGGCATGAATCATTTTGGCACTGCTGAGTGGTAGGAAGCCAGTTTCTTTGACCATGGCCTTCAGCTCGTCTGCATTTTTTGGTCTCTTGTTTCTCATTTTCCTCTTGACAATACCCCATAGATTCTCTATGGGGTTCAGGTCTGGTGAGTTTGCTGGCCAGTCAAGCACACCAACACCATGGTCATTTAACCAACTTTTGGTGCTTTTGGCAGTGTGGGCAGGTGCCAAATCCTGCTGGAAAATGAAATCAGCATCTTTAAAAAGCTGGTCAGCAGAAGGAAGCATGAAGTGCTCCAAAATGTCTTGGTAAACGGGTGCAGTGACGTTGGTTTTGAAAAAAAACACAATGGACCAACACCAGCAGATGACATTGCACCCCAAATCATCACAGACTGTGGAAACTTAACACTGGACTTCAAGCAACTTGGGCTATGAGCTTCTCCACCCTTCCTCCAGACTCTAGGACCTTGGTTTCCAAATGAAATACAAAACTTGCTCTCATCTGAAAAGAGGACTTTGGACCACTGGGCAACAGTCCAGTTCTTCTTCTCCTTAGCCCAGGTAAGACACCTCTGACGACAACTGTAGCCAAATTCCTTGACACGTCTGTGTGTGGTGCTCTTGATGCCTTGACCTCCAGCTCAGTCCATTCCTTGTGAAGTTCACCCAAATTCTTGAATTGATTTTGCTTGACAATCCTCATAAGGCTGCGGTTCTCTCAGTTGGTTGTGAATCTTTTTCTTCCACACTTTTTCCTTCCACTCAACTTTCTGTTAACATGCTTGATACAGCACTCTGTGAACAGCCAGCTTCTTTGGTAATGAATGTTTGTGCTAGTGATATGACGTTTGACACAGAGGCTTCGAAGCTTGTATCAAAAAAACTAAACATCTCACATCGAAGCACTGTATCGGAGCTTGATTTGTTTTGCCAAAAGCACGTTATCTATGATGTCCGAAGCTTCATTCACCTGGAAACCACGTGACTGCTTCAGTATCTGCTTCAAACGAAGCGAACCTCAGCGCCGTTTCCTTTACATTATAATGTGTTAGCATTGTTTTCTTTTTATCCTAATTTATATATTATGGTCAAATTAACTTTGCCCATGAAATAACAGTCTAAGGACGGATGCAGAGTTAACATTGACAGATCCCAGATTTAATTCATGAGTTTATGTTTGATTTATTAGAATTATTTTTGTGGCAGTACACCGACACAAATTAATGACTTTGACAATGGCCATTATTTTTTATACAATAAATTAAAACAAGGAATCAGTAGTAGACCCAGATGTGAAACCAGCAGCTGTAATGAATCACAGCACTTTGAAAAGTGTTGTTCATTTTGAAGACCACTAGATGGCCACATCATGAACCATTTTAAAAAGCTTCGAGTAATGAACCTTTTCCCGATACAATTGGGTTTAAAGCTTCACTGGTTCAGAACGCTTCACTTCGCCATCACTAGTTTGTGCCTTACCCTCCTTTTGAAGGGTGTCAATGATTGTCTTCTGGACAACTGTCAGATCAGCAGTCTTCCCCATGATTGTGTAGCCTAGTGAACCAAACTGAGAGACCATTTTGAAGGCTCAGGAAACTTTTGCAGGTGTTTTGAGTTGATTAGCTGATTGGCATGTCACCATATTCTAATTTGTTGAGAGTGAATTGGTGGGTTTTTGTTAAATGTGAGCCAAAATCATCACAATTAAAAGAACCAAAGACTTAAACTACTTCAGTCTGTGTGCATTGAATTTATTTAATACACGAGTTTCACAATTTGAGTTGAATTACTGAAATAAATGAACTTTTCCACGACATTCTAATTTATTGAGATGCACTTGTACATACTCTGAAAACGTATTTGTTCTACACCTTTCCTGTGTAAATATTATATTGGCCCTTGCCATTTTTGCCTAATTTGGAAATGCTTTGGATTTTGTTTATCTAAACTGGCACCATTCCACCTCCGTCAAGTTCAAAGTCTACATACTGTATCTGGGAATACTTAGAGCAAGGAACCTTCATGAATACCAGTCAAACTGGACTGTCAAAGGCAGACATTTAGTTGGTCTCCATTAAGGAATGTTAGCTCTTGCGTCAGTTGTAGATTGCAACAGGATGCCATGGGCCGTGACAATGCTTGATACTACCGGAACCTGTAAAAAGGACAGATTGGTTCAATGGTATGCGTGTCCCCTGCAGATCTTGAGAGCCCCCTACCAATGCTTGTTGGAGCACTGGGGTGCCAAGCAAGACTGTAACATGAATAACATGAGATCAGAGCATTGTCTGAGTTTTATCCAGGAGAGAATGGCATTTTAAACAGCTACACAGGGCTTTTGTTCCACTACACTGGACAGAGCTGGGATAGGCCTCCCAGAACACCTCCTTTATCCAAGTCACACAAACCCTGAGGCGCGCGCACACACACACACAGTCGACTACTTCTGCAGGCTTGTGCAGTGCAGTACAAGTCAAACACCACCTGACGAAGAAGAGGCTGACACTAAACCACAATCAAGACACCCCTGATAAAACGGATGGAAAGGAAAACAAACAGAGGGTGTCTTTACAATGTCAATATATCAAGTTTGCTCATAATGAAACTGAAATGAGTGAAATGAAAATAAGGCTCATATTTAACCACTAAATCAAAAGAAAATAAATATTGTATTTCAATTCATTTTATGACTATTAAGCCATTTTTCTTATAAATTATTAAATAAATACCAACATTGTAATTGTAATGTATAAATTATCATATAGAATATAAAAAAACAATGGATAATATTAAATTCGAATATGATAAAAATAAATAAAAAATTAAATTAATTAAAATATCACCATTGCATTATGCTGTATAAATAAATGTTTGTTTATTCATTTATTTATGTTCTAATGCTATATCAGCAACAATGGCTATATTCACGGCAACATTAACAGTATCATTTCAATACATCATTTACATTAATATAACATTTGCTTGAGAAACAAATCACTATACAAAAAGTAACAACAACAGTACTAATCGTAAAATCATAAAATCTTTCAATATAAATTGACAAATTCTAAAATTCAGGAGAGACTCACCACTGATTATATCAGATTTAATATAATCATTTGTGATTTATACAGCATAATGCAATAATATTCTAATATAATATTTTAGAATATATTGTTTTTATAATAAAATATTATATAATAATTTAGTATAATATATATTTTAAAATACAATATTTTCCCTCTCCACTTATTATATTGTTTTACAAAAAAAAAATTAAATGAAATAGAAAAATTAGAATATTGTATAAATTGTCATTTGAATAATGTTATTAAAAGCCATCATGGATTATTGGTCATGGATATTATATTAAATTACTTAAATTTATTCTATTATAGTAATGAGAAAGATTTTTTGCATTAATGTAATGAAATTTAGGGGAAATAGTGCTTAATTGAAAATATCACAATGCAAACATTTGTTTAAAAAACAAAAGTAAAGTTACCTAGGGTAGATGCGATAAACAGAATATCAAACTGAAAAAATTAAAAACAATAACAGGTGTACAGCATAGCACTTTAGACAAACTAGAGACATCCTTCCCAGTGCTTTAAAGACATCTCTGTTGCCATGGATACAACAGAGGGGCTGTCATGGGCTTCAGGGTTTCGGGTGTTGTCGTCAAACATGAAACAAGATCACTGTGTCTCTATCTTATCAAAGCAACAAGAGCATGTGACAATCAGACCAGAATATCCAAACTGACTCATCCTTCTCTTACTTTCAATTCTGTACACACAGCAAAACTAAAACAGCTCCAACCCTCACAAAAGCAGACATATTACGTGTCTTTCTATTTACAACATATTTCATCATACATTATGCGCTCGGGAGACACAGAAACTACACATAAACACCACTTGAAACCTAAAAAAAAACACATAACCAGATTAGCTCAAAGGCAGAGCCCACGAGAGGGTGGAGTCCTGCGTCTGGTATCGGTTGCACTCTGAAAGAAGTTCCGGTATCTTGGCGCTACTTTGGCATTCTCTAGCACTGAGATACTGCAGATGTGTCAATGTGACCCCACCTCGGTAATTAAAGACATCTCCCACACGTCTAATGTCAGCATCTCTACCAGCCTCCCCAATTAGGCAAAACAAACTCTCGTTGCTGTACCCGACACACGCACGCACACACACACACACACACACACACCACACACACACACACACACACACACACACACACACACACACACACACCCTTCACATAAACTATCAACCCTCTCCCAAAAAAAAGGGCTGGGACTGCAGGCATGCAATTCTGGTCCATGCTGGAGGGATTTGGCTTGTCGCCCAGCATGTTAAGCACTAGAGGTGTGACTAAACGAGAGACGTTGAACACTGCATGGTGCAACAAATTAATAAGGTCAAACGGCCCCGGATGAGCAGTCGAGGATATAAAGGAATGTGACAATGATTTTCGATGCGAACGAACCTACCTTACATCCATGAGCGAGCAGCAATTTCGGTCAGATCAGAGACGCTTCTTTGCTTAAATTCTTACACTGTCACTGCAAGTCTGTGCTTGTGAGCTTGATCATAGAATGCTATAACTACTTGTTGTTATTGCAATAACTTAAAATGGTGAGGTGGATTGCGTGCAGTTACCAAATGCATAATTGTTCTCCTTTGAGTGAAATTAATGACAAAGGAGAAAATATTTTCTTTTCTTGCCAAATTGACATATTTCCTTTTGAAAGAAGCAAGTTAGAATCAGGGAGAAGATTTAAAGGAATAGTTAACCCAGAAATGAAATTTTGCTGAAAGTTAACTCACCCTCAGCCTCAGCCCAAAATGTAATCAAGTTTATTAGGAACAGATTAGATACATTTGCTTATAGCTGATAGACATTTGCTATTACTTAAAGAAATGAATTGCATTCATAATGATGAACAAAGTAGAACATCTTAGCATGAATATGGTACATAGTTATGTATAATATTATTTTGATGTTACATACACAACACTTGCTATTTAAACAATTATATCAATCAATAACTGAAAAATCTGAGTGGATTGGATCATTTTACTTCAGTTGATTCTGTATGTAGCACGACGAAGCAGCGACATTTCATGTATGAGCGAATGACATCAACTTGCATCAACAATGGAACTCTTCAAATTGCCGTCAGTATGAGAATATTTTAGCCAGAAGTAGAAGGACAAGTTAAAACACCTTAATAATGGATTTGTTTCTTACAAACACACAGCTTTTCGCTTCAAAAGACAATAACTGATGGACTGAAATTGAGTGGATTGTGATGTTTTTATCAGTTTTTCTGACGGCACCCATTCACTGTAGAGGATCTACTTGTGAGCGAACCAAATTTGTTCTAATGAAGAAACAAATTCATATACATCTTGAATGGACCGATGTTGAATACATTTTCAGCAAATTTTCATTTTTTGGTAACCAATTCCTTTTACTGAACAAAAACTTGAATAGTAATATTTTTGCTCCTTTTTCCAAAAAAGAAAGACAAAGTTTAGATGCATGCATCTACTAAATGTGAAAATGTACTGTTTTTTAGGAGAACACAATCATATTACAACATTATCTCAAATCTATGAGTCCAAATGCCATAAAATGCATAAGGTCTTGAATACGGTCTCAGAATACCACGGCCTCAGTTTTGTCCTCAACAACCACAGTATCAACCCAGGAGAAAAACTACAACCAATGCATACTCCATCAAGACCACAAGTTACTAACAATCACTGCGCTCCATTGCTCTAAACGTAGTGTATACTTCTGTTGTGAATAAACACCACCTTGTTCTTGATATTTTAGGTTTCACTTCGTAAAACATTTCATTATCAAAACACAACTCGCATGAAAAGAAACAGGGATTATTCTCAATAAGCATTTCTACTGCCGTGCATGAAAAGTAGATCTTCATTAGGTTACTCATTAACTTCCCTTTGTCCTTCATGAACTGTAGCAAAACATCTGGTAAAACAGTGACAACTGCCGTCTGAATTAAACTGAAGTAAATCTAGCTTGTAAATGAGTTTTAAAAAGGCAACATTGTATCAAACTGTCATGAGTTGGTAAGTAGACTAAAGAAAAACACCATGAAGTGTAGTTTCTAAAGTGAACTAGATCAAAGTGACGAAGTGATCACAAACAGACAGGGTTTCGATACAAACGAACTATATATATAAAAAAAAAACTAATGTGTTTCGTTTGTTTAATAAATTAGACGAGAATCATTCGCCCATTGAACCGCTGATTTAGCATGCATCTGTACGTCCCACCCTTTAAAGCCAAATCACTTCAAAAGAAGTAGAAAGTCGGCTGTATTTATACAATTAGTTTTTCTGGACGTGTCGTGTAGCTGTCAGTTCGAGGTCTGAGATTGAGAAGTTACCTTGTAAACAGTACCATCCTCCCCGCGAACGCTCTGGGCTCGTGCGCTCTCATTCCTCTGTGCAACAATACAGCACGATCCGACAGGCAGGTGACGTCATGCCTTTTAGGCTGGGGGCTTGACGTCAATGCGCATGCGCAAACGATAGGGCGCATGTTTATATGGGAAATGTAGTTACAAAACGAGGATGAGCGAAAGCTGTTTGGACATTTAAACCACGATGAAAAAATATTTATTGACATGCAATTCCCAAAATAGATAGATAAAAAATAGACATGCTGTAAAAAAAAATATTATTATTATTTATTTATTTTTTATTGTAAAATAAAAGATTAAAAGACCGATGAGTAACTTACTCAAATCATAAATTATTTTCCATTCTGTAACATTGAATTACTATGATCATTTCTGTTCTAATATGAACACCAGAAAGTCCTCTCAGTGGTTGATTTGAGTAGAAAAACCACGAAATTAATTCACAACAACAACACACAATTATGTGACCAATAACATAATGAACACTAATTAGCAAGCAAATCTTACATTTTAGACCAATTTGCATTATTATATAGGGCTGGATGAATTACGTCACTCCAATTCTTTCTTTCTTTCTTCCTTTCATTACAGTTTTGTATCAAAACATATACATTCTAGAAAAATCATACAAAACAAAACAAGTATTTATACAATAAGATGTAAATTCTAATGCAATGATCAGAAGCATTGTGTGCAATGAGTCATTGTGTAAACGTCATAACACATAAAACAATACAAATTTAGAATATTCATTTTCACGTGAGGCTCAATGTACCACTCATTGCACTTAAAAGCACCTGAGGGAAGAGATCCATAGGATTTATTTAGGCAAAAGCAGGCCACAGACAGACTTACAGAGGATTATGGGAATGATTGTACATGGTGGGTCTGGTGGAATTACAGACATGGCGGCAGCTGGTGATGGAGATTGGGCCATGGGGCAACACTAACCCATGATCAATATTTTAATTCCCAAAAACTACAGTACAATAGCAGAAATACTGCCTGCTCTAATTTGTTTCAAGGAATCAATGTTGGTAAAAAAAAAAAAAAAAATCTCTCTAAACATGAGAGTCAATGCTTGATTATTATTTTGAATTATAGTATTGTCTTATTGTTATTGTTATTATTAATAATATGTCCTTGAGACTGATATACAGTAATACAATGTGTATATATTATTATGTTGCATAAATGTTTGGGGGCAAATATTGTAATGATAATGAGTATTATCTTGTAAGTTTCATTAGAATATCTCATATTTCATAGAAATATTATTATTTCAGTTAGCATGTTTAGCAAAGTCTATGCGTCAGAGAAACAAGTGTGCAACCAGCTTCAGAATTTTGCCTTTGAACTTCCATTTTTGCGGTAGCTATAGCATCGCTGTTAAAGAGTAATTAGCTGGTGAAGTAGATTTAATTATTGCAGAGTAAACAAAAGTTATCATGAGCACTGCAATGTCCGGAGTGGATATCATAAACAATGTCAATAGACTGGCAGTCTGGCAAGATATTAAAAAGATCGGTTCATTAATTATGATGCTGTGGTAATACAAACGGCAGACAGAAGACAAGATTGTCATCATGATGTTTTGACTATGACAACCAGAATAAGAACACAGCGATCCTCAGTTCTCACTTCTCTCTGCAAACTTTCCACATCTTTTATATCTATTTTTATTTAAACAAAACTGTCTGTTTCTGTCTCCACTCCCTGCTACAACTGTACATAATCACTATCTCTCCTTCAGCTATTTTGGCAACAGATCTTTAGTCCTAAAAACTCGCTAAGGACATGTAACTTGGCTTTCAACGTGCCTCATTGTTTTGGCAGTCAGTAAATGTCTTTTCAGAAGCCAAAGCAGTTCCTTTCACTTCAGCTCAGAGTCAGTACGCCAGACTAGAGTCGTCATGGTTGGAAGGACAGTCTGTTTAATGTATAGAGAGGGCAGCACTTCTAAGGACTAGGCCGAGAGCATTAGAGGTGTGTAAATATTTAAGCAGCCCAGGTCTGCATATCGTTACTAGCACAGAAACTAATGGGAACAAGTCTATGCTCTCTATAAGCAGCTCAAAAACAAACTGCTCTTTCAGACTGCTTAAACCAGAAGGATTCAATCCAATTTCTGTCTGGATTACATGATTTATCTATATAACGCCTGTTTGACCCTTAAACTAACACTGTAATTACTGATTCTGAGCATAATGTAACAAAATCCCTGTAAATTGCAACAAATTATACTGAGACATTTTGTATCAGTGTGTTTTTTTAAGAAATCTCTTATGGTCACAAAGGGTGCATTTACTTGCCAAAACAATACAGTAAAAATATATTGTAAAATATAACTGTTTTCTGTTGTAATGTGTTTTAAAATGTCATTTATTCCTGTGATGGCAATGGTGAATGTCCAGACTGCCTCTGCTCTGAGGCTGTTGAGCTCCAAAAATAATATAAAGCACAATAAAAATATCTAAAAGTAATCTATACATTTTGTGCACTATATTCTATGCCTTCTGAAGCCATTGTGTTAAGAACAGACCCCCCCCCCCCAAAAAATGCAAGCGTTATTTGCTCAAAAAACTTTGCCTGTTCACATTGAAATAAGCTAGATCAAAACAGGTTACAGCAAGTTTGCCATTAACAATGAGATATGCAGTAAAAAATGGTATCTGACATCAAACCTGGGTTTATATGCATCATCTTTTCCAGTGAATTTTTAGGCCGTGACAGTCTCATACTCTTTCATTGTATGGAAAAGAGCAGCCAGGATTTTCTGCTTTGGGTTCCACAAAAGAAATAAAATCGTATGGGTTTGGAACGGTATTCATTGATTTAACTCCTCACAGAGAGCACAACAAATCATTACTAAGGCATCAACTTCAAGCATTAACTTCCTCTGCAGTATATCATTGCCGTGTGTATTTAAGAACAAGCTACTGCTGTTGTGTTTGTTTCAATCTGAAATCAACCTTAAGAGTACAGATGAAAGGAGCCAGAAGTAGAGTAGATTATGGGCCCTCTGTGGGACTCAAAATCAATCTCAAAGCTTTGATCTGCATTTAACCCTTAAGACTGAGAACTGTGAGAAGCTTAAACGCACTCGCATCGCAAAGCCGTTTACGGCTGTTTAATCTTGGCAGAAACGTATATACCCACAAAGAGCTGGTTCCCAAAAAGGTTCTCTTATTCAAGCTATTCAATAATGTAGAACTAGATAAACATTCTCATATAGCAGTCATTTCAAACAATCATCAATCAATGCAAAAAGAACGCTGCTCATGTCAGAAACAGAACAATATCTTAACCACAGTAAAGTATCTTGTATGCAGCCCGGCATTCCCAGTGCACCATAAAGCATTTAATGTAGCTACTACAATCACAGTCTTTGTTCTAACACAATTACCTGCCTTTTTCCAATCACATGACAAAGTACTTGGTAATTTCATCACTATTAACATGGATCAAGAAGTCAATTTACAGCAGCCTTAGGAAACAAAGCAGCTCCTGAGGTACAGCTGGCGGTTTGCATTCTACTGTTACATGTGCAATTTTCTGTTAGCTCCAAAATCTGATATGGAAGCTTATTTCTGCCACAAAATAAAAATAAATGGTAATTGGTGCCTTTTGATCTCACAAATATGACTTTTTGTCGCAATTCTAAACTTTATCTCACAATTCAGACTTTTTTTCAGACATAATTGTTAGTTTACATCTTGAAATTTCTGCTTTTTTTCAGTGTTGGGAGTAACGCGTTACAAAAGTAATACATTACAGTAACGGATTACTCTTTGCTGTAACTCAAAACTTGCCAGTAATATTTTACTCGGTATATGTTCAGTAAAACACAGCTTGTTTAGGTCACAAATAAATTAAAAGTAATTTACCATGAGATGTGTCCGAATTAACCGAAAGAAGAGTTCTGCGAATAAAGCTTGCATCAGCAGACATGATAAATATATCTATAGAAACGCGCCTTTAGAGAGAAGTGCATCTTCATGGATAATGATTATATTAAAGAGTTTTTGCTTTTATTTATTTCGTTAAGTATTAATTTAAAGCTTTCTATATATATTTTTCATGTCTGTGATGCATTTATTCACTGTCTTTCGGTTAATTTTTGTGAAGCGCTCCTGTTCATGATAAAAGTACTACGTTTTGTTGACATTGCAAGTGCACACAAATAAAAGTACCCTTTACAGTTCTGAATGATGTATTACTCTTACTTTTATGAGCAAAAATTACGGCTTAAGTTGTTTCCATTGAAAAAAATTGCAATTGATTGTGCTGGTGCCTGCATGTCCTGCGCTTTAGCTTCCACTCTCAGCACAAACTATTGGATGCAGCGCACGTTTAAACATTGTTATATGCTTGAACTGTTTTAGTATAGGCCTATCTATAGATTTTATTTTAGGCAAGTCGTGATGATTTGAGAAGGCTAAATTGATCAAACATAAGCTATGATCAGCCTGCCAGTCTGCCGCTGGCCGCTTGGTCGTTACTTTAAGAAAAAAAAACTTATTTAATGAACAAAAAATGCTCCAAACGTTTTTCTAAATGAACTTAATAAAAAAACTAAACAAAATATAAACACTTTGCCATTACATACAAAACTGACCTATTTTAATAGCTGAAACATGAGTCGTTTTGGCAGAAAAGGGGAAAAAAGACGGGCTCGGGTCGGAACTCGGGCTGGTAATTCTGATAAGCTGTCGGACACGGGCCGGGCTAGGGCCTAAATTTGAGGCCCGTGCAGGGCTCTAGTACATTTTGTAATTTTAGAATGTTAAGATCTACTTCTGTAGTTATTTTGGTGAAAATAACTCAAAAGTAATACAGGAGTAATATAATGCATTACCATTCTGAGACAGTAATATTTTAAGGTAACTAATTACTTTTAAATAACAGTAACAAGTAATCTATAATGTATTACAGTTTGGAAGTAACTTGCACAAACAATTTTTTATTAACAATTCTGAGTTTGTATCTCACAATTATTCAGACATTTTTTCACAGAGTTGCAAGTCTCGCAATTCCACTTTTTTTCTCAGAAGTATGAGATATGAACGCGCAATTGTCAGAAAACATTGTTAGACTTGTGAGAATTGTTTCCGCCACAATTTTTTTTTTATTCTTGCAATATCTCACAAATCAGACTTTTTTCACAACTCAAAGTTTATATATAAAGATAATATATAAGCTTAGAATGGCAAGAAAAAAGTTTGAATAATGAGATAAGTCACAATTGTCTTATTTATTTATTTTAAATTCTGTGGCTAAAATAAGTTTCATTAATCTGAAGACTTTACATGTGCACAAGAAAGTTCTCGAGCGAACATGAGAAAAGGATTTTCTGCATGTTACTTTCACTTTTACACACAAGTAATAGTTTAATGTCTCTGTCTTAGATAATAAAATGTATGATTTTAAATTAATCTATTTTATTATGCAGCCACATAATTATCATGCAAGATATATACAGTTGATTCAAGTCCTTATGATTTGATTTATGTTGTGATAATGACCAGATTACAGTTAATTTTTCCTTGCAGTTAAAAATTGTATTTTAAAGTTACTACTGTCCTAAAAACATTGGTCATACTTTATTGTTTACTTATTGTAGTGTGAACACTAGGACACAAATATCAAAACAACAGACATTAGCACCACTTGCTGGCTACAGGTGGTAAGTGACAAGATTCTGAGATTTAGATTCTTTACATTCTAAAGGATTTTATTACAACATTTCACTAAAACAAGGTGTTACAGAAAATCTTAAGATTGTGTCTAGTTCTGGATGTTTGCTCAAAACAGACTTCTCTGATAGACATTTTGCTCTCAGCGGTTTTAAATACAGTAGATTATCCATATTATCTTTTGAGTTACGTAACACAACATGTCAGCGCAACTCAAAGCAGATGCTTTGACCATTTATCTCAGATGTGGTCATTTCCGTATGACTGCCTGTAGATGCTGCAGCTGAGCCAGGTTCACGCTGCCACCCCCACACACGATCATTACCAGCGAGTCGAGCGGTTTAGGAAGGCGTCCCTCTTCCTGTAGCCTCTGGATGACACCGCTGTACACTGCAGCCAATGATGCTCCGCAGGCCAACTCCACCAACACACGCTCCTCATCTGAATACAGTACACAGTGATCAACTGCAAAGCAAGCTTTGTTGTTATTGAGCTGTTTGATGGCCTTAATCACAGTGATGAACTTACCCAGGAACAGTTCCACTGACTCCAGGGCCTGTAGATCTGTCACCACCTCTGAAATAACATTGGGCCGTTTGCTGTACTCAAACGCTTGCTGGCATGCCGTTTTTGCTCCCAAACACGTTGCTTCACTAGCAAGCGGAGATATGCAGAAGCATTCAAACATTTAGTGCCAATTGTTCATGGATTCAAGACGATTTCTTAATTCGTACCTTGTAATATCAGGCAGTGTAACCAGATCTCTGGCTTTCCAAGCAACATTGAGACAGTCGGCACCCACTGTCTCCATACACAGGACAGGCACATCTCCCCAGCCCACCTCATCCAGACCTTCCATTATCCCAGAAAACAGACCTCCACCTCCTACAGACACTACTATAGCTCCAGGTTTGGATGGCAATGAGGCTTTGAGTTCATGCACAATACTGGAATGACCTTTCCTGAAAGATTTGAACAACTTTTCATTTCTTGTGAAGCCCAAAACCATGAAAGAAATTTAAGGTGGTACAGTTTTAAGGTGCTATATCTACAAACTCACCAGACTAGAGGATGGTTGAACGGGTGTATTACAGTAAGACCTTCACTTTCAGCCAAACGTAGGGCCTCTGCATTTGCATCATCCCATACCTACAATATCAGATAAAGATATGTCATGTATATGATATAGGCCCAGATAAGATAACGTAACTGCGTCATATCTAGATTAAAGGTATTTAGGATAACTGTGGTGGTACTTTTCTCTTGCCTTGCCCACAACTTTGACTGTAGCACCCTGGTCCTTAAGTTTCTGAGATACCAGTTGGGGAGTCGACGAGGGCAAAACAATGGTGGCTGGCAGGTTGAGTTTTCTTGCTGCATATGCTGTGGCCATACCAGCATTACCACCTATACACAAAAAAACGTTTAATCCCAGAATGCTGTTAAACACAATTAATAATTTGATTGGTCCATGCTAAACTAGTGGGAGTGTGAAAATTGCATTTTAGATTTGTCTAAAGGGCCCCAGGGTCAAAAGAGCCTGTACTTAAGAAAACCCCTTAAACAAATGGAAATACAATCAAATGTTTACCATTTCACTCACCTGAAGAACAAATGACACCTTTTGACTCCTTTGAACTTGCAACCTTATAAGGAATACAAATAAATTTGAATGTGAATTGTAATATGTAATCGTTCTTTAATGAGCGCTAGATGGCAGTGCGAACCCACAATATACTGTACTGGTCTGGAGGTAAAAGTTTGTATTTATAATATAATAATATAATTGATACAGTATAATCCATGGTAATTCTGAAATGCAACTTAATGCGTTACAAGATTTAGGAGCTATTGTATGTTTAGTCAACAATAATTATGGTTCTTCGTTCATTTTAAGAAACGCAGCCATATTTTTCCTCACATTTTGACACATGTATCCTATTCCACGGATTTTGAAGGAACCGGTGGGTTGTGAGCTCTCCATCTTCAGATACACGGTGGTCCCGATCCGCTTAGACATGCCGGTGCTTTCGATAAGTGGGGTGACGACATGAAATCCATTTTGCTTTGACATTTTTCTAAAAAAAATCTGAAATGTATAGAGTTGGAAAGGAAATGTGGAACAGTATCCGGTCACGGTGGGTAATGCACTAAGCAAGCGCACAAACAATTGCAAGTTTTTGAAAGGTTTCCCGAGTTTTAAAGTAACGTTAGGTTACCTCAGACAAGCCGTTTCATAGTCTACTCACCTATTGCGTTGCGGTGTTAGGCTATGTGATTATTTTCGTGTATTTCCTGGACGTTCAAAGTTCATTTAATGACAATAACCAAGCACCAATGAACCAAGACCGTTAGATAATACATGACAGATTGCAAAATTATGTAACTTAGGTTAAACTAGGGCAAGTAACTCATTCATGAGACAAAGTGCGCAATGATATCCTGAAAGTGAGAAACATATAATAAAAGACAGGCTTAAATATGAAATACCATATGGACATTTTTGTGAACCTACACAGCTACTTGCTAACAGCTTGCTATTTGTTTTTTCTAGGTTGTACGCATTTATTTTCAAGCTAAAATTAAGCAAAATAAAACTTATATAAATAAAATACAAATAAAAGTTAAGTAATACAGTACACATTAAAACACTTAAGGATTTTCATGTAACGAACTTCACAACAAGGCATCAGTACGTATTTATTAATATTTGTCAATGTTATTTTTTTTTATCTGTGCAGTACATAGCATATTCTTGTACAGAACACAGAATGGGAAAAATCCAGTCAATACAACATGTAACTTTGTCCCAATGTGGAAATTTTATTGTGCACATATACATGACATGTTGCATAAATGGCTCTTGTATGGCAGCACAAACACAAGGCAGATCCTGCCGGTTTTGACAGCCATATAAGTCTATATCAATTATTTGTATTATTATTTTATGTCATTTAATAAACATCCCTTAAAGAGGGAAAAGATCATGTAGCATAAAAAATAAATAAAGCCTGACTTAAATTAAGCATAGGAATATTTGTGATATATTGTCAATATCCCCTGTTTGATGGAAAACAGCCAATGCATTAGTTTTTATGGCATCAGTTTTCTGCATCTTTTTAAAACTCAGTTCCTCATAGATGACTACTCAATTTCACCTCCTTAAGCCACGTAATCCTCCACACATAAACAAATACATGTTTCCAGACCAGGCCACTTCCTTATTATCCATCAGTAGATTGACCAGCCTCAAGGCCTCTTCTAAACACTTTCCAGCACCTTCCTTCCTTTTCCCTGAATCAGCAACTTCCTAACCGTGGGAAATGAAACATCAGTCCCTTCGGTTTCCCTTTTGCCTGATAAAAACCACAGAGCACAAAACACTGGAATCCAAGACTGCATTCTCTGTCACCACCTCTTGTTATCACATCCACGTCCCATTCTGACAGTCACATCCCACATTGAAACACTCACACACGCACATATACTCAGGAGGTTTGCACTGTGGATGAGGATAAAAAAGCTAACATGTTCCTCAACAGAGATATGGGTAAGAGGGACACTGCAAAAACAACACATAGTGACGAATAAAATCTGGGATGCAAACAGAAGACCATTGAATTCCCCACTGTTGAGTAAATTCATCTTGTCCGACACCAGACGTGCTCCATCATCTTGCCACCCCTGTGGGCTCTGTGTTGTGGTGACGGCAAAGACAGGGCAGCGCGCCATCCCGCAGCTTCATGCCAAGTGCTGTTATAGGAGCTTGCGCTGTCTCTTCTGGCCACCTATGCCAGGGAACGTTGCCTGGGTTTGATCCTTGGGTACAGCTACAATGACAACAGATTACAGATTTACAGGGTTTGATTTTTCTCACTTTTTAACTTAAATTGTAAAAAAATATTTTAATGCACATCAGTGCCGTCTAAAAATAAATATGCCTATACAGATATCCTACCCCTAACAAGTTGCGTGGTACGTAGCCTTCCTTGTCATTAAGTCTGGCCCACCACCACTTTGTCTCGTTGTCATCCTTACGGCTCATGATGGTGAGAGCATCGCCCTCATGGAAGGACACCTCATCTGCACTATGAGCTTCATAGTCCCACAGGGCATATACCGTCCCTTTATTCATTACACCCAGTTTCTCCTGCACACCTGGAAGGAAAACAAAGCAGAGTAGGCTTTCAGTATCATTTACAGCCATTATTCGAGAAACACACCCTTAACAATAAAAATAACAACATCAGTGATTGCTATTGACATTACCATATAGAAACTGAGAGCACTGGACATAACCCTCCTCCATCTCTTCGCACTTGTCTGCAGCAGTCTCCACATCACTTATAGTGGTGGCAAAAATGGCAGCTCCAGACTCCACCAGCAACTTGCAAAGATGAACATTGTTGCATGATGCTGCACAGTGCAGGGGCGTCCTGATCACAAGTGAGAAAGAGTTAGCAAGTGCAAACATCACTTGATAAGTAAGAATTGGTGTTATTCCCTAATGCAGACAAAAGTCAAGAGAGAAACCATCAGACAAAAGTTATAGTCCTCACCATCCATCACTATCTGCTGCGTTGACATTGACCCCAAAGTCCAGCAGGAATTTCACAATATGGTGGTGACCTGCACAAACTGCATTATGGAGAGGTGTGATACCTTCATCATTTGCAGTACTAGGATTGTTCACCTGAGGATGGAGACACACGTTGAGGAGAAAAACTACTACTTAGTCCAGTTCAAGCGTACAAAGTAAGTGTAAGTGGTGTATTGCAGCTGAATTGTACCTCATAAATAATCCTTTGGACTAAATCAAACTCGCCCTCCAAAGATGCATCCAAAAGCAGTGCAAGAGGATTGAACTTGACCCTCAAGCTATGACCTGTCCTCTCAGAGTTGGGCTTCTTCAAGTTGGTGCGCTTGAGCTATAATGTGAAAAATTATATTAGCCTTCATATTTTGAAGAATAACATGTCTTTTGAGCAAAAAAGTCAAACAATTAATACTTTCATATGCAGAGTAGAGTACTGTCTAGCTGTTACCAAGGTTATGGTTAAGGCTTGCTGCAGGACTCTTTATATGCATTTTGCTTGTAAATTATTTTTCAGAATAAGAGGTTACATCTTGACATAACACTAGCCAAAAAAAAAGCTAGTGCCAACTCACCGTAGATACACCAGGAGGAGTGCCTGGGTATGCTGTGGTGTCCTGTTCTGTAGGGGAATGAGGTTCTGGTACTGGGCTAGGTTGTGTGTCTGTAACATTTGTGTGGTTGTTGTTATGATTGTCCTCATTGGTGTCCTTAAAATAATGGTCTGAGGCATCAGCAGACTGGGCACCCCCTGAGTCACTAGATAGATGTGTCAGCTGGATTCTCATTATCATCAGCTGTCAGTGACACGGAAGAGGTGGGAGGAGGGATTGGGATTTCTGGCTCTGCTGAAGGTTCAGCTAAGATACTTGATTCCATCAGGTTCCCATTGACAGTGTCCACATCACCCAGGGTTGTGGCCATGTAGTTCAGAGGACTGTCAGGCTGGTAGAAGGGTGTCCCACCCACTCCACTCTCAATTCCTCCTGCAAGGGTGTTGAATCGCTGATATAGGAGCTTCTGGATGTTAGGTCCACTGGGACCTTCTGGTTCTGTGATGGAGCTTCGCTTCTTTAAAGGTCGGGGAGCATTGGCTAATTTCCTTCTCAGCACCTCCAGGTCAATGTCACTTTGGTAACGGAGAGGGGAGTGGGCCACAGGGGTCAGTTTAGTAGGACTGAGAGGGCGAGGGATGTTCTCCACACTGGGTGGAGGTAAGGGAGTGCTTTCTTGGGCCGCCTCTCTGTCGACCTCATCTGTGGAGTAGTGCTGGTAAAGGGGAACTGGAGAAGGAGAGGTGGAGCCTGGTAGGACTGGTTTTCCATATACTGGAGGCCAATGAAGGAAAACAAAATTTTAAAGAAGGGAAAATACATAATCAAAGCTATACCTATGTCTGGAACCAATGCAACAACTTCCTACCTGCTTTTACTGCAGCTTTGCTGCTGCTGGAGTAGTTTTTGGCTGTAGGCTGCTGCAGGTACATATTGTAGATTGAGCTGGAGTTCATAGTGGCAGGGCCCTTCCTTGGAGACTGGGGCCGGGACCCCCTGTCTGGAATAAAGGGGCGTACTGCCACAGCAAGAGGAGGCTCTGTCCTCTCACCCTGAGGGAACAGTGCTGACCCGGAGTGTGGTGTAGTACTGGGAGGCACTGTTATCCGCTGTTGGATCTGCTGTGAAGAGGAACCAGAGGCAGGGGGTGCTCTCTGCCAGCCTAAGGTGTCAGGAGCAGAGCGAGGCAAAGAGCTGGTAGCACAGACTGTGGAGTGATGGCCTGCACTGGGATAGGTTCCATATATGGGTGGAGGCTGCTTAGACAATGCTGTTACTGTCCCTAACAGCTTAGGGGCTTCCTGTAAAGAGACAACACCACGAGTTAAGCATGAACAAGACTCAACCCAGACTCAAAAATGTATTTCACAAGAACATTTGTAATTAAGAACTAAGGAGACTGTTTAATCTCACCTTGTCTGAGGTACCCATCTTGCTGGTATGATCTTGACTTGTGTCCTTCCAGTCTGGAGGTTTTAGAGGAACCCTATTATTGTTGAAGGAGGGCCAGATTGCATCATTAGCTGTAGCAAGCACAGAAGTATGTGTTAGATGGAAAGAGACAGAGACGTATATGCTCTTTCTCCTTTCAGCCTCATTATGGCACAGACTGACCTGCTCAATGGGTCATTAAAGCAGGAGACGAGTCTCAAATGGGACTACACTCACATCTCTGACCCCTGTGACATCAGGACACTTCTAATCATGGGTTTGAGAAGGGAATATTTTTGTCCTGTCCTCTACACAGATCCAGAGCTGGTTTGGGTTAAATGGATTACTAAGCCTATGTGTCCAAGTCCACTGCTCTGCTTGTCAAAGCCATGGGCGATGACGCATGTTTATCCCATTCGTCTGACAGACACGCCATCAAACTCACTGGCAAGTCGACTGCCAAGTCCCACAAAGGAAAAATGCAGTGAAGCAAAGGATTAAACTATATAAAATATGGGGTTTTCTTCTCTCTAAATAGGTCAAATTATTCTAGTGATTAAATATGCTAAAGGATAAATACAGTCTTTTGTTATGCATTCGCAAAGCCAGCCTTACATCTTCATGACTACTTACAAAAATAAACATTACATAATTGCTACTTTTTCTACCAGTTGAGTTCAGTTCAGGGTTTTAGGAGTCCTGTGGATACAACTTCAGTGACTACTAGGCTATGGTAAGTGTACTACTTTTTAAGATGAATAATGGGTGGGGCTAAATTCACATTTTATGCACTTGGTTTGTCAGTACCCATGAGGTAAGACATTACAGTATGTATTGTATAGGCTGACAAACTAAGTGCAAGCTAGATGCACACTGTAGATTGATTTTCTCAGTGTTTGTGAATAATTTATGATCAAATCAAGTCACAATGTCTCTATATATTATTTAGCTACAACTGAAAATAAAACATGCTTTTAAAACTGTTTTCAAATGGCAAACAGTTTGCATTCTGTTTTATGCATTCTGATCAAAAATGTGTTCTTGATATCATGCCCAAAAAACTCACTAGAAGTACAGTCGGCATCTGTGGGGGCCTCTGGCCCTTTTCTAGGCTCTGAGGATAGCACCAGAGGGTCCACTATGATGTCTAAGTCTGAGACCTTCCATGGGCCTGCAGGCATCCTCACCCCCTCTTCCTCTGTCCCGCCGCCCCCAAATATGTGACACACAAGCATGACAAACAAATAGGGGGAGGAGTAGAAAAGGTGACAGACATGAGAAAATGGAAAAGCATGTTAGCAATAAAGGCTGGAAAAAACAAACAAAAATATGTTTTAGTGTGACGTTAATGGGAGTATCTGAATAATGATATGTTTCAAAAACTTGGTGTTCAGGAGCTGCCCCTTTTAGATGGAAAGTGTTACTGCATAAAGTGACATAAGGAAAATGAGAGAAACATAGAAAGAAATCTGAACTGATCTGAATGAATGATTTTACAGCAGTAGTGAGAAAGAAGATTCATTTTCAGAGCCAGCTTTCTGCTCTTGAGTGATAGATATACACAGCATTCAAGATGCAAACATAACGATATGATACGTCTTTAATCATTTATGTAATAGTATCTTCCTGAATGGGGTTATGAATGGTTATTGATGCTCATCATATTTTACCACAGCAAGCTTTTGTATGAATGTTTTCTGTGTGAGAGTACCAAGAGTGTTTTCAACGATGAGTTATTTGGACAAATCTCCAGAATTCCTGCAGTATTATTGATTACAGTCCTGGAAAGCAGCAAATGCAAAAGTAGAGGATAAAAGACTGACCTGACTTGGAGCGAGAATGGTTGACTGTAGCAGAGGTGGAGAGAGACTGTGGCTTCAGGGGATCAGGAGGTAAAGTGTAGCCTCCTTCCTGTCGCCTGGGCACCGGGACCTGGATGTAGGGACAGACTGCTGCCACTCGCCCGGAACTGCCTGGGGTGGGCTGAGGGGAGGGAGGACCACTCATTCGGCCAATCTGTAGAGAAGAGGATTATTTAATCAAACCCCATACAGACAAGGGGTCAAACTTTTTGCTTTGAAATTATTTGTGCTTAAATTGCAGGGTTTAACCAATTCTAGGGTATCTTTAAAAAACAATTAAGCAACGATTTACAATCCAGCTCAATGTAATATTACATATCTAGTGCACTAACTGTACGTGGAAATTTAGTTCCAGGCTGTTTCACTTGCCTCTGCTTTTTTCTTGTAGAGACGCTCTCTAAGGTCCCCAATACGCTTGTCCATCATGGTCACCTCCACGTTACGCTTGTTAAGCATATCCTTGTGTTGCTGTAGCTTGCTGTTCTGTTCCTGATTTAGCTTGTTCCGGATCTAAATGTTAATACAAACATACATGCGTCATACACACGCATACAGAACTGATGATTTTGCATCGGAATATTTTACCATCTCATCAAATGTAACAAGTTTATGCAACTAATACCTTTGGAGTTTGAAAACACGCTTAATAATCTGAATATGTTATGTATTATCACTGTGGGTGCAAAATGTACTACAAACAACAGGGAGGATTGAGGAAAGAATCAACAAGTGTGGCAAATCAGGAAAGCGCATTAAAATCAAAGTCTTTCAAAAATTCACTGGGGAATGAAATAGTTTTTTATGATAAACAGCATTAATGGATTAAAAGAAAGTTTAGTTCCTATTATGTTTCCCAAGTGAGACCAATATATAACCAAAACAGTTTTTTGGTCATTAGAGTTATCATGAGTTGACTGAACTTGAACAAAACCAACAAACAACATCACCACCAACAAATAGTGTCTATCTCCCTTTGCAGAAAATGCCTACCTGCAGTTCCTGGTAGAGCTTGCGTAGTTCTAGTGCAGCATTGCTGGTCACTGGTCCCCCCAGAGGCTGCAGTCCATTGAGACGCCCCCGTCGCAGATCGTCTAGCTGCTGCGTGAGCTGGTCCACCTTTACCGTGGCTGACTGCAGTTCTGCCTGCTTTTCCTGGAACAGGCTGCTAACATGCTCAATTTCTGCAGCTGAAAAAAACACATGAAGCATTCTTATTATAAAAATACTATCTTTGTGTGCAAATGGATGCACGATTGTTGATACACTTCATACATGTGTCTGGATTTTTCAAGTGGGTGTGTGTTCGAGCAAGTGTGTAGGAGTGAGGACCAGTGCAAATTGCTGCTTGGCCAGATATCCACTCCCCAAGTCCACATGTCATATGACAAATTCTAAATAGAGAGGAATGGTATTGTGATCTTTGTTTTTATCTCATGAATGTCTTGGGGGGGGATCCACCCCAGGCTCTTCCACACCCCAACCAGAACTCCTCGTTTTAAAGTTCAGAGATGTTCTTACTTGACTGATCCACTGCCAGGAACACAGAGGGAGTGGATAGTAAAAGCAACTGGAGCAAGGGATGAAATTCCACTATGTGGTCTAACAATAGTAACAACTTTTAGCTTCAGAACTAGCGGTTTGATTTCTTTAGAGTAACTTCCTTGAGCACAGTTGCCTTGGAATGGTGATACGAACATATTACAGGGACAATCCCCATAACAAAATGTAATGCTTGCTTAAGGGCATAATAGTGATGGTTTGTGACTCAATACTTGTGGGGTCTGAACAAGCAAGTATCCAACCCTGAGACTCAAAGATGGCACGATGCGGAATCTGTGGCCACTTTTGGTTGTAACATAAGAATCGGAATCAGAATGAGCTTTATTGCCAGGTATGTTTACACATTCGAGGAATTTGTTTCGTGACAGAAGCTACCGCAGTGCAACAGATTGACAGTGATAGAACAAAAAACACAGATAATAAAAAGAAAAATGAAAAAGAACAAGTAAATAAGGAATAACAATATACAAATTGACAATTGTATGTACAGGTATATAACAATGGACAGTTTTGTATGTACAGGTATATTATGTGCAATTGAAGTGTAGACTAAGTATGTGTGTTAGATAAATAAGTGTATAAATAGTGTGTGTACCATAATACACGAGTGAAATGAGCGAAGTGAAATGTAACAAGCAAGTGAAATGTCAAATCATTGTTTGAATGTCCATTGGGAATTGATAGGATCAGTGTCATTTGCAAATTGTTGCGATCGTCATGTGATTGATAAGTTTCGCAGGGCCGCGTTATCCTAATGGGCAACATGAGCAGCAGCCCAGGGCCCCAAACACTAGGAGCTCCCCGAGACAATTCTCCTGTTCCATATAATACGGAATCGTCCCATATAAAGGCATCAGAGAAGCATTCCATATGAAAGATATACGGAACGCAGTTCGTCGTATTTGCAAGCAGACACCGTCCTAGACCATACAAATAACAAATTAATTATTATTTTTCCAAATCATTGTTTGAATTGCAAACTTGCAGGAAGGCTTTAAGACCAAGCGGAATCTTCTGCCGCATATAGTCGCTCCCGCTTCACAGCGAGTGGGATTTCTGCAAATCAGTTCGGGCCAATGCAGAGATGTGATTATTGATCGTAAGCACAGCATCCAGCTGCAAAACATACAAACTAACTGAGGGAAGACGTCTTTCACTATTGTAATTGAATGTTGTTAAATAGAGAAACTAATTTGTACTTTTTTTTTATTTAACTTTGTGTATTAGCTATTAAACTATTGTAATTGAATGTTGTTAAATGAGACCTCATTATTGCTACATGGTTGCAATAAAAAAAAAAATTTTTAAGTGCCATTGTTTAACAATTCTTTGTTGACTGACGTTTCTGACATTCAGTTGTGCTTTCAAATGTTGTGCCTCAGTATATCCGCCTCCTAAATTATTACTATGTGCAGTCACAATTCCATAGTGGTCAAATTTAGGCTACTCAGGCCAGTGGTTGTGTAACGTGCATGACATTTTTGTATGACGGATGAGGATTTAATTGAGGAATTCTCTTTGAAGACGAGCAGGAAGAAGACATTTTAGTGCTGAGTGATATTTCATTAATTTTATTTGCTGGACTGTTTCTGATTTGTAAGATTATTACTTGATAATAGGTTTAATTTATGTAAAAAGCCTATATGGGATTATGATGTGCGCATTGCGTTTGTTTATTTTTATTTCACAAATTTTGCGGGTTTTTTTCAGAATGTGCGCGTAACATATGCTGTTTGTTCATTGAATATAACCGGCGTAGGCTATACTGGAGGGGGGGCCCCGCGGGTGCATTAGCCCAGGGCCCCGCAAAAGCTTAACTGGTTGGAGGGGAGAGGTTTAAACTTGTTTGGCCATTGGACACATTTTTGCCCAACCCAGAGAAGAGAAGAGATGTTATTGCGAGGGGGAAAGGACGTTCAATTTTGATTTCATGTCGACTTATGTTAACACAGTCCTTGGTTAATGGACATATCTGATATTGTTCTTGGTAGTATCATTGGTCATCCAAATAAAAAAACACCATATACCTAGGGTGACCATATGTGCCATTTTTCCGGCACGAGTCCTGGCCAGGATTTCTATATTGCCTAAAATATCTAGGTTTTGGCTTTGTTTGCATGTTCAGATCGATCGGTGTTTGACATCAAAGTACCATACAGACGGTTCCTTATGCTTTCAAAAGGCTTTCGAGGTACTTTGATGAAACACTGATTGCTTTTAAGTACGTATGTAATATGTATGTTTAATTGCATCGCTTTGACCGTAGATCCCACCTTCTGAAACAGACCATGATTGGTCCATTATGTACAATGCCTGCATGTTATTGGTCGAACTACTTTTCGATAATTTCCTTCAGCAAGCATGAAAACAGGAAAACAAAGCCAAAACAAATCATGACAAGCACGTGTCTGGGAAAAATGGCACATATGGTCACCCTAATATACCATTATCATATACCAACATATAGTTGAATTCATTTATAAAGTGAGCAATCTCTAAAGCATTTTGGAATCTGTTAACATGGCTGTACATACACAGGTTGCCATTGATGAGTTTGCTGTAGTCCACTTGCCCCCTCATGGCACGGACCTTCTTGAGTTTGGCTTCTTGACTTTCCACTCTTTCCCTCAACCTCTGGAGCTTCTCACTCTCAGACACGGACTGGCCCTGACGTGGGTCCTGGTGCTTCAAATACCGCAATCGTTGCTCCTAAACACAGGGAGGGGAGGAAAAAGGAGGAAAGGACAGGAGAGGAGAGGATAACAGTCAATTTCGAAATGGGAGGGAACATGCTCCACAGATCATCAAAACAAGCACGTCACCGATCAACAAAAGTCCTTTCACACACCTCACTACGCACAGTGGAGAGCTGAGAGAAAGGGATGGAAACAATAAGGACGGGCCAGGTAAGATGGTAAAATAGAGAGAGGAAAGATAGAGACAGGAAATAAAAAAAATAACTTAGTTTCAGAGCCGTTACAGAATATGAACACGAAAGTTTTCTGTTAGCAGAAAAAATAACTAATAAAAATGAACACAAATAATACTGTAATTACTTCAACTGTACGAAAGTTTGAGTTATTAGGGGGTTTTGTAATATAACACACCAAAAATGTGAATGTATTATGAATGAGACTAAAATAGAAAGTGGAGGGAAACACAGGCTTTCGAGCTGACTAGCACTTTCAGGTCTGCTTCAGAATGAGCAAATATAACAGTCCCAGTCCCAGAGTGTTGACTCGACACAATCCAGTGTTAAACGAACAGATGAACGAACAAAGCATGTTTTTAACTGCAGAGCTATAATGTTTACAGCTACGTAGAGCAGGTTTGTAGAATTATGCATGCACTTTTTCATATTCCCTTTTTTCACTCTACAATCTATAGTCATATATCCACACAAAAAAAACTGAATTAGCAATATAAAACCAAAATTTGCCTAATAACATGTGAGCCTGGACCACAAAACCAGTCTTAAAGTAGCACGGGTATATTTGTAGCAAAAGCCAGCTATACGTTGTATGGGTCAAAATTATCAACTTTTTAATGCCAAAAAATCATTAGTATATTAGGCAAGGCAAGTTTATTTATATAGCACATTTCATACACAGTGGTAATTCAAAGACCTTTACATAAAAGGAAGTGAAATAGTAATTAAAAAATAATAATCACAGCAATAAAACAAGGAATTAAAAATGTATAATAATCACAACAATAAAATAATATATTTTTTTTTTTTAATTTAAATGAATTTAAAACATTTAAGAATAGAAAATGATTATACATAAAATACGGTGCAGTCAGTTCAGATAGCACAGCGCTCATTCAACAAATGCACATCTAAACGGATGAGTTTTGAGTCTGGATTTAAATGTGGCTAATGTTTTAGCACATCTGATCTCTTCTGGAAGCTGGTTCTAACTGTGAGCAGCAAAATAGCTAAAAGCGGACTCCCTTGTTTTGTGTGAACCCTTGTTATTTCTAACTGACTCGATCCTACTGATCTGAGTGGTCTGTTAGGTTTATATTCAGCGAGCATATCTGCAATGTATTTAGGTCTAGGCCATTGAGTGATTTATAAACGAGTAAAAGTACTTTAAAATCAATCCTAAATGTAACTGGAAGTCAGTGTAAGGACCTGAGGACTGGTGTGATATGCTCAGATTTTCTGGTTCTAGTCAGAATCCTGGCAGCAGCGTTCTGGATGAGCTGCAGCTGTCTAATGGTCTTCTTTGGAAGGCCGGTGAGGAGACCGTTACAATAATCCACCCTGCTGGTGATAAAGGCATGAACAAGTTTCTCCAAGTCTTGACTGGAAACAAAACATCTAATTCTTGCAATGTTTTCGAGATGATAGTATGCTGATTTAGTTACTGCTTTGACATGACTACTAAAACTAAGGTCTGTCTCCAGAATCACCCAAAGATTTTTGACTTGATTTTTAGTTGTTTGACCCCTAGAGTCAAGGTATGCATTCACCTTGAGAACTTCATATATGTTTCCAAATGCAATGACTTATGTTTTCTACTTGTTTAACTGAAGACAATTCTGGCACATCCAACTGTTAATTTCATCAATGCATTGGCAGTGGGATTAAATGGGGCTATAGTCATTTGGAGATAAGGCTAGGTAAATCTGGGTATCACCAGCATAGCTGTGATAGGAAATTTGGTTCTTTCTCATTATTTGACTTAGTGGGAGCATAGTAAGTAAAGATCATGTTACATAGTAAGTATTAAGTATAGATTCTGTTCCATGGAAGTTATTTTGTAAATTTCCTACTGTAAATATATCAAAACTTAATTTCTGATTAGTAATATGCATTGCTAAGAACTTCATTAGGACCACTATAAAGGCTATTTTTGCAATATTTAGATGTATTTATTTATTTTGCACCCTGAGATTCTAGATTTTATTTTTTCAAATTTTCCTATCCTAACAAACTATACATCAATTGAAAGCATATTTATTCAGCTTTCAGATGATGTATAAACCTCAATTAAAAAAAAGACCCTTATGACTGGTTTTGTGGTCCACGGTCACAAACAGCATTTCAACAAACACCTGAAAAGTTCTAAACATACATGCATTTTTTTTTACCTTACAACAACAGATGAGTTGATGACCTCTTGATATTCATTCATGGAATACACAGTCACATATAATTCAGAGATCTTAGGTAGGCCCTGTGTCGCTTGTCTGCAATATCCAGAGTACTTTTTCCCGGGAACTGACTACACCTTCGTGAACACACAATCTCCAGTGGTCTTAACGTCCTCCCTCTTCCTGACAGCTGCAGTTAAATGCTGATCTCATTTCCTATGTGAATGGAGTCTCTTTCCTGTTGTTGTTTAAGGAAAAGAACTTTGCATCCAGGCAACACGCACAGTTCCCTATGCCCCTGACCTAAGTATGATACTCAACTATCACACACTGACCTCAAGACAATCTCTTAATCACAAAGACAAATGGTTCTCAAAACACAATATCAAAAGAGATGAATAACCGAATGAGGTCAGGCTTGAGTGCACTAGCTGCACATTTAAAATGCTAATCATTTAAAAGGTATTTAGAAAATTCCTGACATAGCCGCATGGAACCAGACTAGTATAATTAATCAAACAGGACAATTCATGCACTTCAGATGATATGACCATATGTTCACGTACAGTATGCCCCTTATGCATGTATGTACACCTGTTTATGCCGGACCACAGGGGTCTTAGTTTTAAAGTCAGCAGAACAACAGAGCACCATTAACAGATCTGAAAATGAAAGATGCACATCCTAGCCTAAATAAAAGTGTCATTTTGGAATTTGACAGTTTCTTCTCAACTGAACAGTTCAGACATAAGAAGAGGAAAAAGATCTGAAGACATATGAATCAATAAAGAGATATGAGGATTCATATGGTGGCGCCTACCTTAGCTATCAGCATCTGCTGCTGAGTTTCGATCTGCTGCTGCTGTCGCGTTGCCATCTCCTGCAGCTCTGACAGCGTTAACTCCACACGTGGATTCCCCGCCTACACACAAACACACGTAAAGTAGCATAGAATTAGCTTTGCACACAAACAAGTAAAATGTGCAATTATTTAATTAAATCTTTACAATAAAATACAAATCTTTTGAATTAAATGGTGATGAAGGTTGTTTCAAACTAGTAGTCAACAGACATAGCCGATGCCAACAATATGTGTAATGCAGATTAATGATGACAAAATGAGACAAACACAAAATTGCTGAAATTAAATAAAAATGTAACATATTTAATCAAAAATATTAATAATATTTAAACAGAACAAATGTTGGCAGCTCAATTGTTGTTAAATTGGTTTATCACTGGATCATGTCAAATTCGACCTATTTTGTGTTCATTTTCAATCAGACAGTATTCAAAATATTATCAAAGAGTTGTGAAGGTTAATTTCATAATTTATTTTTAGACACATTTTATACTGGTTATACTGGTACTGTATGTCTGGTTCCATCCTAGACAAGCTAAGCTGGTTCAGCCAGTGGTGAACTTCTTAAAATATCATATATGTTTAGTTTTGTGCATCTTCACACTAGTTTAAGCCAGCAACAAATCACCATTGTCCATTTAAAACTAGATAAGACCGGGTTAGAATTTAAACTGGTCCAAGCTGTTGCTTCCAGTAGGTGGACCGCTGTGTGGCATTGGATAATATAAATATCTACAATAAACAACAATTCAACAGGTACGGACAAACAAAACGACACATCTAGAAATCACCACAGAATCATGAGCAAATGCCTAGAGAGAGTGAACAGGATGCGTATACTTATGCAATGTCCTGCAATTGTATGAACTCACCTACACACTCTATAACATTCACTCATACGTAACGATATAAGTACAACATACATACTTAATAAAAAAAATGCAAGTAACAAGAAACTATGTATGAGAATATTCCTGAATTTCATAAACAAATCCAATATTGTTTTTCTGTCTGACGCGTCAGTATGGCACACATTCAAAATAATTGAATCATTGGCTTCTCTCAATTCCCGTAACTGGCTCACTGCACACGTGTTACACTTATAATGACCAAAACACATCTGACAGGCCCTAGTGAGTCAGAGGACTGCAAAAACCCTCATTTTCTTGTAGAGGGTACATTTATCTAAATGATCTCATTGAGGCATCACTGAGATTTTATAAGAAAAGTCAATGAGGTAAGTCCATGTAAAAATTGGGGTTGGCCAGTTAAGATGGAATTGGCACTAGATATCCTCTGAGAGGTCTCTGTGTTGTCAGATCAAGCAGAAAGGCTCAACTTTTTGCTCAATAATTGTTCTAGTCAATATAACTGCAGTGAGGTCTATAATAACTGGAAGAAGCTGTGTGTTTATATGCTCATTTCATCCTAATGGCTGTTGACTGACTGACTAATGCAGGAAGTCACTCATATGAAATCAGCCATTTTTGCTCATGGGTGCTCAGTTCTGCTGGCAATTAATTAAATTAATCACTTGATTAATTGAATACTGGTACATTAAAGTCCTCATGGGAAGTTCGAATTTACTAGTTGGGAATTCGTAATAACAATGGCAGATGTATTCAAGTCACTTGCTTTGAGCAAGATGATGATGTACCATTTTTTATTAAATTTGAACTCTACTTGTGCAAAACTATGCTTTTTAATTTTTGGGTCCTGAAAATGCAAACTTGTGAAAACAGTTTTTAAAGTGTAAGGTGCAGGCGCATAGTGTTTCTTTACAAAGTGGCATCGCCAACTACTGGACTGGCATACATAACACAGCGTTTTTTAGAAGTTTGGGCCATTCCTTTACACAACAATTGCGTTTTGGGGTTCTGAAAATGCAAGTTTGTGAAAAACAGGTTTCAAAGTGCTAATTATATGTATATGCACAGGCGTTTAGTGTTTCTTTATAATGCGACATCGCCAGCTATTGGACTGGCAAGCATAACAGTGTTTTTAATTGTTTTCATGGATCTGTGTGAACAAGGAGCATCATCGTGTAAACATACACTTAGATAGTCTTATTGTAAACATAAAAAAAGAATATCACTAATTTCAACAAATTTACTGTCAATACAGATGCTGCATCTGATGTGTTTTCTCACCAACAGGGACTACGGAAACTATGGGCTTAAGAAAGTTTAGAGTTTCCTGCTCAAAATCATGACTTGCGTTGTGTGCATTCAACTCGTAAATACAATCTTTCTGACATGACAAGAACACATGAGGAAATCCTTGGAAAGCACTACTGGGAAGGAAACACTTAGCAAAGCGTCAGACAAAACGTGTCAGCCAACAATGCATCATATATTATTTGTTTCCATTCTGTTTACGTTGCAGATAATTTACCACCAAAAAACAAAGGTCTGCACTGCCATACACATTCTTACAAGGTAATATCTCAATTCTTTCAGAGAGTGCCGTTCTTAGAAACCGTGGATGTTCACTCTGTGGAAGGATATGCCTGAAATGTGGCTCTAGCCATGGAAAATGAGGTCACCCCTGGGGCCGTTATGGTGTTGGTGAGCACCTGGTTGCTCTGAGGGAACAGGCCCTTTTCAGAATGAGATCATACACAAAGTATTAAACACGCTCACCCATTACATTATGAACCCAGATGGCATTAACAGCAGAATGAGTGAATCTATGACTAAAGCATCTGACTAAAGTGTTTACATGTATAGCTAATAGTGCCTACAACAGTATTATCTACTGGAGACATAATTCTCTCTTTACCTCCCTTCTTTTCACATATGACATAGTCCATTAGCTCATCGCCTGCCCGCAGCCACTGCTATTCATATATTGTCTGATAAATGAGCCGTAATTAGAGTACTTTTAGTTCCCCCTGTCACAAGAACAATTCTCACAAATGCACTTTTCGAGGTCTGACAAAAAAACATTCAGTTTGCACCGAGATTCAATTCATCACACTTATGGTATCACGATTTTATAGAAAGAAGAACCTGCTTGATTCTAGCACATTTGTAAATGGGTAGCTGACAAATAACATGTAGGGGAGAGAGAGGTTTAATAAGTTTTAGATTGTAAACTGAGCACAATTTCTATCACATAACCATATTATCTGTATGTGATTAAGAGATTCAAAAATTATATAGATTTTATTAAACAAACTTATTTAGGAATGCCAAAGTAAATTGATATTTAATGTCAAAGCACATGTATTATATTTTATCCAAATATATCAAGCATATCGGCGCATTTTTTATATAAAACAATAAGTAATCAATAACTTATGAATTATTAAATAAAAGCATTTTCCCCACAATGTAAGCTTTAGGGTAACCATTAGTCAACTATAATGAGCTGATATATAAATTAGCTACAATTACCAGTTGACAGTTGTGTCATCATGGATATTTAAATACATTTAATTACACAAATGATATTTAATTACATTTAAGTCTTGTGACAAGTCACTCTTTTTTATTTTTTTCACCTTTTTGGAGCTCGCATAAATGATTAAAAGCACAATATCAATTGCAGTCTCTCCACTGAGATCTGCATGTATAATGATTATACATATCAAATGTTGTTTAAAGTAATTGCAGATGAACTACACCATTAGTCACATTCACTGTTTGAAATGTCATGTCAGCTACCCAAATATTACATGTCAACTGACAGCATCCCTTCCCAATACAGTACATACAGCTGTGATCTATCAGCTCATGTAACTAGACAACAAAGTAACCTGATCCAACACTTTGACACTTATAACAACTGATCAATCCTTCTTCCTATTGATCAGCAAACGAACAGGCTTCTGCGCTTCACAAACCAATGCTACACAGAGCAACGCGTAAGCATCCACTTAAAAGATGAGCGCTAAAATTACCTGGTGAGAGTCCCAGGTTATTCTGCATGATCGGACCTTAATTTTACTGCATTGTCCTTCAGCTGTGAATTCCTGCACAGTCTCGACGTGCTTCCACTCCATTTCTAACAGTGTTTCCGAGTCTCATGTGAAAAGCATCGGCGCTGTGTGGACGGGTGCAGTGCAGCTGTAGTATCCGCGGTGTTGTGCTGGTTATGAGAGCCCAGAGTCACACTCACAGCCGCAATGCCCTCTCCAAAAAGCAGGAGTGAAGTCATCCAGCACATTAGCGATGAGTCAGGCTGTCATCCCCACTCTGCGCGACTGACTTTGCGTGTTTATGTTTACTAAACATAGTTAGTCTCGTGACTCTGATGAGCAATTACAGTACATTAAACAATAAAATGTTGGATAGAAACGCGTGACCTTTGTAAAATGTTAACATGAATGTGTGATGATGGAGACTGCGTAAGTTTTTTTCCCCCTCAGGCTCAATTTTGACGCGCAAGCACTTCTCTCGCTCTTAATGTGTGTGCGCGCGTTTCTCCTGCCCAGAGAATAGACTGCAGCAGTGATGTCCGATTCCTGAACGAATCATTCGTGGGAGTCGGATCTTTTCAAAGAATCAGACGAACAAGTTCTAAAACGCCCGTATAAATTATTAATTTAAGAGTCTGAGTTAATCATTCCCAGTTCGGAATCGTTAACGAGTCAAAACAAAAAAAGACTGGATTATTACACTGAGAGGCGTCCCTAAAATACAGCTGTGCCCTAACAAAATATCACTGATAAATCCTTATTTAGGATAAGATTGATATAAACCAACCTGAGAATAATTTTCTCTGATAATATTTAAGCAAACAGGTCGTATCAGCCGATGGCAGATTCACCGAATTACTCTTTTGGTGCAAACGGTCAAACGAGAACAAAAGGTCTGACATTAATCGCCGAGTTTGATTCATTTGGACAGTTCACTCACTGAATCGTTTACAGTGGTTTCTCACAGCGAGATTGTAACAGGATGTTTTATAAAAACAGAAAGCAAAAAAGAGGAGTGAGGATGGCATAATTAGCTACTTTACTTACTTCACTGTAGAAAACAAAGCTTAGAAAATGTCTTCTATCTTTGTCAACAACGAGCAGCTTGCCATGCATCTTGTGGACCATTATGTGACGCAGGTAAAGACAATAGGCTATCACTCAATATCACAAAACTGCATTAAAATGTGGTAAAACGCCAATTCATTGACTAGGTGTCTTGGCATACAGTCCCTATCTTGCTTTTACAGAAAGAAGGAGAATTCCGATTAATTTCTGCAAATCGCTTTGCTTAAATTGTTCTATTAATTTCTGCAATCGCTGCAACAGGGGAAAACTATAACCTAATCAAGTTTATGATTTCAACGTGACATAGGCTTCAATTTTCTACGCCCAGATCTCATTTAGCCTACAAGGAATTTACAACAAAAAAGTAAATCGGTTCAAATGATCCGAGTCAATCGGTTCAAAAAATGATTCGTTGGCGAATCGGCCTTCACTAGAGCACGCGCACACAGACCCCTCCTCTCCCGGGAGCGCCGCTGTCAGACTGCCCGTGCTGCGCCACAGCTGCCCCGCACTCACTCACTCCCAGATGCGTGACGGTATCCAGAGAATCTGCCATTAATGTTTGCAGCTCTGCGACACAACTTTACAGCATGCACCATGCATTACAGTGCACAAGAGGAGGCTGATGAAATAGATGTTTAACAAGGAAACACGTCAATTCCATTTACAAAAGGTACCATTGATTATTTCATGACACCATGGCCGTTTCTCAAACGGAAGGCGGCATACTCCGTAGGTCGCATTTGTAGGCTGCACACGTCATAAAGCCTGGTTTATTTCAGTAAACTGAGCATTGCGAGTCAAAAGCATTTTACAACAATTTACACTTAACTAAGAATAATGATCAAATTTATAACTGTTAATATTCTAAAATAAGATATTCTTTATGCAGCCTTCCGTTTGAGAAACGGCCCATGTGATGTTAGGCTACTACTCCCCTAAAGAGGTTTACTATTCTTTAGCCTACTTCAAATAGGCTAATACCATACATGTCCAAAAAAAAGTCAATGACCAATATAATGTCATAAGATGTATTTTAACCCGTTTATTCCCATTTTTTTCCTAGACATGAAAATATCCAAATGAAGTGTCATAACTTCTCATGTGGGCTAATCCATATTAGTGTTCCTACAGCAATGAGCAATTGAACAAGACTGTTTTTGTGCCAGTTGGATGAGGTATCTTGGACAGAAATGGGCACAGTCAATACGTGCTATAATAATAAGTGCTATCCTTCCTCATTTTAATAGCTCCTCGTACTGACCACGCTCACTCATGACTGACCTTCATATGTCCATACTGAAAAACACAGCCAGTGCCACAGGGCAAAATCTGTGCTCTCAACTTCAGTATCACTGGACAATATGCCTTAGATAGGCATGTGCTTTAGAGCAATGATTTGATTTGGTGAAAAAAACTGACATTTTAGTAACCACTAAATCAGTATTTATCAACTGGCGGTTAATGACAAAAAAATGTGAAGGTCTGATATAATGCAGGGTTATTATTGATATTGATATAATAAATAAATGAAATAAACATTAACTGAAATAAAATAAAATCTTTTAAAATGTTCTTTTAATTATTTTAATTTAATTATTTTATTTTTCTAGTTGCCATGGCATAATTTCTCATTTAAATTTAGTTTAACTTATTGCACTAAATTAACAAAAATATTTTTTTTATAAATAACTGAAATGGAATGAATATATATATATATTTTTTTTTACTAATAAAAATGACAAGAACAATATTAAACCACTAAAGATTTAAAATGAAAACTAATTCAAAATATTAAATTATAACAGTATATAAATGCTAAAATAACACTGGTCTTGAAAAGCACAAATTCTAAATACAAAGTATAAAATGCAACAAAGCATATAATTGTGCAAGTATTTAAAACACTTAAAATATTTGATTTTAAGAATGTCTTTTGTTTAAAATAACGATTGCTGTTGTGATTTTGGTCACAAAACAATGTGTAATATCTGGGTCCAGTTGAGAATCACTAAACTGCAGGACAAGTTCTAGATGATCATTAGAAGAATTCATAGTGCTGTCTTCAAATGCAATGACACTATGATTCACAGTATTTGTCTTCTTTTCCCGCTGCATTTAGGCAGAAACACATTGCTCTTTCATGACTATGCAAAGCGCCCTTAGGGACAACATGCACAGATCTTTGGGAACTTTCAAGGGCTAAGCATTCATCTCTACAGACGAAGCATTTGCATTCTCGCAGAACTTCTAATCGCATTTTACGGTGGATTTTGATTATCTAATAAAGATTTATCTGCCAGCTGCAGGAGGTGCAGTGCGACCGCAATGGTAACTCTATAAGCATCATCACAGGGAATGTTACAGGAGCATCTAGAGGAAGAAAAAGAGACAGTGAAGGTCAATGATAGTGATATCAGAGCGGGACAAGGTCAGAGAGCTCAGAGACAAAGCTGCCAGACGGACCAGGCCTGAAAACCAACAACGTGCCTGATGAAAGATCTCTTTATATTATTGCATAGCCAGACTTTTAAATAACAGCATACAAGACTTGTCCAGATTGCAGCTCATTCTGGCCAAGAATCGCCCACTTAGTCTGACTTACAGTAAAGACACCAACCACAGTTTGTTTTGCTTTTACATGCCACTTAAGATGGATTTATCTAAAACTAAAGTGCATTAAAAATGTATTTTAATAGTGCTGTTGTAAATAATAGTCTCAGTAAAAGTGGTAAAAATGCACAAAATGTGTAATAATATCCAATTTTCTGCCTCAAAACAAACTCTGATTTGTTAATATGCATCAGATGTTAGAAATTAAACATATAAAGGCATAAATTAAACATAAAATGTAAAGATACTTAACATCAACAAAACATAGCATAAATCAACAAAACATAAACATTTTACCATTTTTAAAGTTTGGGGTTAGTAAGCATTCATAGCAAAATGCATTCAATTGATAAAAAGTTACATAAATGCTATTTCTTTTGTTAAATATAAAAAAATGCATTATGTTTCAAATAAAATGCTATTTCTTTTGACATTGATAATAATAATAATGATAAAAAAATGCATGGCTGCTAAAAAATTGCTTACAAAATTATTAAGCAGCACAACTCTTTTCGACATTGATAATAATAATAATGAGTTATGGCTGCTAAAAAATTGCTTACCCATCACAGAAATGAATTACATTTTAAAATACTGTACTAACTAATATGTTAAAGTGTAATAATATTTCACAATATTACAGTTTTGACTTTATTTTTGGTCAAATAAATTCAGCTTTTTGAAAGGTAGTGTACATCCATCTTTAAAAATACACACAGATGGGCAAACAACACATGCTGACATGTGCATAATGACTTAAACCATCCTGAATAAGTCTGATGTATTCTGACCCTGAGATAAATACCATATAAAGATAATACATGGCTGTCGTATGTACAGTGTACACAGTCATTCTCAGCTGCTCGGCTCTGTTATCAGGGGCAGGAGGAGACTTTTGGTGTTCTGAACATGTAGCTAATATTTTGCCTTCTGGCCCTTTGACCTGGTTTAAAGTGGAGCACGCTTGTAGACTTGCAAATTACGCTGACAGTTTTAGAGTAAGAGTATACAATCAGGCCAGTGCAGGAGTTCAGAAGTCCTGAAGTTTATTGGCCGGATGTAATTAAAATATCATCACATGATACGACCTGAAAGACAAGCCCCCGCTGCCTGGATTATCAGTAATAACAGCTGCATAATGGGACGCGGGGAGGGCCGCATATCGGGATGCCGCAGTGAGCGTGTCACTCATTTATAACATAACTGGTGATGCTGGGAAGGTCCCAATGACCACCTGTTCAATAGCTGTGCGGCTTTATGGGTTTTATGATTACAGTCCTGTGGAATGTTAATGAGTCTGGAAATCTGGAATATATACCTACAGACATCAATTTCCTTTTTCTCTAAATACTGACATGGATACTGGCAGAGGAATGTAGATGTGCGTTTCTGAGCTCGGAAAAAGAGAACACTACCTCCTTTTTTCTGCATGATCGGTATCAAAGACAGACATATGGAGTGGAATAAGTGCACGGAAACTAGGCAGCGTTATGTAGTCGAGTGATCTTTTGAGAAACAGGGAAACCTGTGTATTCTGTTTCTCTAAAACGTCCTGTGTCCACCCCGCCACATGAACCAATCCGCTGCAAATGACTTTGGTGGGGGACTGGAGCTTATCGGCACATTGCACACAAGCTCCCTGCTGCGAAGCTTCCCACTTCTAACTTCCAACTGGAGCATAACTATATAGCAACTACAGTCAGAACTGATTCTTAAAAGGAACAAAAAAGCACCAAAAAGACTTTTCTACACTATATTCCAAGTCTTCTGAAGCAGTGTTGATTTAACTAAAGCTAAAACTATTCAAAACTACTAAAACAGTAATACAAATACATTCAAGTTAAATAGAAATCTATATTTAAAAAAATAACAATAAACAATTCTAAAAGAACATCAAAATTAATCAAATTAATTTGACAAAGAAAGTACTTACTAATTAAATTACTAAAATTAGACGTAAATTTAAAGTAATTTGAATTCAACTGAAAATGAAAATATAAAAAGAAAGGTTCATTCAAAATATTAATACAAATTATATAGTAGAACATAAAATAATACAATTTAAAATATATAAAATATAAAATAATAATAAAAATATATAAATCATAAAATAATAAAAACTTAATGAATTGCTTAATTAAAAACATAATTAACTAATTTTCTCGTAGATAACTAGAATCATGAAAGCTTTCTTTCAGCAAACAAGCATACAAGTATTGCATACTAACTTTGTAATGAGTAATTTAAATTAAAATGAAGCTAATTAAAAATACTAATACAAAATACAGTAGTACATAAAATAATAATAACATATACAATAATAAAATGATAATACAATAATTTAAAAAGTAAAATTTTCCAGATGACTTGCTTCTTTTAGCAAACAAGTATTGCATATTAATTTTGTAATGAGCCTGATTTGAGTAAAAAGTAAGAGTCTATTACAGTACAGAAATACCTAACTGTAAGTTATCTGCACTTCAATATCAAGAATAATATCATGAAAACAGATGATCATCCAAAATGCATCATGTTGTCAAGTATACATGCCCAAAGATAATTTAATTAAAGCTCAAGTTCAGGAAAAGTGGACCAAAGAAGCCACACAAATGAAAAAATAAATAAATAAATGGCTGACAGATATTTTTTAAGTCATTTTCTAACCTTTCACTGCAGTAAAAGGAGAAACAAACCCAGGCTTGACACATTTACACTACATAGAAACGACACACATGTATTGCACGAAAAGTAGCGCGTTGCTGAGTTAAGTGCTGAACTTGTGTCTCCACAGTTCCACCGTAAGTACGTGAAGCCTCGGTGAGCAGCCCTCATTACGAGTCTCAAACAGTCCAGAAGGAAAGTGTGACTGAGAACAGCGTGAATGTGAACGTACCCC